>OX352302.1:33754473-34354473 GCA_947086415.1 Pammene aurita | reverse complement strand
TGCAGTGACGTAGAAAGAAACACAAAATAAGCAGTTAAAACTACATCTAATATTAAACATGTTCAATAAATGAGTAATAACATTAATATACAATAAGACAAGAAAGAAAGTATTTTATAAGTGAAAAAATAAAGGAACTTATTCTAGTTATAAATAAAGCACTGATTAAAACTATTTTTTATCACACTTATCAGTCTCTATAAAATATTTTACACATTTGGTTTTAGATGATAGTTCTTTCGTTATATTAAATATAACATCCCGAGCACTTTGTTCATGTGAGTCACCTTCGTTAGCATAATATTTAACACGATAGTCACAGTGTTTCCAGTGGTCCAGAGGTCCAACGTTTCGTATTTTATTCATGTCGTATACTTCGATCTTTATGAGGTGTGATGCATATGCTCCATCGTCCTGACCCGAAGTGAGATAGGAAACACCGTCTTCTTCTTTTTTGGAGACCGTTGAAGATTTCTTATACACTTTTGTCTTCTTCTTAGGCCTTTCAAAAAAGCCATCAATATTATTTGATTGACGCTTCTTCGCAATAGCTTGCTTCACTTTGAAAGCCAGCGTCCCCTCTTCATCACTTGCTTCGTCTTCATTTTCATCAACGTAAAAGTTTTTGAAAGTGTTGTCGGAAAACTGAAACAAAATTCATAATTAATATTAAAGACTTAAAACATACACACAACACATAAATTTTTTAATGCAATAATTATAGAGTAATACTATTTAAATACTTACATCCATTATGAATAGTCTTCGTTAAAACTTCAAAGCGTAGAAACTGAGAGCTCTTAACTGAACTGGAGATCCGAAGGTACTATATAAAGTTACTCACAGCCTCAGCCTTTTTATATGAATTTGTGTTGAAAAAAAGGTCACGGCTGGTGGGGACAGAGGACCACCTAGGTAGGTAGCGACGAGTTTAAACAGGATTTCGGGACAGGTAAATTTTTGTTTGCAGCGGAATGTTTTCTAACAAAAGATTAAATTATCAAAAGAATTCTAAAGAATTTAAACGACAGATCTTTTGTGCATTTACTTTCTATTAAAATCGCGTGTGACTTCAAACCCGATGATTGATTGATATATTTCTCAGAAACGAATAAAAAGTAAGTTATTACCTTCTTCAAAGGACATCTAGTAAAAAAGGTTAAGTTCTCAAGCCGACAGCATCAAGAAAAAACTAATAATAGAAATTGCGACTTTAAATTAGAGCACCAAAGAAGTTTTAAACATCGCACCGCCCCACCTAACTGGTATAAACAAGAATGCAATAAATCACACATCGAATCCTACATTAACAAAAGATCTATATATTATAATAAATAATGGGAACTTCCTTTACGGAAACGTACAGCATACTTACAGGTTGAAACTTGTTCAAAACACAGTCATGTTTATTGTCCACCAATAAATATCAGTCGGTTGTCACATATACCAAAGTTATTTACGAGTTCAAAAAAATAAATAAGACAACGCAAATATCTAGACTAGAAATAATCTAAAATCAATAAAATAATATTTCAAAAATTGGATTTGCATAAAATAATTTACCATAAAAAAAAAAATTAAGACAACACAAATATCTAGACTGGAAATAATCTAGAATGAATAAAATAATATTTCAAAAATTGGATTTGTATAAAATAATTTACCCAAAAAAAAATTAAGACAACACAAATATATAAACACAAATCTAGAATCAATAAAATAATATTTCAAAAATTGGATTTGTATAAAATAATAAATTTTAGGCAAAAACTGAAAACGAATAGATACTAAATAACTAAAATTGATGGGGTTGAAAAATATACCAGAAGTTTCATATTGTGCTGTAACACATATAGATACGTTGAAATTTGCATATATATTCGCGAAATGTGAATTAGTTACTTTAGGTATAAATTTGATACCTACTCCAGTCCAGACTAATAAAGGGTAATGTAATTGTGTCAGTTCGCGGGGCTTGTTAGATCATTAAAAATCTCGTTAAGTTATATGACCGTTTCTACCCCATTGATTTCCCACCACCAAAACTATACCTAAACTTTGGAAACTTTAGGTAGTATACCTAGTCTTTCATAAGGAGTAACCAATTAAGCAATTATAAAACCTATTGCAAATACGTAAAGAACAAACTACAACGTAGGAGTATGCCTCTATCGAGCTCGGTAACAATGCGATGTCGCCGAGTCGAGCTAACAATAGAGACAATAGAAAAAGGTGAGCAAGGGTTCTATTGTGGTGTCGAAGAGCGTGTATTGTTTAATTAACGGAGTGCCTAAGTGCTGAAGGAGGCTCCGGGCACTGTTGAGACCTAGTGCAATCGATTTAAATGGGGGGCTAAACGTACTAAAACATACCAAACTTTTTTTTTTTTTTTTTAGGTTTCATAGTCCGGAAAACCCACCATAATCCCGAAAAACCATTGTTTTGGTGGTGGGAAAATGATGGGGTAGAAACGGTGAATCTATACTACTCATAATGAATGGACTCGATAGTAGTTTTAGGGTAGGGCATTGCCCCATAATGTCCCCCCTCCCATAGCTACGGCCCTGGACCCTTACCAACTGTCTTTTTCTTGTTTGGATGCAATCTGCTGGGCACTTTGGCAATCATTAACTATACCGTGTGTGGCCTGTAGCACGAGCAAAAAATTAAAACGTAGATTCTACTCCTCAAACTAGACAATGTTTGTTCAGCGACTTTAAAAATTAACTTGTGTTTTGATTTTTAGTGCACTTTAAAGTTTATTCGAATACGCAATGTATTGCGAAGTTGATTATATCTGTAGGGTGACAAGACTGACAAGCAATGTCAATTGGACGGATTTTAATGAATATTGATAATACTATTTAGTTTGTACGAAAAAGAGGCAATCTAAAGACTCCATATTTTTTCAAAGTTGTTGAACAAAGTTTTATAGTTTGAGGAGTAGAGTCTACGTTTTATTTTTTTGCTCGGGTTAAAGGCCATATACTGTATTCGCAAAAGTGCCCGATGAATTTTTGGAACCATTGGCACAGTTTATTAGCCAAGACTGAGATTGGCTATCAAATTCCAGTGGTAACACCGCGACCATTACGCTGATTGCTGGTAGCAAATGATACCCGGCGGGTCGTGGTAATCGTGCGACTTCCTTCTGGAATGATACCGTCCAGGGAATGTGGCTTTATTATCTTTGAGTTTGCACTCTTTTATACTTGAGTAACATGTATGAGTCCTTTTAACCAATAAACAAGGACCATATAAAACTCAGACTGACAATCTATACAACTTCTACGCAGTCGAACGCATTAGCCTCGTCTATCGTGTCACTGACACTGTACATAGGTCTCAGAAATACTTTTTATTTGGCGATATCACGCTGTCAGAATAACTTAATTTCTATTTAATAGACGGTATTGCGACCTGATACCGAAAACAGGCATTATTATTTATATAACAGCACTTCGAATAATTAAAAAATATGTTCATCTCTAACGATTCACGTTGGTAATTTCAATATTAGACCGGGACATTCCACAAATACACTAGTTATTAAATAAAATAAAAACAAGGACATATTAAAAAAAGAATCAACCCAGCTACACTTGAACCAGCATCGATACGCCTTGCTGGGGCTCGATCGCCATTTGACCATCTTCTAAAGCAGAACAATATGTCGTCGTCTCCTACCCAAATCACATAGGCATTCTTGTAGCAAAACAGATGGCGCTGTCGTCAATACAATACCCAAGATCACTAGCGGTCAGACAGAGAGACAATGCTTACGGGACTGTGCGGTTGTGCCACAGTTGTCATAATTGACTGGGCAATCGTGAACCTTAAGTCTACGGAATAAGGCCTACCAACCGTCAGTAGCTTAATGCTGGTACCTAAATTGTAATGGCCTGTTTTATGGCTGCCAGACCGCTGAAAGTGTCACTAAAACCGTTCTAGAGTCTGACTACACTAACTTTGCACCAACTTTCCAAGCGCACTGTATGGACGAGTTAGAATAAACGTCAAATTTATATGAAAAATTATGTTTATATCGGCAGTCCCCACATTATGGCAATGAATAATAGGATCTAATATGTAGATCTGATCCTACGACAAAAATCAACGAGCAACTATATAAAGGAGGTAGAGACTCGAATAAGATTTACCGTTAACTGCTATAACTATGCGGACGATGCGTTAACGTTTATCCGTAGGTACATACATTTCAATGTGTATTCAGATATTTTAGATTTTACACCAAAGATTATACTAGTATTGCCATCCCCAACAGCAAACGCTTCCTTATTTATTCGCGGCTCCTTTTGATTACTTTGCTGGTTATATATTGTATGTAGTAATCTGTAAAGTATATATGTATGAAATAATTGTATCTATGTCGAATAAAATTATTTTGATTTATACGTAATGTAACTTCGGATTTTAGTATTCCGTTTGCTACTTGTTCCCCGCACTATTGTTTTTATCTGTTTGGCTTGATGTTTGACTGGCAGAGAATGCCCTCTGGCAGTAACTCCGCCCTTTGTACTTTGAATTATTGTGCAGTAAAGTTTAAATAAATAAATTCCTTTTCCTTCTGTTCTACCAGCAATTTTATCCAAATCCAGATTCTGGAATTCCAATAGCTTATTTCTTTCCCCAGTTCCACTAAACTATATAAATTCTACTAAACTAGGCATAGTTTTGCTCAGTGTTCTATGTTTTATGGTCCATTGTGCCAGTCGGCCATCCGTCAACTCTTGCGCAGATTTATGACAGCTGACAATCGCATTGACTTATTGTCTATTTAACATATACATACAAGGTTTACGGGTAATAAATACATTAGTAGGTATAAAATAGAGATTAAGGACTTATTTTTCACCCCCTTAGGGTCGAATTCTGAAAAATCCATTCTATGACATTAGACGACTATTTTATATTCTTACAAACATACAAGCTTTAGCATTTATAATATCATTAATATCAGTAGGATTTACTTCGGTTAGATTCGAAACAACTAATTATTTAAAAAAATATGACGGCCTCCTAGCCCTGTTGGTAGTGACCCTGCCTACGAAGCAGGAGGTCCCAGGTTCAAATCCTGGTAAGGGCATTTATTTGTTCCTGAGTTATGGATGTTTTATATGTAGTTAAGTATAGTACCCACAACACAAGCCTTATTGAGCTTACCGTGGGACTAGGTCGATTTGTGTAAGATTGTCCCATAATATTTATTTTATTTTATTTATTTATATATTCCACCTAAGACGTAAACTTTTACTTTTTTACATTTTTCGTCGGTTCCAAAAGGCTGGGCATCTTTGTTTATGCGGCACGCGCATTCACCCATGACCTACCTTACACACAAATGTAGCCGACTGTACAAAAGCAAAGACAAAGACCCAGGAACTAGACAAAACCGGTTACAACTTGTTACAAAAAAGATACATTTCCTACTTCATTTTTTACAACACCCTCAGGTTAGGGAGCCATTAGAAGCTCGGACCACTCTGCAGCCACTTACCCTAAATTATTCGCTAAATAAAAATGAACTGTAAGGTTAAGTTATAAGGTTGCTTTTTAACTGTAGCTTTACGTAGGGTAAAGGTACCGATTAGGATAATTGCATCTATTTTATGGCGCCGGCGGCTGAGGTTCGGACGCATGTTTTCGGTTGTTTTTGATAAAGTTGCCGATAATATTGATGTTTTTTTTATCAATAAAATAAATTAGTAGTCGAAGGACTCTTTGTCAGGCCGCGGCGCATATGGCATTTATGGTAGGAATGTTTCGATTATAGACAATTTTAAAGTGTTTTGAGTCGTGAATCCTGTATTTTAATTTGTACAAGTTTATTATCGGTATTATTTTCCGAGAGTCCATATTAGTACTCGTTTCCTTCCAGTTTTAATTTTTAGTCAATCCGGTAGGTATTTTTACTAGGGCTTATAAAGAAAAGAAAATTAACTCCAACTGCACTAATACGTACCTATTATAGGTATTTACGCTTGTAACTGTGTAAAATTGTAGATCTTAAATAAATCATTGGAATTGTCAAAATGTTTGAAGTGCCTAAAAGGCAAAGGTGCTTATTCCAGCACCATATTTTTTTTATGATTCTTACACCGGCTTTATATTTAATAAAAAAATAACCGCAAAAAATAGTTTCCAGCCAGTTTAACTCAAAAACACAATAACTTACGTAGGTTAGATTGCCTAATCATGTAACAAATGAGATGAAATAACCATTACTCCTAACTATCAATACAAGGAATTGTTTTTTTTCATACGCCTAACTCACTAAAAATCTTATAATAAATAGATTAAGAGTTTTGTTTGTTAAAATTTATCTTAGAATGCAATAAACGGTTTTTTTTGGTAAATAAGTATTAAGTATAGGTACGGTCACGGACATTAATAAAATTGTGAGCCATTTACGGTTCAAGCTACTCTCTTTTATTTAATATTACTCTATGAAATGTCCAGTGTAAAATGAACCCTGAATGTCTCAACAATAAACTCCGCGACCGCACGCACCTACCTTTATTTGAACGCTTGCGTGTTAGTTTATAAAACAAACCAGTTATACAGTGAGTATTTTATCTACACAGTTTTAGTACACACGCCTAGAGGTAAAAACTTGAGTGATACTTTAATAACTATCTGCGTTTGATGTAATTGCGGCCTTATACATAGCTCAGGGCATCGCAGTTTCTTGTAAACTTATATTAATTACTTAAGAATTTATTATCAACATTATTGCTGATATAAAAAAAAACGGTAAAAAACAGAATGATTAAATTATGGCTTAGGGGTTAAGCTAAATAGTACCTATTCTACGATTTGGCGTAGGCAGAAGCTCTTACGAAAGTCTGCCAAAAGCAGATCTGACTTTCAAACTCAGAGGATTTACTAGGCCTTGTTGGAAAAGTTCTTTATTTTCCGAGAGATATAATATGGTATTTAATTTTTCATAATTGATTAAAAAAATATATGTGTGAACTTGCAATGGTAGCCGTATAAAAAACTTCTATTTATCTATCTATTCAGCCCGTATCCACCAACTGCTGAGTATAGGCCTCATTTTTATTAGGCCACTCTCCTCGGTCCCATCCAATGCACACCCACCGTTCTGCAGACATCATCTGACCATCTGGTTGACGGTCTCCACGCTGACCTTTTGGCCCATTTTATCCACCATTCAGTAACCCGTTTCGTCCATCTCCCATCATAAAAAAAACTTATTAATGTTAATGTATATTTATAGTATATTAGTGGTTAACTGACTAGTTAGTGCCTTCTGTACTTTAATGCAACAAAAAAGAAAAGTATGTTAAGTAGGTACCATAAGTTAGTACATAAGTAACGTTGCAATGATATAGTGTCCTCTTTCTACACTAAGGGCTTCTTTATCGACACCATTAGTCGCCCGATAATGGATATTTAGTATTTGTCGATATATTACTACGAGTATTTGTGAACGCGATAAAAGTACAGAGTTATATTGTGGGGAAGTACTTTGTCAGTACGTCGGCTAAGGATTTGTTATCGTAAGAATAAATGTATGAAACATCCTTGTTTCTTAAAAATGATTTAACGGAGTTTTAAAAAAACAGGTTCTCAATGAAACTGGGTAACATAAAAATGTAACCCAATTTTTGGCTAAACTTTTAGTAGGTAATAGTTTAAATCATAGTATAAACACGTGCCTACAGCATAAGTTGACAATCTCAAACAAAACTTATACAAATACAGGAGACATATAACAAACTATTGGTGTACGAGTGTCAAACATTGATATTAATCTTTATTTTTTTACAGAAAATTAATACCTTTCTTATTTTCCACACCACGGCGATGAAAGGGCGTAAAAATAGGAGTAGTAATTGACGCAGGGTCTCACATTAAATTTATTTTTTAATCTAACTTCAAAGTCAAGAATGCGACCTTTACCAAATTATCTGCTATTTTCGTAAGTATCCTATTATAGGTGATTCAAATGACTTGTAATCACAGACGAGATGTTTGAACCATTACCCATTAAAGGTCGATAAACTCTGTCAAAAATAATACACAATCAATCGACATGCAACCTTAAAGAGTTATGATACAAAGTTTAATATTGATTAACTTTTCATACAGATGAGTTAGGTTAGATTTACTTGCAGTAATAAGGTTGGGTTTAGACAAATCAAGGTAAGGGAAAGGAAACCGTATAATGTACGTATAAGATTAACATTTAAATTGAGAACGTTAAAATAAAGGCCTAACTTGATTGCGTTGAGAGTTGAGAAGAGAACATAATTCACTGGAAATACTTACATGCACGAGTGATTGCGATGAAAAGTCGGTGCTCCCTTTCTTTTATAATGCCGTAAAAAGAGTTATGAGTTATGATATATGGGAGTGTTTTACTGTCATTTGTTGCTGTAATGAAGTGAATAAATATAAATATTTCACTAATTTACTGTAAAACTATAACTTACTAATGACTAAATCTAGTTGTACTATCTGCGTAACGTACCTGAAAAAAAAACAGAATAGTTAGAATACTTAATCAATAGAATAAATATGTGTTAATAGGGTGTAATCCTAAAAAGTTTAGCACGGAGTGACGTCACGCGATACGCATAACTTTAACGGGCTATATCTCCATATTTTTTATGTATAACTAAAATACTACGTAACCAATCTTTTTTGATAATCTAACTCACGGGCTAATTCAAATTTCTTAGGACACAAACTTATTGCAGTTTAGGTGCTACATACTCATGGCATGGTGGTGGTGGCTCATGCTAGGTATTACAAGTAATCTTAAAATAAATAAGCCAATCAAGTTTCATAATATATTATAAATAATGCAAGCAATATAACTATGTAGAGCCAGCGAACGACTCAGAAAGCCGACAATCCAAGTCTAAAGTTTAATAATGAAGATTTTAAAACACCTTTACACAGATGATGAATTAAATAAAACGGAGGCTGTGCCCTTGTGAGTTGTGCTGGTTGTGCATCATAAATAACAGGCCCCTACTGTACGAAGATACTACAAGTATTTTCCTATAATACAGGGTGACTGGTAATTCGTCGTATTCCTTCAAGGGGTATTCTACAGCTTATTTGGAGTGATTTAAGTCCAGTCAAGCAGGGGTCAAAACTCATTGGTTTTCAAGTTATTCAAGATTTTAGATTTTTTTAATAAATACCCGCTTTTTGACCTAAAACTAGTATTTTTTTTAAACTACGTATTTTTCAAATAAAAAAAAGATTTTCCGAATAGCCAATGAATCACTGATTACGTAAAATAATAAAAAAAGTACAAAACATATCAAAATTTTGCAAATAAAAGCATCTGAAGTCAGAAGTTTTTGTATTTTTTTTCAAATCTTGTTACATTTTAAGGCATAACTAAAAAAAAAGTAATAACACTTCGCGTACAAATTACAGAATTTATTTCCTCAGTTCATAAGCTTTCTAAAAAGGTACAATTTATGACATTTTATGCTCATTTTTTACAATTAATAATAATAATACCAGAGCAGGTACAGGAATTAGCGTACTTGACTTTACTTGTTTGTGTCGTTTTAAACTCGCCGAAGGCATACTTTGTCTCCAGTTTCTTATCTTCTGAGACTTTAAGTTGCCCGGGGTGATACTTTGGTAAGTAATTAAGTAGGGGAATAAGAAAAATAGGAAAAATACAGTTTCATTATTAAATAAAATTTAATCTTAAAAAGAAAAAATTATAAATCTTCCTCGAACTGTTTGCCCTGCCTGCGTATGCAAGAACAAGAACGAAGCCTTCTTCGTACTTCAGTGATTGTCACTCGCCTCGAAAGCCCGTATTTCATCGTCTGTGCAGCTGCTAGGATTTTTTGCCGTAGGTCTTCTACGTCACGTATCGGTCTGTCGTAGATCAACGCCTTCATGTGACCCCAGATGTAGAAATCACACGGAGTTAAATCTGGGCTCCTGGCTGGCCAAGGGGTTGGGCCACCTCGACCAATCCATCTTCTTGGGTAGTTTTCATCCATCCACTGCCGCACACCCCGGTAAAAGTGAGCAGGGCAGCCATCGTGCTGATAAATCATGTTAATTCTTGTCGCAAGCGGCACATCTTCCAGTAGCGTCGGTAGCTCATCCCTCAAAAAAGTTTCATACGCGATGCCGGTTAATCGAGCTGGCAGAAAAAAAGGTCCGATTAAATTATCGTGCACGATTCCCATCCACACGTTCAAAGAAAATCTTTGTTGGTGAGCTCCTTCGTTTGATTTCTTTGGGTTTTGACCTTTGGGAGCCCAAAAGTGCAGATTGTGGTAATTTCTTATCCCGTCACGGTCGAAATTAGATTCGTCTGTCCACAAAATTCTCTTTAGGTATTCGGGATCTTCGATATCAGCATTAATTAAAAATCTGCAGAAATCCATCCTTCTTGCTGGATCTCCCTCTTCAATAGCGTGTACTGGAGTGTAATGATACGGATACTGTCGAGCTGAGTGCAGGGTAAACCACACCTTCCACTGAGACATACCGAGCCGGTTAGCCATAATTCTCGTCGAAGTAATACCATCTGCCCGGAAAAAGTGCAAGATTTCTTCTTCTTCAGCAGGATCGTATAGTTGAGGTCTTCCAGCATCAGCTTGACGGCGTTTAACTGATCCTGTTTCCCGAATAAGACGGTACGATGAACCAAACACGCTTACGTGAGGTAAACGGCGGTTAGGGTAACGAAGTTGGTACTCCCTTCTAGCTGCAGCGGCGTCACCATCACAGAGTCCGTAACAATAAATGATATCTGCGTATTCTTCAAATTCGTAAGTAGCCATTTGAGAAAAAACTTAGTTATCAATATCGTCCGAATTGGAAAGGAAGTTGAAAGTAACTAACTGATTAATTACTACGTGACCTATTTAAACCTGGTTAGTCTCACCCCCACCCCATGAGAAGCATCGCCACCCAATAAAATTAAGATAAGATAAGGAACAGAAGGCGAAAAACCCGCCGTAAGAATTAAAGTGACACAAACAAACTAATTAAAGTAATTTAACTTCATTAGCTCATTAGCTAATGACCCTTAATCAGTTTGTTTGTTTCACCAAAGGCAATCTGCAGTGCCTACTACCTCAAGGAATAAGATAAGATAAGAAACTGGAGACAAAGTATGCCTTCGGCGAGTTTAAAACGACACAAACAAGTAAAGTCAAGTACGCTGAGTCCTGTACCTGCTCTGGTATTATTACATTAATTGTAAAAAATGAGCATAAAATGTCATAAATTGTACCTTTTTAGAAAGCTTATGAACTGAGAAAATAAATTCTCTAATTTGTACGCGAAGTGTTATTACTTTTTTTTTAGTTATGCCTTAAAATGTAACAAGATTTGAAAAAAAAATACAAAAACTTCTGACTTCAGATGCTTTCATTTGCAAAATTTTGATATGTTTTGTACTTTTTTTATTATTTTACGTAATCAGTGATTCATTGGCTATTCGGAAAATCTTTTTTTTAATTTGAAAAATACGTAGTTTAAAAAAAATACTAGTTTTAGGTCAAAAAGCGGGTATTTATTAAAAAAAATCTACAATCTTGAATAACTTGAAAACCAATGAGTTTTGACCCCTGCTTGACTGGACTTAAATCACTCCAAATAAGCTGTAGAATAACCCCCTTGAAGGAATACGACGAATTACCAGTCACCCGTATAATATTTTCTACTCGTCGACTATAATGCTTGAATTGAGACTTTGTAGACCGAACTACTAGCGTATACTTTTCGATGGAGCTTTTATGGTTGTAAATTTTTGCATTGTCACTATACTGAAATGGATTTTAATACAAAGGTCGGGGAGGAGTACCGTCCTACTCCCCGACCGCCGGTAAGATCCACCGGGAGATTGAAGTTACTAAATTGTATATTGGGAAAACGTTTTGGAAGGCATTTGTTGAACTTAATTCTTATCGCCTTGCCTATTTTGAGCGCTCGTAGAAATAATACATTACATCAGAGGCTGGGAATCCATATTTTATAGTGCTTTTCTAAAAAAATGCGTAGAAATAAGACCTAAGAATAAGAATAAGAATCATTTATTTGCTAAACATTAGGTACAAGTGGTTGTAGCGTTACAAATAAGTTCCAATAATGTTTGTTACCTTATAGAAGTAGGCATGCAAATATTTACCTTAAAACTAATTTTACAATATAATCTTAGCTTAACATGCAATTAGTGCCTGACACTAAAAAACTCATTTATTGAGTAAAAGTTTTTTCCACTTAACCATTTGACGAGTTCCGTTTTAAAGGGTTTAGCAGGCTAAGGAAGGACGTGTGGCCCCTGTGAGGAAAAGTTGAATTGGTAAATGTCAATTGTTTGTCGCCTCATAACTAGTAATCACTCCAACTTTCAGCCCTCTATCTTGAACTGTCTCAGAGATAATGTCAAAAATGTATTTTTTTAACATTTTTTTTCAAACTCGTATATCTCATAATCCATAGCAGCTAAAGCGTTGAAACAAAATCACAGCTACGTAGTTTGAGTGGGAGTATAACCTATAATTTTATTAATATTTTATACGTGAAAAATAAAAGAAATAAATGTCAATTTATTTTTTGACAGCTCTTTCTAACACGTTTTTTTGAAAGTACAATTATGAAAAAAATCATGTAAATTGCTTATAGTATTAGTATTAGCTACTAGCATACAAAAAATAAATTGATTATATTTGGTGCAACATACTGTAAAAAAAAAAACTAACGAAAGTATTCAAGTATCAAGAGGCTTCTGAACTGAAAGTTCGTTTTTGAGTTTTATGTTCGTTGCCTAGCAACAAAGGGTGTATTGTTTTTAATTTGACGTATGACTGTCAAAAAAGGTCACTGAACTACTGCTGTGTTAGCATTTGTAACTAATTTTACTAACTACTAAATCAACGAAACGACGGATGTGCTATATGTTTATTATTTTATAATAGTACATTACTTACCAAGGACTGTAAAAGAAAGAAAGCCCGAAATCGCAGGTATTTGTGACCCGAGCCGCAGGCGAGGGTTGTAAATATGCGATAGAGGGCTTTCTTTTTTACTGCCCGTGGTGAGTACACAATTTTACGTCTCCATCTGGCCATAATGCGAGTTTTACCGTACGCGTAGCGTGCGGCAAAACTCACGTTATGGCCAGGTGTGACGTAAACAAAATTAATTGGTTTCATTATAGTACACGTATTAACATAACGAATTAAATAACTCATTAGAGCAGATATCACAATATAAGTCACTTAGATAATGACTATCGTAATATTCGTCGTCCCAGGTATCCTGCAGTCATCGCAATATCCTTTTAACATAACATTTTCGTCAGAGAGCGATATCTCAATACTGGTAAAGACTGTAAAAACAGTTGCTTCGCTATTAACCGTGGCAAGTTGAGCCTAAATATTTTTGATTTTATGATTTCCATCTGAAAGAATGTATATACATGAAGTTTCTGTTTTATTTTTTATTTTATTTACATTTAAAACTAACTTTCGCCATTATGGAAAAATCGGACTCCTCTTCTACATAACGTGTTGTATATTCCCTTAAACAATTCACTATTATGTTAAATGTGCTAGCGTATAAATTGTATAATAGTATTGTATAATTTAAAGATAGCTCATACCTAATAAATCATAATGTCTAATGTTATGTTACTCGGAATCGACAAACGCTTAGTTTATACGCTAGCACATTTAACATAATAGTGGATTGTTTAAGGGAATATACAACACGTTATGTAGAAGAGGAGTCCGATTTTTCCATAATGGCGAAAGTAAGCTTTAAATGTAAATAAAATAAAACAGAAACTTCATGTATACACATTCTTTCAGATGGAAATCATAAAATCAAAAATATTTCGGCTCAACTTGCCACGGTTAATAGCGAAGCAACTGTTTTTACAGTCTTTACCAGATATTGAGATATCGCTCTCTGACGAAAATATTATGTTAAAAGGATATTGCGATGACTGCAGCATAACATTGTCCTATACCTGGGACGACGAATATTACGATAGTCATTATCTAAGTGACTTATATTGTGATATCTGCTCTAATGAGTTATTTATTTCGTTATGTTAATACGTGTACTATAATGAAACCAATTAATTTTGTTTATAAAATAATAAACATATAGCACATCCGTCGTTTCGTTGATTTAGTAGTTAGTAAAATTAGTTACAAATGCTAACACAGCAGTAGTTCAGTGACCTTTTTTGACAGTCATACGTCAAATTAAAAACAATACACCCTTTGTTGCTAGGCAACAAACAAAAAACTTAAAAACGAATTTTTAGTTCAGAAGCCTACTCTTGATACTTGAATACTTTCGTTAGTTTTTTTTTTACAGTATGTTGCACCAAATATAATCAATTGAGTTTTTGTATGCTAGTAACTAATACCATAAGCAATTTATATGATTTTTTTTCATAATTGTACTTTCAAAAAAACGTGTTGGAAAGAGCTGCCAAAAAATAAATTGACATTTATTTCTTTTATTTTTCACGTATATAATATTAATAAAATTATAGGGTATACTCCCACTCAAACTACGTAGCTGTGATTTTGTTTCAATGCTTTAGCTGCTATGGATTAGGAGATATACGAGTTTGAAAAAAATGTTACAAAAATTCATTTTTGACATTATCTCTGTGACAGTTCAAGATAGAGGGCTGAAAGTTGGAGTGATTACTAGTTATGAGGCGACAAACAATTGACATTTACCAATTCAACTATTCCTCACAGGGGCCACACGTCCTTCCTTAGCCTGCTAAACCCTTTCTTTGTTGGTAAATCTAACAATGCTACAGGAAGGTTATTATAAATTTTAGGTGCCATCCCGCCTACATTATATTGGAAAAATTTTAGGTCATTTTTAGGGATGAAGATTCTGTTCCTATAGATTTTTTTTTTTTTAAACGAATAGTCATTTATTAAATTTATTAAAAAATCATTTATTATTCCGTTCCTATAGATTGGTCTTGCGTTTGGCTTAAGTTGTGAAATCTTGGTAAAATAGCTACTGTGTTTCACTACAAACAAGCATATCTCCAAGATGTAGATGCTAGGCCGGGGAAGAATTATTAGCTCTGGAAATAAGGTCTGAAAAGAGGCTCTGCCACTTTTGTTAGCTAAAGCTCTGATACATTTTTTTTGGGCTTTGAAAACTCTGTCTGCTTCAACAGAGTTGCCCCATATAATAATGACGTAACGCAGGACAGATCCGACATAACCATGATATGCGCTGAGGGCGGTCTGTACTGAGGCAATTTTCGTTATACGATTTAAGGCGCGTACAAACCTGTTGACTTTTTTACATACAGTATCAACGTGGTTTTTCCAATGACAATTTTCATCCAGTTCGATGCCTAGGAACGGCGTTGAGTTTATGATGTCTATTTTATTATTATTATAGCTTATGTCTAATGTGACTTTTTCACTTTGGTATATCTTAAATTGAATAGCTTTAGTTTTATTTATATTTAGTTTTAATTTATTAGTCTCCAACCACTGTATTATATTGGCCAAGGTATTATTTATGTCACTTTCAAAAGTTTGTTTATCGGGCCTAGTAAATATAATCGTCGTGTCATCAGCAAATAATACACACTTATGTTTAGTTGTGTCCGGAAGGTCGTTTATGTAGAGTAAGAATAAAAGTGGTCCCAATATACTGCCTTGTGGGACTCCACATTTGTTCGTTTTTGGTTTTGAGACTGCTGAGACTTTTTCTTTATTTACAATTTTGGTTATCTCTGTAGATTGTGTACGATCATTTAGGTAACTTTTAAACCAGTCAAGAGATATTCCCCTTATACCAAGGTCGTACAGTTTATTTAGCAGTATTTGGTGATCTACGAGATCGAATGCTTTAGACATGTCTAGAAAGACACCCACTGTAAGTAATTGTTTATCGACGGCTTCCGTTATACTTTTTACTAGTGAGAAACAAGCTAAAGATGTCGATTTCCCGTGCTGGAATCCAAATTGCTCAGGGCATAATATATTATGTTTAGTAATAAAGTTTTGTAGTCTTATAGATACGCTCTTTTCAAAAACCTTTGAGATTACAGGAATCAGGGTAATGGGGCGATAATTCCCCATGTCTGTGTGGTCGTCTTTTTAGGGTTCCGTAGTCAACTAGGAACCCTTATAGTTTCGCCATGTCTGCCCGTCCGTCCGTCCGTCCGTCCGTCCGTCCGCGGATAATCTCAGTGACCGTTAGCACTAGAAAGCTGAAATTTGGTACTAATATGCATATCAATTACGCCGACAAAGTGGTAAAATAAAAAGTGGAATATTTTTTTTTATTAGGGTACCTCCCCTATACGTAAAGTGGGGAGTGATTTTTTTTTTTCATTTCAACCCTAACGTGTGATATATTGTTGGATAGGTATTTAAAAATGAATAGGGGTTTACCAAAATCATTTTGTGATAATGTAAATATTTTCGGAAATAATCGCTTCGAAAGTCGGAATAATAGCGTCCCCCCCCCCCCCTGTAACTTTTGCACCGTAAGTCCAAAAAATATGAAAAAAATTGAGTAGATGTGCGTTATGATAAACTTTATAGGAAAATTATTTTGAACATTATAGGTTTAGCCATTTTTGAGTTATTTCCAAAAAACTTCTTCCATAGGCATCAGATACGACCTTTTGGCATTAGTCTTTAACTCTTCAGTGGGTACACTTACTGTGACGGACGGAAAACTACGGAACCCTACACTGAGCGTGGCCCGACACGCTCTTGGCCGGTTTTTTAAATACTGGCTTCACTAAAGAATATTTTAATCTATCTGGGAAAATTCCTGGTTCAATCGATAGGTTTATAAGAAAGGTTAAGGGAATTTTTAATATATGAGAGCATAGTTTTATCGTTTTCGTGTCAATGTGGTCGTATCCTACTGATGGTGTATTTTTTAAGGACATTATAATACGGTGCACTTCATTTTCTGTGACTGGTGCAAGAAATATAGAGTTTTTTTGTCTTTTTATATTTATCGTGTTAGTTGTGTTGGGCAAATCTTCACTCACATTAATAAAATAATTATTAAATGATTCAGCTAAATCCTCAATATTGTCTATGACGTGTCCGTTATATATTATTTTATCAATTTGTTTTTGTGTCGGTTTAGATTGAGTTTGTCCATTTATAACGGTCCACGAGGCTTTACACTTATTTTTTGAGTTTTGGATAACTAACCTATTATTAAGTCTTTAAGCTTTATTCATACATTGCTTAAGTACTTTCGAGTAACGTTGGTAATTCGTTTTTAATTCTTCTCTTTCACTTGAGTTACATTTTAGATAGCTAAGATACAGTCTACGTTTGTGTTTACAACTTTTTCTTAGACCTTTTGTTATCCACGGTGACTGTTTACTTTTATTAGTGATCTTAACCTTAATTACGGGAATACACAATTCGAAGAAAATTCCTAATGTATCATGAAATAGGTTAAAAGCATTATTTGTATCTGCCATGGACATTACCTTATTGCCTTCAATATATAAGGAATTTAAACATTGGTAAAATTTATTAACATTTTCAACACTGAAATCTCTTTTATATTCGAACCAGTAGTCATTTTTTTTTGTAGCTTCCTGCATCAAAGGAGATTATTTGACCTGTGTCGTGGTCGGACAGAGCTAAACTTTCCGTGAAGCCAGTAGCCTGCGGTATGTTACTAGCAATTATATCGATACATGTATTTTTTCTCGTCGGCGATTTAATGTGTATTTCAAGATTATGATTATCTAGAAGACTTTCTAATTCTTGCGATGTCTTATTTCTATTTAGCAAGCTAATGTTCCAGTCACCGCATGGTATTATCTTTTTCCCTGCTTTGTCGACCTTTTTCAATAAGATTTCTAACTTATCTAAAAATACTTCCACGTCTGATGACGGGGTTCTATAAATACATATTATAAGTAGCTTTAATATATCTAATTTTATACCGGAACATTCAAAGTCATAGATTTGTGAAATGTCATTACATATTTTGAGTTCTGTAAACTCTAGAGTTTTTTCAATAAGTATACAAGAACCTCCTCGGTTTTCATGTTCTCGTGACCAAAATGTTGCCAATTTATAGTTATTGAGGCAAAGATTGTTTTCAGTCCCTTTCCTAAGGAATGTCTAAGTGAGACATATTACATTAATTTGCTTTTGTTTTAGTTTAAAATCATTAAGCACAACTTCTAATTCGTCTCTTTTTTTAATACACTAGCTATGTTCTGATGTAATAAGTAAAACTTATGTCCTGATTCCTCAGGCACGAAAAAGTCGACTTGGTGAGTCTCTGATTTCGGATTCTTGAAATAAAGCTTGTCCCAGTAAAAAATGTCGTTAGTTTACGCAGCGATGGTATATCAGGTTTCAATGAAAATGCCCCGCTACGTCCAATAGTGAGTCAAATTGATGCTCCAACTTACAAATTGGCTCAATACTTAGCAGGAGTCCTTTCATCTTTACGGGGTAATACTAGAACACATACAAAGGATTCTTACCATTTCATCAGTGACATTAAAGACCTTACATTAACTGATGACGAGATCATGGTCAGTTTCGATGTCCAGTCACTCTTTACGAGTCTACCGGTACAAGACTGCATTGAAATTGTGAAGAAGAGGTTGCGTGAGCAGAACATGTCTGAAGAATATGCTAAGCTCTTGGAACACTGCCTTACATCAGGATATCTACTATGGAACAATGAATTCTTCCTGCAAGTCGACGGTGTAGCCATGGGGTCCCCGGTATCTCCAGTAGTCGCTGACATCTTTATGGAGGACTTTGAGGAGAGGGCGCTCTCATTGGCTCCCGTGCAGCCGAAGATTTTCAAAAGATACGTAGATGATACTTTTACTATATTACCTAAAAATAGTGTTTCAGTTTTCCTTGACCACCTCAATTCCATTCCTAGTAAGATTAAGTTTACCATGGAATTGGAAAATAATTGTTCACTGCCTTTCTTAGATGTACTAGTATTGAGAAACCCCGATAATACCTTAGGCCGCACTGTATATAGGAAACCTACACATACAAATAGATATTTGAATGGTAGATCACACCACCACCCCAGTCAGCTAGCTACTGTAGGCAAGTCTTTGTTTCAGAGAGCCCAGAGGATATGTGATGAGCAGCACCTGGCGGCGGAACTCCGGCATGCCAAGGATGCACTTCAAGCGAACGGGCTCAAGATTCCACGGCTCAATCAGAAAGCTCGGATGAAGATTCCTACAGTTGAGCGCCGGCCTGCCGTCTTGCCTTTTGTCCGAGGAGTCACTGACAGGATTGGCAACATCTTGAAACGTGCTTCTATAAAAACTTACTTTAAGCCAATGAAGAAGATGTCACAGTTCCTGAGGTCAGTGAAGTCGGCTACTCCTCTACAGAGTGCAGGGGTCTACAGGCTGGAATGTGAATGTGGTCTATCATATGTAGGCCAGACTAAGCGGAGCATCTCTACTCGGGTAAAGGAACATATAGCCGATGTAAAGCACCGTCGACCAAGGTCAGCAGTCTGTGAGCATGTCATGGATAGACCCAACCACTCAGTTAAATTTGACAAACCGCAAGTCCTCGTCAAGGAGAAACGATACATTCCCCGGATGTTGCGAGAGGCAATCGAGATTAAAAAATATCCAAATTTCAACAGAGAGGATGGTTTTTCGGTACCACCAGCTTGGGATCCAGTTATTCATTTGGTTAAGGAGCAAGCTAGACATAGGACTGTGAGACCATAATGGTGGACAGTGTGGACACTAATAATAATTTAATACTAATTTAAAAAATTAAAAATAAAAATGAAAATAATAATTAATAATAATAAAATAATTTGTTTAATAATTTGTTTTGCAATAAAAAAAAAAAAAATTGTTTGTATAAAGGCCCCTCCGGCATGTGCAAACACTAAATTTGTTTAATATTTAATATGTGGGTAGGTTTTCATATTGAGATAGTTTTTGAACGGAGGTAATTGTACATTTTTCCTCAGTCGACCCGTTGACCACGAACGCTGTAAAGTGTTTGAAACGTCGGGATGTAATTTAAACTCAATACACGCGATAAAATCCGTTTTTAATTGTTTTATTTCTTCAATGAAAATGGTTGTAACTGGCTGGTTATATGTTAAATGCATCTCGGTTCTTTATTTAATATTAGAAAAAAATCTGTCATAGTCACATTTTCAAAGTTCTCGTCTCCACAAGAAAAACTTCATGAGAAAATATTGTACAAATATGTCCAATATTAAGGCATTTTCACGAAAAAAGTGGCAATGGAGCTAAACACGTGTGTTAGAACTGTGCAAAGGGTCCTAAAACAATTCAGAGAGACTGGCGCTATTCGACGGCGTCCTGGAAGTGGTCGGAAGACCGGGTTTGTTAAGAAAACTATTGAGAAGAGTATCATAGCTGCTTTGCTGAAAAAACCTACATCATCTGTAAGAGATTTAGCTATAAAGTTTAAAACGTCTAAATCCACTGTGCAACGAGTAAAGAAAAATAATTCTATAAAGACTTTCAAACAAACTAAAGTGCCTAATAGAAATTTGAAACAAGAAACTGACGCTAAAACGAGATCCAGAAAACTGTATTCAAAATTAACGATAAAAAAATACTGTATTGTGATGGAGGACGAAACATATTGCAAGCTTGATTTTAAATCACTGCCGGGACATCATTTTTATTCGGGGACCGATAGAAAAACTTTCAATGACGAGTAAAATGTCATAAAAACGGATAAATTTGCGAAGAAGGTTCTTGTGTGGCAAGCGATCTGTTCTTGCGGCAAACGCAGCACTCCATACTTTGCTAAAGGAACTATGAAAGGCGATATATACCTTAAAGAGTGCATGGAACAGCGATTATTGCCGTTTTTTAAGCGACACAAGAAGCCGGTTCTGGTTTGGCCTGATCTGGCCACGTGCCACTATTTTAAAAATGTGATAAAATGGTACAAAGCCAATAATGTCGAATTTGTGGAAAAATACCAAAATCCTCCTAACTGTCCTGAAGTACGACCTATAGAAAAATATTGGGCTCGTATGAAGCAGAAGCTCTTAAAACATAAAACTAACGCCACATCAGTTGAAAACTTCAAGCGAAAATGGAATGCAGCTTCAAAACTAATCACAGACACTGATGTACAAAACCTGATGGCAGGTATCAAAAGAAAATTACGAAGTTTCTGGATGAATAAACAATAGAACGAAAACATAACAAAAATACGTTTTGTTTATTACATTTCTAATAAACTGTTGTCAAAAATTTGGTAACTTTTTATTGCTTACATTATTTCATACTAACTAATAAACGACATTTTTTTCTGGGACAAGCTTTAGATGTTCATCCTCTAGCTCGACATCATTTGTTTGAGTGGCAACGTCTACAAAATTTTGTAGCGAGGAAGCGGGACTACAGTGTTCTTGGTCAGGCCTCAAGAAATTGTAATATTCACATTTGTAATTTAATGTCTCTATGTGGTTAAGTTATGTTTGTCCCAATTTTAGAGTGTAAGAGCGAAAAGAATTTGGTTTTTTAGTGTTACTGCTTGCAAAGGTTAAAAATTCTTTTAGCTCTGTAGATATCATTTTTAGTGTCTGACGTACTTCCTCTACATTAAGAAAGCTACTTGAGTATATATCACTAATAAGTACATTTGTGTGTACCATGGTTTCTAAGTATTGATACAGGCTCGATTGCAATTTCATAGGTTTTTTATCATACTGCCCACACAGAATTACAACGTAATCAGCTTTAGTAAGTTGTGAGCAAAGCTTCTAGTAATTTATCTGTTGTAGCTCCGGGTTTACAAATACACTCTACCAGAAAAGCACAACCTAATCGATTTTGCAATAATCTTCTTATGTAGACGCATTTTTTATCCGAGAATATAACCTAAACCCAACTTACCTTACTTAAAGCCTAAAAATACTTAAAGCCTGTTTTCTATTTCTATTTCTAAAAGTTTCATCACATTCGGGATCTCTCGGTTAAATGCAGTTACCGTCTCTGCGTGATCGCATCAGAAATGATGTCATCCGCAGCAGAACCGAAGTAACCGATGTAGCCCTCCGAATTGCTAAACTGAAGTGGCAGTGGGCGGGGCACATTGCACGTAGAACTGATGGCCGTTGGGGCGGAAAGGTTCTTGAGTGGCGACCAGGAACCGGAAGGCGCAGCGTCGGTAGACCCCCCACAAGGTGGACTGATGACCTGGTAAAGTTCGCAGGAGTCCGCTGGATGCGGGTGGCGCAGGACCGGTCATTGTGGCACTCTTTGGGGGAGGCCTATGTTCAGCAGTGGACGTCTTTCGGCTGATACGATGATGATGATGGCCCGGCAGTGACCGGCAGTGCCCGCATGGACGCGGTGGGAGCGCGTGGCGGGCGGGAGCTACTTTGCAGGCCTAGGCCTGCAATGTAGTATGAAAATTCTTTTCATATCAAGTATCACTAAGGCACCCGAAACGTGATACTTCCGCGTCTATTTTCGGGAATTTCACTTCATTTCATTTCCGCTCATGTTTGAGATATAATAGTATTTTATAAACATTTAATTACTCTTCATGTTGCCGTATTTATTTCCTGACTGGACCCTGAAAAGTCATCCTCGGCCACACCTCTAGTAATGTAAGTAAACAACTGGTGCAAAAAGTCGTCGCTGCAATTATGCTGCGCGGGAGACGGCGCCCCGGTTTATATTAATTCATGTATTTCTCGACATCAAATTGTCTGACTAGTGCCTAAATAATTTGCAGCGGTACATTTAAACTTTAAAATCATGATCTACTATTGATTTTTTATCCAAATGATCTTCTGTCATCAAAATAATATCTAAACTAAACGTGATATGACGACAATTAATGTCACAAGAACGTTTGTCATAATCTAGAAACGATTTTTTTTTGCAGCAGTTCCTGTATCCATATATATTTTGTTTGACTGAACTGAAATGAAAAAAGTCGCTGCGCCGGCGCAAATAATGTTGCGCGGGAGACGGCGCCCTAGCAACTTTGTAACACGAGTAAAATATTTATTTCACGCATTTTACGATATCAACATTTCTGGCTTATGCTTTTACTTGATTTTATGGTGATGTCGAACCAATGCCAATATACAACAAAGTTAACTAATATACTCGTATCTAGTATTAGTTAACTTTGTATTGACTTCGATTAATACTTTAGGCCAACGATCCAAGTATATTATTAAGTAGGTACATAGGTAGGTATCTTAAAGGTGAACCTTTAAGATAAATTTAATGATGAATCATTGCAATGCCTGGGGCGACTTTTAGAACGAACTTGGAGGCCTGATGATCTAATGATTATATTTTGATATAATAAGATTAACTGGGACTATTATTTTAAAGTTCGTGTAGGTCTTTTAGTTACATAAAATGTTAAGTAAAAGACCCCGTTTACGTAGAGTCTTATAAATTGTAAATTTGTGACAATCCATATTGAAAGGGCCCTTTGGCGGCAGACGCCTACGTTGTAGATTCAATATAATTTTCAAGCAATAAAGGCGTAAACGCAGGCCACCATAAGGGCCCTTTCAATATGAATTATACATTAATTATTTTTACATATTTTTAAAGTATATTTCGTTAGTAACTTGACCCATAGCTTAATTGGTAAAGCGATCGAGCCCCGGCAAGGCGTATCGCTGCAGGTTCAAGTCCTGCTGGGTTGAATATTTTTTCACTGTTTTCAATGTTGGTATTTGATTTAATAACAAAGCCGAAAGTCATATAATAAAAGATAATCTTTTGTTATGTGATAACTACTGATAACACATTTATCGGTTCGGATCTGTACATTATGCCTCTGGAAGTCTTCTTTATAGCAATACTTCTACTCGCTATATCCTTACACTTGAACCGACGTGAGATGATTTTTTTAAACCAGCCGACTTTTTCTGCCAATAAACGATCAGAATTGTTGTATAATTTGACACCCACATTTGCAATTCCATTGGCCATTATCCGTTCTTATTTGATGTTCTAAATCGCTATCACTATCGCTTTTATTTTACAATATTTGATAAATCTACAGCCGGATTTTTGTAGAATTCAATGGCTACTAGCCATTTACGTACATATGTTGTATCAGATCTATCAGGTAGATCTGTATGGAGAACAAATCTAATTATGTAGGGCAAACTTTCAAATCATTTTGATGACAGAACCCTTTTGGAAAGCGAAATATTTGACGGAGCCCCAAAATTATAAATAAATAAATAATATGTGCTAGAAAGACAGATAGAAGAGCTGTTTTATTTTTTAAATTTTTTAGGTATTTTCGCGGAGCCCCTACAGTTCATGAGATACAGCCTGGTGACAGACGGACAGATGGACAGCGGAGTCTTAGTAATAGGGTCCCGTTTATACCCTTTGGGTACGGAACCCTAAAAAACATCAATAAATTAATTTTGATTTGCTTCAAGATCTCCATAGAGTTTGTTATTTATTTAAAGGCCTTGCCAGGATAAGCTAAGTGAATCTGCCCCCAGCGAGTTTTGGTCTGTAATTTTTATGAGTGGTGTGGCTCTAAATTAGTAACAAATATGCAAAATTTCAGCCACAAAAACCTAACAGTTTTAATACAGGCCAAAACTCGCTGGGGCAGATTTACTTTAGCTTAGCTTATCCTGGCATGGCCTTTAAAGTTGACTTAAAGCGAAAAATACCTAAAATGATACTTTAAATCGTTAAGTAAACTAAGAGTCTTGTTTAACAAATAAAAATATTTAAAAAACTAAAATAAGTTGCGTTCTTAAGCTATTTCTAAATAGTAAATTGACATTAACATCCGGAATCCCGAAACTAACGAACCACAAACATACCAAAACACGTGCCATATCTACATCTCAATAGCCTATTTGCCCCAAAATGTCAGAAATATCACCCATCACGATAGCGATCGCAAGTAGAGCTACGTAATAAATCTGTGTGGGAACAGAAGCTTCTACGAACTAGTTTTATATCGATCTGGATCTCAATTGGACTTTGATAGGGATTAGGGCTGTGATCGATATGTCAGATTAGATAAGTGGAGTCAGATGTGAAAGAGATGAGCAGGATTAGCTTAAGTGATTTTTATTGAAGTCAAATCTTTTGAATATTGAATACCTATTTCTGGCTGAGCTGAATGTATAGCTTTATAAGATTAATAGAATATTTCTGGCTCACCTGAGAATAATATATAGCTTTATAAAATTACTTCTGAAAACTTTCTTAAAGCTTTACTTGTTCATGTATAATTTGGTGAATACCAAGTTATATTTATCTCTCACTACAATTGTAATAGCTAGTCATAACGTATGTGTAGATCAGGTGCCTTATAGAAAGAAAATTACTTTTTCTACTCGTCGACTATAAATAATGCTTGAATTGAGACTTTGTAGACCGAACTACTAGCGTATACTAGGCATATATTTATTTAATTATTTATTTGTGAACGTGGTCTGATATTATGTGTATAGTAATGTATATTATATTATTATGTATGTAGTTTAAGTATTTGTATGGTACATGGAACTAAACCTATTCCGAATTTGGTAACCTCCGCCCAAACGGAATGTACCTATATATCTTTTAGTGTTTACCTGCAGCTTTATGTGTTTTGGAACTTTTTATTGGTATATTTTGTGCATAGTTTGTCTTTGACCATTTGTATTTAATCCTTTCTCATTTTCTCATGGGTTGGCTGGAAGAGATCCCTATCAGGGATAAGCTCGCCTTTGTACATATCTTTTATATATGTTTCTATTGGTTTTATGTTATACCTACTTGTTTATGTGCAATAAAGTGATACATACATACATACTAGCGCATACTTTTCGATCTTCTATGGTCTTTTATGGTCGCAAATTTTAGCATCGTTCACTATACTGGAATGGTTTTTTATACAATATTATACAATGGCGGTCGGGGAGGAGTACGGTCCTCCTCCCCAACCGCCGGGTACGATCCAGCGGGAGATCGTAGTTACTAAATTGTACAACAGGTTGTATTGTAAGGCATTCGTCGAACTAATTCTTACCGGCTTGCCTATTTTGAGGACTCGTAGAAAAGCATTGTATACAATAGTGACATAATTAAGCTTTTCAATCTCGTACCTTACTCAGGCCGCTCAGCAAGCTTCGAGGCTTAAACACGGTACTCGACTGAAAAGCTCTTTATTATGTCACGATTGTATAATAGTAGTTTATGTAACTGTTACGTTTTAAGGCCTAATTACGTACAGTTGCATACACTGCTTTATCCACACTCATATTATTTATCCTAAATGCCGTGTTCGGAAACCATAGAATGGCCGCCATTGCACCGCCATGGCCAACTCGATTGTGCCGGCGGTCGCGCGGGCGCGTGTCGGCGGCCGCGTGGGCGCGTGCAGGTGTACATTATGTTATCAAAACTACGTAACGTATCAATATTTGAGCATGTAAAGTTAAAATTACGTTACTGCCACAGATAAAAAGCTTATCATAGTAAAATCGGTTGTGGTAATGCTAGCCATTGCCTACCGTTTTTGAACACGTTTTAGAGGACTTACAATGTGAGTGTAGATAAAATACTATAAAATAGTCTGCCTCGTGACAATGAAAGACATTTAAATCTTACAACCTTTGTTACCTTCTTGAATTAAACGACTTAAAAAAACACAAACGTAGAAACGTGAATCGAAACGAATTCAAAATGGCCTCCAAATCAAAAATCTCGTGTCGCACACATTAACCAAATTAAACCCGTATCCGAAGTTAAAACTGAATTATCTATTAGAGCGTTAGATATAGTTTCGGTACGGCACGACATAATGGTAGTCCTTATGTCGTTGGAATAAGGTTCATGCTCGGTTAAGTATGTCAGTGATGGTACGACAGCGCGAATAATGTGATGGATGGTGAAGTGACAGATGACGGTTAAGGTGTGTCCGTATTGTTCACACATGTACAGTCAACTAATTCAATTCCTAAGCCACTACAGAACCTTAAGTCGCAATAGCTAGTCTAGTAGTGCAAAGTTACGTTTGTGTAAACATAAAATCGTGAAAGACTTTAACAGTATATTCAACATCGTATTTAGAGACAAAATATTCATATAAACTGTTTTGAAATTCGCGTAGTGTCAGAGTTAAGACCAATTTATAACAAAACATTTTTTCATTGGGTTTCAGTGCAAATTGTGCAAAACGCCTTTTTGATGGCAATGTCGCCACTATGGGGCCTAATAGTTAGACGTCTTTATTGACATATATCAAAGTGTGAAGGAACACTTTGAATATAGACTAGTTTTCACGAAAAAAATTACGAATTCTTATTAATTAATAGTGATGCGCCGAATATAGACTTTACCGAATACGAATATTCGGCCGAACATTCGGTTCAGATCTTACCGAACCGAATATTCGGCCGAATTATTCGGTAAAACTAAACAGGTTTATGCAGGTCCGCGCGGCTCGTTGAGCGCGAATTCGACCCCTCCCGCTCGCCCTTATTTCAAGTAAAATAATATGTGTATGCGACCTTGGCATTGTCAATGTCAACACTTGCAATTTGTTATTGATGGTGAATGAGGAGCCACACTAAAAGGTCGGGGCAGATGTCGCTACTGTGCACTGTACCTTGTTTACGTTTTGTGTGAAGTGTCATTATGAGGAAATTTTATTTAATTCTTGCGGTATAAGGATAAAATCTTCGGCGTCATGACCGTACGAGAACCGCAAGCTGAGCTGCGAAGGAGGATCGCAGCGGTGGCAGGAAAAAAGGCTGATTTAATACAAAGTTAAACACTAACAATATTTGAGGTTATGTTCTGCATTTTTAGCATTATTTTCAATTATCAAAGCTCACGTGCTGTTTTTATTTTAGATAAGAGGCGTATGATCGACACTAAAAATTTGGTGCACAGCTGGATATCCAGGGGACCGTTCATATGCGTGCTCATCTTCTGATACTTACAGGGATATAAACGCGGATTCGCCGATTCTCAACATAGCATGCATGAAATATAAGAATATTTTCAAAGATTTTGCACTTAACCAAAGGGATAACTCGACTCTAAAATTAATCTAATTCTAAATTTAGATTTTACATCTAAAATTAATCTAAAATGAAATTCCCATCCGAATAGACGAAAACGGGCCACCATTATTTATTTATTATTCAAAACAGTTACACAGCATTACAGTAAAAACCAAGGCACTGCGAACTACAAAATAAACTTATAAAAACATATAAAATGACTTAATACTAGGTTGATTTAGGCGACGTAACTGCGTGGCTCCGTTGCGTCGTTTGATCGGGCCTAGGATTCGGCAGATTGCCCCGCAATCGCCGAAACACGACACCCTTCGGCCAGAAATCTGCACTCGCGATGGTGTCCTGCAGCGGCCGCGGCACGCGCACCACAAACGAGCTGAAGTGCACGTAGTGCCGGGACTGTAGCTGGTGCACCCTCAACGTTAAGCCAGTCTTCCGGTGAACGTACTCCACCACATCGTCGACCGAGGTGGAGTGATGCAAACGCGACACGTAGAGCGCCCTATTCGGTATTGCAATCCGAATACCAGAATTACCCGGTTCCGCAGTGCCATACAGAGTCTTGCGGGGCGCCCTTCGCTTCTTACTCTTCCTTTCCACCATGTACCTATATACAATTTTATACTAAGCCTGTTTTGATTTCTTTGAGTAACATCATATTCATCATTCTCTTTCCCTTGTCCCAGTTACTTGGTGTCGGCGGAGCATGTCTTTTTCATCCACACATCTCTGTCACCCGTCATCTCATCACTCACATCCTTTCTTTTCATATCATCTCTCACATAGTCCATCCACCTTTTCCTAGGTTTGCCTCTTCTCCTACATACCTTTCTCGTAACATGACTTCATCCCTCCGCATAACATGCCCGTACCACGCTAGGCGATTAGACCCTAATTTGTCAGTTATGGGTGCAACATTCAGGGTTCCTTTTACTATATTATTTTAGTAGAGTTACTTTAATTCTTAGTTTTATATAAGCCTTTCATCAACTTGAACCCCAACCAATGTAACTGTACACCAATGGGTCAAAGCACTTGTTTGTAGAATTGTAGATTCATATCTCCAAATTGCTGTTTTGTTTGAACCATTGTGGCTTCTCTAGCCGAGATATCATCTAGAATTACTCTCATTTTCTTAGAAATTGTACCAACCTGCTATTTGCGGCCACTTATGTTATGAGTTCTCGAAATTGGATGTCACGAATAATGAGAATGGAGAATAAAGTTTACGCAATATATAATAGAATGTAAACATGGATGCTAAATTGCAAATCCGGGTGCGTTCCGTGCCTGTTTTCGACCTTTTAAAAACCTGTACATTTTTTGAAGAACCCAGTAACTAATAATTTTGTTCCTCTCGTGCATACAAGGTGGATTTTCCAAATGATTCAGTGAGGGCAGCAGGCAATAAAGTCCACATTTCCACGACTTTGACCCCTACCTCCTTATAGCGTTTCTCTCGGCTTTTGCCACGGCTCAATTGAGTTGGGTCAGCCTCCGCTTAGCAACTTAGGTTGCATCGGAACTAGTTTTTACGAAAGCGACAGCCAATCTGACCTTCCAAGTCTTCCAACCCAGAGGGGAAACTGTTGGAAGTGTAACGCTGGCCATCTATAAAAGACAATTTTGAATTTGTATTTGTCAAGGCCCGTGTTCGTTTTAGTTGTCACTCTATGTTGTTTTTCCATGTACACATGTCATGTAAATTTTCTATAATAATAATATATTAAATATTTACAGTAACACTTCCAATTGCGTATCACTCAACTCTGCATACTTCTAATAGGTTATGTGCTACACGTAAATATTTAGTGAAATCATTAAGTCCGGCTTCCTCACGATGTTTTTCTTCGCCGAAAAGCGACTGATAAATATCAAATGATATTTCATAACATAATACATTAGTTCCGAAAGATAAGCCGGGGTTTGAACTCGAGACCTCCGGATTGGAAGTCTGACGTCATACCGCCAGGCTACCAACAACGCCTCTTATATTTCGCTTCTTTTGACTTTGACTGTAACTGAATTTAATTTAACATTTCACTTGCCCAATCTCCAATCGCATTCCCGGGCTAAATAGAGGCGTAACCCGCATCAGTTAAGCTGGTCACTAATGAGCGCGCGCGCACGATGCGATCTGCGCAGTCGTTGGACGATGTGGACATACAGGGTGCAATTCCAAAGGAGACCAAAGATATAAGTACCAATTTTAGAAAACTGTCGATATTACTTTTCGGCGATGAAAAGAAAACATGTAAAAATAATGTAATTTTAATTGATAGCTTTTTCTTCATTGAGGGCTCTACGAAATGTTCATACCGGTTTGTAGGTTTTAAATCAAATGTACCATTTTTGAAAAATGTTTCCCCATTTTGCCATATAAAAATTATTGTTCAGTTTTGTGACGATAATGTATGTAAAAATAAGTAGTGATAATGACAAAAAAAATTGGAACGCTTTTTTATTATTTTAATAAAAATCCTTAGTCCTTCCCGTGATTCTGAAAGGGTGATTACGTGATTAGAAATAAGTTGAAATAACCCAAAACTTATTAAGTTTTCAAAAGAAGTTAATGATACTTAAATTTTTTTCTGTAAATGCCCACCTACGCTACATGCTACACCTTCTGGAAGAAGTTTTTTTTTAAATATTTTTTCATACTTTAATCTTCATATTTTTCAGTTTTTTTTTGTAATTTATTTTATAAACTATTCGTATTTTTTATTTCTGATCATGCCTCGTCATGGCGACGATCAATCGAGAGCGAGATACGAGGCTGCACTGAGCTGGAGGCTAGAACAGTCGCTGTAGATATGAATATTTGGCACGAGTTTGCGAAGACCCTCTGCACCTATATGGTGCCTTAGATTCTAACAGCTAAGGCTTAGAATAACAACAATAATCATGCCTGATCAGTTGATCACATATCAGATACCACCCTGTATATTTAGCGCAGCTTGCGTGTGCGCAGGTTTCGTGCGCTTTTCCACGTAAATGAAACGGATTACTTATACGCTTTCGTATATTTCGGTGATATCTCTACTTTAGCCATCTTTTACTTTATATTACTTACCTACATAGCCAATTAGGCTGTGTGAAAATGACTAACTACATTATAATTTATACGGTAATGTCAAATTACAATAAATTATTAAACAATAGAAGAGCGACGAGTGTTTAATCTCATTTTAACGGTTATTATTTGATATGACATTATCATAGATTAGATGTAAAATTTTGGAAAAAAATCTTGCATATCATAAATAATTATTCTCGGGTCAGAGGTGTAGGGTTAGAACCGGTGGTAGTTTTTTCTGACGTTCATAAATGCATTTGGATTGTGCCTACATTGAAGAACAAACATTTTTTTATCCTATTTTCCTTGAAGACGATCAAATGACGGTTAATCAATATTTTTTTTAAATGATGTATTGCCGGGATATAGTTTAGCGAAATAAATTATGTGCTATTAAAATAATACAGTATGACGAGACATCGCTCAGGAATTTGCATGTGTAATTGAAATGGTCAATCAGAAACATCCGCTGGTCACAGTATCAATGCTGAACTTTTATTTGGATTGTGCCTACATTGAAGAACAAACATTTTTTTATCCTATTTTCCTTGAAGATGATCAAATGACGGTTAATCAATATTTTTTTTAAATGATGTATTGCCGGGATATAGTTTAGCGAAATAAATTATGTGCTATTAAAATAATACAGTATGACGAGACATCGCTCAGGAATTTGCATGTGTAATTGAAATGGTCAATCAGAAACATCCGCTGGTCACAGTATCAATGCTGAACTACAGTAAATCAACTGCAGTAAAGACCTCAAAATACCGGAAACTCGGCTCCGGTTACTTTTTCATGCCGTTCGGAGTCGAGACAGCGCTCGTCAACTTTTCAAGGAGATGTCGAAAAGACTGATCACTTTTGAAATTTTTTTGATTTATTTAGTGTTCGTTTTTAGTTAAGTTTTACTGTAATTAGCATTTATTTTTAATAAAAAGTAAGTAAGTTCTTTATTTGCGTTAAATGTGGTAACAAAACAATAGGTCAAAGTTTTATGGTTTAAAAAAATATCACACATTTAGCCGTGTTACTGCATGCAAAATTAAACTAAAACTGAACTGAACTAAATGAACTGAATATTGTCCTTTGGTTTCGGGGATCGGAACCGGTTACCAATAAAGGGATATTGAATCAGGGATTTGATAAGGTTGTTACATACAAACCCTATCGATTCGGTACCCGAACGATAATCTAAATGGATGGAGTCAATTCAGATTAAGTGTTTTTAGAATGCATTCAAGCTATTTTAATCTTTATAGCTAAAACAAAATGGAAGATAATGACATGATATGGAAGGACGACATCTGTCAACAGGCTGGCGCGAATTGGATACAGATGGCAATGGATAGAGAAGCGTGGAAGTAAAGTATGAGAGGAGGCCTATGTCCGAAGACGGCGCTGTAAAGGCTGCTATAGAAAGATAGATAGATAGCTATAAAACATTAGAAAGAAAGAAAATACATTTATTTATGTTACACCAGTTAAATTAACATAAAAGAGTTAACTGAGAATAACTGAGCATGTGTAATACTGTGCTTAAACAGGTTAATGCGATCCGTATTTAATAGGAACCAATAAAATGATTGGTGCCATTAAATAATCAATTTGCGTACTTTAATTACTGTTATCGTAAATACTGGAGGCGCTAGTTATTATGAGGCGTTTAACATTTTTCACTGACTTTCAAAAAGTACATTCAATGGCATGATAACAGCGTATTTTAACTTTAAAACACATTTATACACGATCCAACTTCAATACAACTCCAATGCATTAACAACGCAATACAGCTAGCGCCTAAGCGTCTGAATCAGAAATGTCAGAATTTGCTTGAAAATTATTGCGATGCAACTTATGGAGTTGCATCGCAAGTTGTATTGGTACAACTTCAATATTGCATGATTATTTGTTGTGTGTTGGAGACGTTGGAGTTACGAGTATGTTGAAGATAGATTGTGTTTTTATGGAATGTTCTATTCAAAATTACTTATTTTCGTTGTTGACCAAGTCTGGGCCAGGTAGGTTCTTCTTATGATATCTAACATAACAAATACTTAACTATCTTATTTTCAAGGTGGTGTTATAAATTGTAGGTTTCATTTACAGACTTTTAAAAATATGCATTTTATTTCTCGTACAGTCACCATCAAATATATCGGAGCGGCCAAGGTACTCAAAAATATCTGAACATGAACTTTATCGCCTTGACAATAGAGGCGTTGCTCAGATATTTGTTACCACCTTGGCCGCTCAGATATATCTGATGGCGACTGTACATATACGTATCTTTCAACACTAATTTATAATTTAAGTTACATGATCTATAGGTAACGTGTTTGTACAAAATACCAAAAAGCTGTAGATATTTTTTGTACACCACATATCTACCTATAACTTTGTCACTTTCTACAAGACAGAACAGATTACTTAATTTTCAAAGGTCTTATGTGGGTAGCGGTTAAAAAATTGTTTCATACCTGAAGCTACCTATTACTTTCTACAGTTTCTACCGAACCCTCGAATTAGGGGCTATTACAACTAAGATTTATGGCTCCTGAGTTTTAGATACAATCCACAGACTATACACACAGACTACACACCCAGTCGCTTTCATAAAAGCTAGTGCCTACGTCAATCATCGAGCGGATTATTGACTCCATTGAGCTTGAAATTGAAATTTGTTTTATTCCAATGTTAAAATATAGGCCCTGTCCTTTATAACTGAGACAGCTTCGGCAGTTTTTACCTATTTTGGTATTACTATTTTCCAATGCAAAAAATTTGCTAGTCTGTCACTCTGACCTCCACCCATTAAAAGCTGCCAGATGCCCGGATCTAGCAATAAGGATAGTATAGCAATCTAATCAGACAAGTTTGTTGCTCTCATTATTGTGTCATATCTGACGTGGCCAGCTCTTAGTTCATTACGTTGCGAAGCATCGCATTAGTAGTACGCCCGTCAAACGAGGCAATTAGAATTTCGGGGATATTTTAGCAAAACAACACAAAAGGCTATTATGGCACAAAAACGCTGGATACAAAAAAAGGAATCGGATTTACGTTTTTTAAAAAAATGTAAATAATATGATATTTTCGAAAGACAGGATAGCTAAAACTGTAGTTAAATTTTAATAGAGTTCGTGGGCAAGCGTCCCCTTCGGTTTAGGCGGACCCAACAGCTCGCTGAACTCTCTTTCTCACTTGGAGAGCCCGCTGGATGCGGGCTCTAATTCTCCGACGACGGTGAAGAATCACGCGGAACACGCGGCGGTTGCAGACCGTCTCGCCGCTCCGGCACCCACAAGCGCCTTCCGGAATCCTTCCGGCTCAGGCGGTCCCACTGTATAGCACTTGCTATATAATATATATAGCCTTCTTGCCCGGCAACGTATTTGGTTTTGTTTTTGCTTCAATAATGTATTAGCACTTGCTATATAATGTTTGAACGCAAAGATCTAGAGAAATAAATCGCACTTCACCACGATGCAACTAAGCAAATTATAGGAAAACCCTCAGACTAAACCAGAATATGTGTTTTTCTTTAAAAATCTCCCCGTCGATCTGACACACTCAATCAAAAATCAACTTTTTCTTTTTTGACAATCTGGAATACCTCAAAAATTCATATTCAAAATTAGGGAGGATATTATCTCAATTTTATAACTGCCAGTCGTATTACAAAATGCGGACTGATATAAGCGCCATCTACCCGTAATGCCGTGAATCACAATGTACGCTTTTTTATATATCAACCGTGACCTAGCCTTAGACCTCCTTTAGACACAGAAGTTCAGAAGTTCTAAAGAAAGTCGACAGATGTCGTACGATAAACGTAGCGTCATGCTACAGTAGGTATTGGAGAGTCGTTAGCAATAGCGTAAGCCCCAACCGCCATAAGGTACCTTTACCCGCGCAACGTCACAAATAATTTTAATTTAAGCGTGTGTGAGGCAGAGTCTAACTTTATAATCTAAACTTGTTTTGCTATCATTTTGATACGGCGTTGGTACGACTTGCAGTGCTAATAAGTTCTAGTGACAAGTTACATCTCATAGTGTACTAATCAGTGACCGATAGTGTCAAGATCATTTTTTTCCTGTTTAAATCACCTATCACGTTATCCACGGACAATGATTTCATTCGTGTTAATGACAAATCCATAGCAAGATTCGTATATCGTACATACGGATGCTACTAAAACATACTGACGTAGTTCGGTGCCTGGGTGCCTGTGTGGAGTGGTCTAGTAATTGAGGTGGTCTGTGTTAAGATAAAACCGTAACACAAATTAAAATAGTTTAAAGTTTTAGGGAATCTCACACTTGACTTGCTGTGCTTCGGCCCCAAGCCTTCGGGCCGATGTTTTCACACAGTGTTTGTAATTGTATGGGTAGTAGCTTCAATGCTACATCATTAACATAGTGTGCAATGAGAAATACGTGTGCAATGTATGCGAAGCAAAAGGGCCTAGTACCGCGCATTACATACGATGGGAACGTCACGGCAAGAATTGCTTCAGGTGAAGTATGACATGGACCAGACAAAACTCAATCGCCAAATGTCTTAGCGGTCACGACTCAGGAGTTGGAGATCAATTTAAAACGTAAACGCCTCTACCTAAAACTAGAGTACTATTTTAAATGCATACATTCTGCTTTGAAAATAGGTCTTATCATAGCTCTTCAATTAAATTCCTACTCAAATTGACCGAATTTTTGCCATGTCATAATCTGGATCTACAAACCTATTGACACGAACACATTTATTTTGAAATCGTCATAAAAGTTCCTTCATTACTGATAGATTCCTACAGCTAGAATAGATAAAAAGATAAACACTATTTCCACAACATTCACTGCATACCGAGTAGCTTTCCTTGAGCCACTCTCTCTTATTACCTTAGATATTAAACTAGGAATCTTAACCAATGCCTTATGCGTGGGTATTAATAATTAGTAAAATGAAATGCATAACTCGTCCGGTTAGGCTATGCTACTGGTTAGAAACTAGGAGGTGTACTTAGTATTTGAATTCCTACTGTAAATCTGAATAGTTAGTACTATTAGGTACGTAAATACCTACCTAGAACACTCGTATATCTATACCTAAGTCTAAGCTCAATAGAAATGGCAAATAATATGGCTGACAGGCAAGGCATTTGACACAACCAAATATTATTATGAGATTGATTTTTACTAAAATAATAGTAATAAAAACACGTTTATGTGTATACAGACATCGATAATATAACTTAGTTGTTCTTTAAAAGTGCGTGATTACGAAATAATTAAGGTAAATTGGCATGTTTACATTATTTGCCCTATCTATTTACCTTAGGTACCTATATATAAAAGACAGACAACGTACAGCCAAAACCGTTAAAGATCATAGAATCTTTAAATTTTGGAACATGTCGTGAAGCCCCACTAAGCAAGGATTGTTGGTAGTTTATCCCCTGAAAAAGGCGTTGATAATTTTTACCATCCCCTCGCGTACAAAGTGACGGGAAAGTGCTAGTTTTATATACTCAATTAGAAAATTAATTAAGCAAGATTATGTGATTTCAGGAATATAAGTTTCCTAAAAGTTGTTTAACATGACCTGTTGAAAAACGTTGTCTCATTCAACAACCACCTATGACACCTATTTAAACCGATATTCATAAATGTATCTTTGGCATTTTAGTAAGACCTACCGGTGTCCTCTTACTAAAATGCCAATCAACATCCGCCATAACCAATTATAATAACCTATGCAAATATTACTGCTAAGAAGCCAATAAAAGTCCAGCTATCAGCGTAACATTCTTGAAGACCTATCAAGAGCCAGGCTGAATAGGACCAGCATGGTAATGCCTATGTATTAATCGTGTATTCCCAATGCGCGAGCGCATGAGTCAATAACAGATCCTCTGTGACCTCATCACCATGCTTCATCATCTAGCGTTTGGTCCGGCTTTTTGCCACGGATCAATTGAAACTAGGGTCCGCTCGGCAACATATTTCTTTGATTTGGCGTAGGCTAGATTTCCTCCGCCTGTGACCTCGATATTTTGCGTGGCACGTAGCATTATTCACGAACCCGCAGACTTTCTTTATCAAAGCGAAGGAAATGTGACGCGCCTGCATCGCAAGCGTGCTCTGCTACCGCCGAATTGCTGCAATCTATTCCATTTTCTTGCACCCATTTCATCGCCGGCCAGCCGTCGGCAAAGCACATCGCAGCAGCGAGGGACGGAGCGGTTCGGGTAGCACTCTTAGTGGGAAGATGAAGCCTAAGCTCTCCGAAACATGTCGCGCGTAGTGAAATAGACGTGAGTGACAAATTACGAAGTTGCAAATTTTTTATTTCGAAAATTTCTAACAGCAAATCGGAAAACTCGCGCGCACTCGTCGAGCGATTATAATAACATCCACATATACTATTAACAAGTATAGGTTATTCCATACTTACCTGTAATACCTATGTATGTAGGTAAGTAATATGTACAGTAATTAGTAGTTGCATCAAACCCACGCCTTTTAAGATGCGCCGAGTTTTGCAAGAATGTGCAAGTCGAACCGGTCGAGTATTTTATGAATATTCATTTTCTCGGACTAGCAATAAAGTAATAAATACTTATATCACAAAATAGGTAAGGTACATATGTGTAGAGTAGATGTGTGCTAACGATTTTTTATTGGAATCCACCCTCTAGCCCAAAAATTGACGGTTTTGCGGTAGCCACGCGATATCCAGAGCATTAGCATATGTTGCATACCTAAGCCCTGAGATAACTTTTTACGGCATGAACCTGCCCGTTAATTCCCATAAAAGTTCCATTATGTTCCCTAGTCCATAAACCAACATAACGTGACCACCAAATCTATGACAACGATGTTAACAATCTGAATGCATTTATTTATACTCGTTTAAACCTTAGGACTCACCCTCGTTCGGTAAGCGTTTGAAATGACGACGCGCTATTGCGGCGAGTAGCAGAACTAAAACTAAAACGAACAAAACGATTTCGCTACTTGATAACAGGTGGCGCTGCGCGACAGATTATTCAGCCATTTGAGTAAGCACCAGTATAGCCTGACCTGAGTATTACCTGGTTATTATTCATTTCGGTGTAATTGTATACTGGTTTTCAAGTACTAAAAGTTTGGTGAATGTACCTAACTGCCTCTAACCCTTTATAGGCGCGAATTAAAACGAATTGCACGGTCATTTTGGTTTTCGTTCGGTCATATTTTCATTTATTGCGGTTTTTATTAGCTTCGAGCGTTTCGGTTGTGGTGTAAAGATGTCATTTCGGATATTTTTGGCTAGGGCTGTCTGTTGAGGGCTGTCTAGAAAAAACCTGTCAGTAAAAGCACATTTTTTTAATTGAATAAACTGGCGCTGTACATAAGTAGGTACTCATAATTATATTATTTGTAACGTTTTTTATAAGACGGAGGTATTTGTTCGCTAAACTTAAGTTCTAATTGCATATTTACGTTAGTGTATGTACCATCGGGTTCATAATTGCATACCCAATTTATGAATAAATTCATTGATAAATTGGGTATGCAATTATGAACCCGATTGTACCTATAATGTTTCTCATCATCAAAGATTTGGTAAGAAGTAGTTACTTAGTATGTACCTATGTTTTTCCTGAAAATAGATATTACATAATACCATAAATTCGGATTTTTCAAGAAATACAAATTTAAATAATTTTATGAACATTCTCAGAAAGGAGAGGGAAACACTCATCAATCTCATCATCCTTTTAATTAAAGAGTTAGCAACGCGCATATGAAAACTCCTGAAGTTTAAATCGTCCAAAGGACCCAAAGGCAACGATACCCGCTTCCCATCAGACGGGCTATAAGCTTGTTTGCAACCGATGTCCTATAAAAAAAAACTGCAAAATAAATACAAAACAATTCAAATGTATACGGCAGCATTAGGAAATGTAAACCGGTTATTTTGGTCGTTTGCATTCTCTACATAGGATCCACAGCGCACGTCTAATGCGGGTCGGCTACCAAAACCCAGTGATGCTCACCCCTAGAACAATCAAATAAAATGTGCAGTTATTGCAATTGTTCATTTAATATTTCGTATGCAATTTGGCCAACGGCTGCTCGCTTAATAATGAGTGGCTACGGGGCTATTATTGCGACTGTAATCTGCATTATTATTGCTGAATTAATTTGCCGCACGATATTATTATAATTAATTTTTGTGAGCATATTTTCAGGTAATTTGTATTCGATTAATTTGTCCTTCAGGCTAGCTTTCAGTCAAATTATTCATTTTAAAACAAAATAATACTTACTTGTACTGGATTTCCACTGAGTTTTAATAAAAACGGGACTAGGTACTTTTGTTATAACTTTTTTTTGGCCTGTCGACTATGGACGTAGTTTCCATTGTAAAGCCTGACCTCATTTATATGGCAACAGTCATAGAGCGTATTATTCTCTATGGTATAATGACATCGTGATTTGTTTACCTGTCAGCTCTGATGTTAATTTGAAAATGTTTCACAGCGAAATCGTTTTTTTCCCGAGCGTATTATTTACAGCAGTTTATTATATACACTATTTATAATGTTTCGCTCTTGAATATGGATAATTTTGGGATTTTTTTGTCGTTTATTATTTCATATTCAACACTTTATTATTATTCAAGTGAGTCGCCTCAATGACACTTGACAACAATGTCAGCTTATCACATGCATATCATTCTGTCATTAAAATTATTACCAGTGTAAGAAATTAGTTCCAATGAAATTCCGCAACATGGCGCATGATCATGTATTTCTGGTCAGGCTTTACTATCCTACTCGATTTTTGCTAACACGTATTTTGTAACCGATAAGGATACATCCCACGCTGCCACAATGCGGGTTGTGGTTTGCTTACAAATAATCCCAATGAATGCATACCTGAAAACAATAAAAAGAATCATTAAATTACTATCACGGTTAACAAATTGTCGTATAAATTAAAATTTAGGTAAGGGTAATCAATGTACAGTCACCGGCAATAATATCTTCCTACACTAAGGCCGCAAAAATAAGTGACACGCTCCTATGGCCCTACAAATAAGAGCGTGTCACTAAAATAAAAACATGTTTTGCGGCCTTCGTGTAGCAAGATATTGTCGGTGACTATACTCATCGTTTTTGCAAAGATTTTTATACAACGTAAGTTTAGTAAGTAAAGTAAAATAGAGCATCGCCAATATGTATGCTTCTCGCCCTATAACGCGCTATAACAAATAGCGTCAATCTATTAGGTAGGCGCAATAAGTATAATTATGTAGGTACAGTCGACATCAAGGATATGTTGACTTACACTCACAAAAGCGTAAACAATTTTTTGACAGCACTGTCGATAGTGCCAGGAAATAGTCACATTACGGGTGGGCTATACGTGGTCTTATTATACCACCGACTTAGTAAGAAATAATTATATTCTACCTATTTTGTATTATTACAATATATCCCTGATCACAATATTTCACCGAGAAAATTACATTTCAAAACTGTATTACACTTAAAATGAAATCATAAATCTGATCAAATAATATCCGGCCATTTGAAATGTTATTTTTATAACAAAACGTACTATTTATTTTAATAACAATTTAAGTCCGTGATCATCTAATTTTTCCGGTTTCCGACCCCAACATTATTCCATTATTTTTACTCTAAAAATATCATAAAAACGAAATCTAAAATATTACGTTCCAAAAATAACATTACTCGCGAGTAAAATCCCATTAAAACTTATGATGACAAACCTCAAAATTATAGGCTACACAGTTAAATTGTTTAGATTTGTGTCGTCAGTAATATCTATAACAATTTGAACAGACAGACTGTCGTGTTGCGACGATTTGGAAGCAAATTGCTTCATTTTCTCCGTGACATTAATTTTCAAATGTCGGACGAGATTTTAGGCTGTATTTTCGACATTTTCATCAAAGTATACATAGCATGTAGTATGTAGGTATGCAAACTAAATATTCAACAACTTCAATTAGCAATTTAGCAGTAGAAGCTAAGTGGGTAAGCTGTGCATGTTACCTGCAATAGTATCTTCCTCAACAAATGCCGAAAAAATATCTGATACAATCTTATATTAGGAGCCATAAGAGCGTGTCACCAACTATTGTGGCCTTCGTTAAGGACTACTACTTATATTGTGGGTGACTGTACAATATGATCTTGCTACCCACTTTCTATGTGCCGGATTCTAATTTTAAAATACATTAACAATACAATAAAAATACAACCTATCTCAAACATAAGTCCAACACACAATAAACATTCAACCAATATTGAAGTTGTATTGGAGTTGCGTTCGAATATTTCTCAAACAAATTCTGATATTTCTGATTCAGATGTTTATGCCGTAGCTTGTATTGCGTTGTTAATGCATTGGAGTTGTATTGAACGCGTCTATACGTGTTTTAAAGTTAGAATACGGCCCTATATATAATAAAGTGGGTAGCAAGATGATCTATAAGGAGAAGGCAAATGACAGACATACATGGAAATTGCTCCACAGACAAGAGCCCAGCTCTTAAATAACTGATGATGATGATGACCCACTTTATTGTTAAAAGAATAAGATTATGGATATCATTTTGAACACCTCACTGCTGCTGATAGAATATTTATTCAATGAGGGTTTCCGCGATTGAGATTTTCACTAGATGGCAGCACCGTGACGACAGGTCTTTTTGGCAGTAGCTGTCAAAATCCACCAATCATAAAATATATGGTTAAACATGATTGGTAGATTGTGACAGCTAGACCTCTCGCCACGGTGCTGCCATCTAGTGAAAATCTCAATCGCGGAAACCTTCATTGAATTGGCGTGTTTGCTCCAAAGATTTGAAAAGTAGCTAAGAATTTATTGCCGTGCGACCTTTCCAGGCGTTCCATTCCAACTGTGTTGTTTCCACTAAAACATGTATCGGACACTCCCACGAACACCGGCTAATGGCGTACAATCTAACACAAAATAAGGGACTTTCTTATTCATCATCATCATGTCAGCCGAAAGACGTCCACTGCTGAACATTAGGCCTCCCCCAAAGAGTGCCACAATGACCGGTCCTGCGCCATCCGCATCCAGCGGACTCTCGCGACCTTTACCAGGTCATCAGTCCACCTTGTGGGGGTTTACGCTGCGCCTTCCGGTTCGTGGTCGCCACTCGAGAACCTTTCCGCCCCAACGGCCATCGGTTCTACGTGCAATGTGCCCCGCCCACTACCACTCTAGTTTAGCGATTCGGAAACTTTCTTATTGGTTTGATGAAAAAGTGTTCCGCAGAAATCAAGAACACACAGCAATGTATGTGTGTAGCACTAGACCCTACTCATAGTGTTGTGTTCCTGCTGGTGACTAAGGTTGCCAAAGAGCTCAAAGAGGACCCAGTGTGGTGACGATGAGGGACCATCTTGTTCCTTTAGCCATCAACACAGTGAATCCTCCTTTTTGTAAAGGGTCGGCAACGCGCATGTGACTCCTTTGGAGTTGCAGGCGTCCATAAGTTACGGTAGCTGCTTACCATCAGGCGGACCGTATGCTTGTTTGCCACCGTCGTGGTATAAAAAATGTAGTGTAGTGAAACGAAAGGTGTGTAAGCTAGAGTCAGATCTTAGAATACTATTATCTCTTCTGGGATCTTAGTCCATTTGCATCTCGGTCTCGGCCCGTACGGTCTAAGTTTTTTTATTGCGCTAAAAGTTTCATATATTTACGACGTTTTGCCGTATGAGTGGTCTCTCTGTAGTTCATTTTACTTGGAAAATGTATTAACTATTCAATTAATTGGGACGCCTGCTGCAAAAATGTAAACTGTAAGCGACTATTGCCGGGCGACCTTTCCAGGCGCTCCGAGTGTGTTCTATAGAAATAAATCATGTATCAGACATTCACATGAACATGGGATTCTCATGGCATACAATCTTACATAAAATAAATAATTTTCTTATTGGTTTGTCACTTTTGACCTGTGCCAGCTACTTTCATTCAGGTATATTCCGGGAATTCCTGCCTTAAAAGTCAGTACCGATTATTAACTCCTCGAAGATAGAAATAAGTAAGCTTACTTACTTACTTATTTATCCATTCATAAACATATACTTACTATATATACTTATTTACTTTAAACGGCCTCCTAGCCCAGTTGGTAGTGACCCTGCCTACGAAGCAGGAGGTCCCGGGTGCGTATCTATAACTATCAAATATTTGTACCTGAGTTATGGATGCTTTCTATGTATATATTAAGTATTTATTAATATCTATCTACACTCGCGTGCAAATAATTCGGGTCAGTACGAAAAACTATAATATCTCCTAAAATAATAAAGCTAGGAGCCTGAATTAAATTGTATATTATAGATAAATGCAGTTAATAAAACAACGTCAAGAGTTCTGTAAAACGACGAAGATATGTCTACTGGGACTGCCGTAAATTCGTGCCCTATTATTCCACTATCTCTCAGTCCACGTGAGACCCTTATTTTATTTATTGACTCTAACTTTTTTAAGGGTTTCATTAACAGACTAAAAATTTTGAAATTGGTGGTTCTTAAATCGTCGGAATCTTTTCGGACTTTTCTATTGCAAGCGATTATTCGAAGATGGGTGCACCGATTTGAAAAAAAATTGTTTTGTTAGCAAGGGTATGTTCTTCACACGCATCGTCATCTGGTCTAAATCTGATTACGGGATCCTATAGTCATATTTATAGTTATTTCAGCATTTATTATCTGGGGCAATTGCTCTCAGCGGGCACGGTAGGAATTATCAGTTTGACGATCGGCGATTTATTTTCTTTGTAAGGTTAATATGCAATTTATGTTTCCATACCTAAGTTCTTGAGATAATACTAAATTTGATGAATCGCATGATGATAAACTCTGTAATAAAACAGTGCTGTGTCTGGCCATAGCTATAGGAATTTTTACGAGGTGATGGGGAACTGCTGAGGAAGAGCATAATATGTTTTTAGGGTTCCGTAGCCAAATGGCAAAAAACAGAACCCTTATGGATTCCTCATGTCTGTTTGTCTGTCGTTCCGTATGTCACAGCCATTTTACTCGGAAACAATACGACGTATCTGAATAAAATTTACACAAAGTGTATTTTGTGTGCAGCTACTTAGTTATGTAGTTAAATTTGAAAAAAAAATATTTTTAGGGGGGGCGCTCCATACATGTAACTAAATTTCAATCAATCGATAGGTCTTTAAAAATAACATTGGGGTTTCTTTGACCATTTTGTGATAAATCGAATATTTCGAAAGTCAGAAAAATTGTGTGTCCCGTCCCCCTGTACCGTTTTATTTTATTTTTTTTATTTTAGGGATAACAAACAAGTGTACAGAAAATATTACAATAAGTGTTACAATTGGTGTTACTATATGTACAATCAACGACATTGTCCACGAGTTACAATTAAACTGTTAAAGGTTGTCAAACATCAGACTGTTATACATTAATCTAAATTAAATTAGGTACATAATATAGTAGGAACTTTACTTAAGCTAAAGTTTAGGTATTACATACTATTAATTGATGCATTTATTAGCATGCATATACTTTTTTTTCTTTTTCAACTTGCTTTATATACATAGGTTAAATTAAGAAAGTAGACTTTTGAACCGTAAGTCCAAAAAATATGAAAAAAATTGAGGAGATGCGCCTTATCACTTTATTACTTTCTACGAAAATTGTTTGGAACATTATCGGTTCAGCCATTTTTGAATTATCTTCAAAAACTTTCTTCCATAGACATCAGATACGATCTTTTGGTATTAGTTTGGTTCTTATTCCATTGAAGGTACGGAACCCTCCTATGCGTGGCCAGCGACACGACACGAAATATAAAGTAAAACATATCAATATTTCGTATTGCCTCCTCGGGCTCTTCTTACAGCTTCTAAACGATTGGGCATACTGTTTATTAAGTTTCTTATGCGTTCTTGCGGGATATTAGCCCATTCTTCCACTAACGCCTGTTTCAGGTCTCTAAGTGTAGCTGGGGCGGGGTTTCGATTACACGCCTTCCGAGCTCGTCCCATACGTGCTCAATCGGATTTAGGTCCGGGCTTCTCGAGGGCCAGTTCATAGTGTTGATGCCAACCTCCTCAAAATAATCTTCCACAATCTGTGCGGTGTGTGGCCTGGCGTTGTCATGCATGAACATTGAGTTTTCACCCATATTAATTAAATATGGGCCTACATGCTCATTAAGAATCTCTTCCACATACCTGGCACTAGTTAACGTTCCATTTTCTATCAAAACTAATTGCGTGCGACTCTCTGAAGAGATTCCAGCCCAAACCATTACAGACCCACCGCCGAAAGCAACTTTTTCTTCAAAACAGTCTGGAATAAAACGTTCACCTGGCCGTCTGTAAACTCTTCGCCGCCCGTCATGTGCATAGAGCATAAATCTGGATTCGTCAGAAAACATAATTCTTGCCCATTCTTCGGCACCCCATCGCCTGTATTCGCGTGCGTAAAGTTTCCTTGCAGTTCGATGCCCTCTGTCAAGTTTTGGGCCATTTGCCGGTCTATGTGGGGTCAAATTAGCTTCACGAAGCCGCCGCCTTACAGTCCACTCGCTGATGTCATCTCTTCGGGTCTCCCGAAGTTGGTTTTTGACTTCAACTGCAGTGAGATGCCGATTTCGGAGCATTGTTGTTACAACAAATCGATCTTCTCTAGCCGTAGTACATCTCGGCCTGCCGGTTACTGGTCTTCGAAGGTTCCTGCCAGTTTGTAGGAAACGTTGGAGGACCCTCTGCACCGTAGATAGTGACACGCCTGTTCTTCTTGCTGTATATCTCTGACTTCTGCATTCTTGTAACAAAGTGACGATACGTGTACATTCATCTTGTGTTAGCGACATGATAGTAATTCAATAATGACCATCAAAGTCAACAAAAACTGCTTTTTATCATTTTGCTTTGACAGATTGAAAACAAAAGTGAGAAAACAATCAAAAGTGAAATAAGCTCAATTTGAATTTGGTACCAAATTCGACTTTTTTTTAAATAAAACTTTTTCCAGAATTCTTGTAGAACATTGAAGGTTCAATTTAATTCGATATTAAATTCTCTTTAATACACAGTTAGTTTCCTGCACATACCGCTATTAATTTGCAAAATATAACGGTTTTTGTCACTGACCCGTATTATTTGCTCGCGAGTGTATTATATACATCGTCATCTAGTACCCATAACACAAGCCTTATTGAGCGCACTGTGGGACTAGGTTGATTTGTGTAAGAGTTACCCATAATATTAATTAATTAATTTATTTATTTATTCAACTATTTTATCTATTCTACCTCGATGCTCAGACATTATCGGGGTGTAGTCTTTACAACTTAAAAAAGTTTTATTTACGTCAAAAACTGTAATTATAAATAGGTACCTACCTTACCTACTGCTATAACTAGCCCTCATAACTATGTTAAGTGGCAATAATTAAAACTTTGATTATATCAAGCAAAACATTTTAAGGTAAACGTTTAACAAACCCTTATGTATTAAATTTAAACTTTCATGTCATGAGACATACTAAACACTGTAGAAACATGTCGCGCGAAGTGACTAGAGTGACGTGAGTGTAACCGTTATATTTTATAGTAAACCCTTATGTCACTGATTGTACTCACTTCTTAAAGTACATTTTCATGTTCCACTTTTGAAGAATTTTAAAGTGTACGACCACTTATAAATGTACACAATTTAGTCGATCAAAGTGGGCCAAGTACTTTGAGAGCGTGTGGAGGGGACATAAATAATTATATACAGCTGATCGCGCTTATTTTAGGTTATAAACAGAACGCCTGGTGGTAGGCAGAGACTGTAGCCTACAAGTGCTTGCAAATTCAAGCGTTTTAATGGCGTAAATACTGGTGCAGAACCATTTGGCGTCAACACAGTGCATTCACGGTAGCTCAGAAATGTTATCATTATTAAAAACACAAGACCTTACAGTCTGGCGAAAGAATGGGAGTCAATTATCAAATATTATTTAATATTATTAAGTAAATCGACCCGGGTATGTCCTTAAACTATGTCGAATAGAGAGATATGGGCACTGCGAATGTCATCTCGCTAAATGTGGTAAGGGACAGCTCAGCGAATGTCTCAAATCTGGAGCAGAGCCCGACTGCGGAAGTACCTTTACAGACAACCACAGCTAAATAGCACTAAACCCTAATACTAATAGTATCGTGTTCCTGCCGGCGAGTAAGGTTGCCAGAGAGCTCAAAGAGGATGCAGTATGTTGAGGACGAGGGACCCTCGTGTCCCTTTACCCTTCAACACAGTAAATCCTGGAGTGCGATTTTTGAATCTCACCAAGTGACTAATTCTCACCGATGTGAGTGATTTACTATCGGAAATCACTCACATCGGTGAGAATTAGTCACTTGGTGAGATTCAAAAATCGCACTCCTGGTCGGCAACGCACTTGTAACACTTAAAGCAACTTTTCTCGCATGAGCGAATGAAGATTAAAACATACACAGATTATATTTACACAAAGGAGGATTCCTGTGTTGACGGCTAAAGCAACAAGAGGGTTCCTCATCGTCAACACAGTGGGTCCTCGTTGAGCTCTTTGGCTGTGTGGTTTTCTGTAAGGTGGAAGTAATTCCGCAGTCGGGCTCTGCTCCAGATTTGAGCGAGATGACATTCGCAGTACCCATACCTCTCTTTTGGACGTCGTTTAAGGATATACCCGTGTCCGGACGTAGTTTAAGGACATACCCGGGTCCAAATGAACGAAAATGAAATATCGCGTTTGTACAAATGAAACCCAGCGGTGACAGCGACGGTGCCAGATGTCAGCTCCCACGGGTGTCGGCACAGGTGGCGTGCAGGTGACAGCTTCTCGACACACTTTCCCGGCTTGTGTCAACCATGGGTCAACCGAGGTGTTATGATCACTTGCAGAGTTCATCGTTATTTGTATACCACGACGACTATGGCAAAACCTGCCCGCCTGATGGTAAGCAGTTACCGTAGCCTATGGACGCCTGCAACTCCCGGTGCCACATGTGCGAGGCCGACCCTTTAGAATCCTGTACTTAATTTTTTTTGAAACTACGAATACTTTAGTCTTCAAGGTAAATTAATGTAATTCGCGTTAGACCCGTCTAATCGATATTTCATTAGTTAAACTACAATTTTGTTAGCAACAATGGCAAATGTGACAACACGGGCTAGTTAGCAGTCCCAAACTATTAGTAGATTAAAAAAGTCAATTTATTAGCAACACATATTTGACAAGAATTTCACGTTTTATATATACCTTATTACCGTGCAATAAGGTTAATTTTGCATGTTCAAATGAGGTATTCTTGGTATTGCCTACTGGATTAACTACTTATATTAATATTGCTTCAGGGAACGCCCTAGCAGTTTCGTTTAATACCAACCTACATGTAAATGTATGTATGTCAATCACAGACTATAGAATAGATAGACACCGCATTCCAGAGAATTTACAAAGAGCGAGAGGCCAAACATGTTTTATTGTAGTTTGTTGTCGTTTTGTGTTGAGTGAACATAATTGAATAGCTAAAATCTACTAACTAGTGAATAATAAAACACTTCGCATATGGTAGAAGTTATATCTTAAGTTTGCCCGTAATTTATTAGCAATAATTTTAATTCATACCTACGAGTCGATATTTAACGAGAAATTCGATCGATATTTAATCGCAGATACAACTGATATAATATAACGGTCACTCACGCTACTAAAGTAAAATTTTTAACCGAGTAAAGTAATTTGGCAGTTCTTGGCATACAAAGTGGTTTGCAAAGTCATATAGTTAATAAAATACTTATTCGCAAAGTGATATAAGTTAATAAAATAGTTAACGGCCTCCTGGCCTACTTGGTAGTGATCCTGCCTATGAAGCAGGAGGTCCCTGGATCGAATCCTGGTCACTCTGGTCGGGGCATTTATTTGCGTGTTTATCACGGGTATTTATTCCTGAGTTAAGGATGTTTTCTATGTATTTAAGTATTAATATGTATTATATATCGTCGCCTAGTAACCACAACACAAGCCTTATTGAGCTTACTGTAGAACTAGGTTGATTTGTGTAAGATTGTCCAATAATATTTTATACGTTGCTGTCAAATTACTTCACTCTATTAAAAAATCCACTTTAAATTGTATACGGCAGCGCCTAGGTATTGCTCTATCTAGTAGTATGGGTGATCTTTGATGTCATCAAGTCACCAAGGGATCATAAAATCGACGCAAGCCATGAATAAAATTTATAATAATCTTGAACGTCTTGTTTTGACGCATTATTTTCTATAGCGCCTGTAATAACATTTGCCTGGAAGGGAGGGTTATATTTATATCGTTGCTGTAAAGCTTTACGCAGGCGTAAGTAAGTTCTTGCTTTAAATCTTATTTCAAAACAAAAACACGCCGGAACCTGTTCAAGTGACAATCGTCTATCTTTATAGAAGATGCCCCGATCTAGCAATAAGGATAGTATTGCAATCTAACTGGACGGGTTTCGTTGCTCTCATTATTGTATCATATCTGACGTGGCCAGCTGTTAGTTCATAAAATCACGCTTAATTTTAGGATGCGACATATATTGTTAATGAAAAAAAAATTGTTACAATTACAATGTTACACAAATCGACCTAGTCCCACAGTAAGTTCAATAAGGCTTGTATTGTCAGTAGGTATTATGCGACGCTACGTAGAGATAAATACTGAAAAATACATAGAAAACTTCCATAATTCAGGAACAAATCTCAGTGATGAACAGTTGAACATATAATGTCCTTACCAGGATTTGAACCCGAGACCTCCTGCTTCGTGGGCACTGGGTGGGTCACTAGTAACTAGGCTAGAAGGCTTGTAAAAAGAAATCTGGATTCTCATTTTCATGTCTTTGTTTGTCTATTGGTCTATTATCTTTTACGCCTAATGAGTTAAACAAAGCAAGCTGGTGGGATACCAGTTGAATCTCCTACGAAATGGTACTTAGCATGGTAATACTTACTTGAATCGCGCGCAACTAACAAACGTTCAAACCAAGTACTTGAAACAGTTCTCGGAAAGCCACACTGCGCGATTTTCAAGGCGGTTTTACTAAGTAACTGTTAGTGGAACTCATTGATGTGGCGTTTGCAAGTAAAACAATGTTATGCCCGAACCCGATCCACACATTTGGTCAACGTCAGCTAATCTAAGTCTCAGGTAGGTTCTACTTGAGGCGGAAGTGGCGGAACTCGATCGCAATATCGCTGGCTCAATATTACAGGGTTCCATGTTGCATTTCCGGGGTAGTTAAATTTAAACTTAGTGTCACTGTGACACTGTTCAAATTTCAATTCAATTCAATAAAAGTAAAACATAGAACCCTGTAATATTGGGCCAGCGATATTGCTTCTAGACCACAGCAAGGAATGTTCCCGTTCTGATTTTGTATGACGAGAACCGGGGATTCCCGGTTCCGGTGCTAAGTTTTTTTATATACTACGATGGTGGCAAATAAGTATACGGTCGCCTGATGGTAAGCAATTACCGTAGCCTATGGACTCTGTAACTCCAGATTCACTTTTTTTTTAAACTTTATCCATTCCCACAACATACATTACAAAGAAAGATTTATTAAAAATAGACATGGAGCTTATAAATAAAAATCGAAAACTATTTAAAATTACAGTCCGATATAAAAAAACAAAAAGCGTAAAAGGACATAAACCATGTGTCGTGGCAGAAAATTGGTACTGGTTCAGCATAATGATGCGGCAAGCCACATCGCTGATATTCTGCCAGGACCTTACAAAAAAGTTTGTGCAACGCTTTATGACGAACCTTATGTTTATGTAGTATATGTGCGAGTGTCGTGTTACATTAACACGACACTCGCACATATGCATATAGAGTATGAGTGCGTATGTATATAGAGTATGTGTGTGTCTGAGTGTCGCGGCAATGTCTCAATGCGGCAGTGTTATCTGTATTTTATTTTAACGTAGATGTAACATAAAACGAAATGCCGAAAATGAAGAAAAGGGAGTTTCAGCCTTTTTCTTTTTGTTCGTTTAAAAGATGTACCTAGACGGTATTTGTTTTTGAAACTAAGTTTGTTTCTTAAGCGACGAATCGGTGGAGGAATATTGTTCCAGCATTTAGTTGCACGGTACGGAAAACTCCCCCTAAAAGCAGTGGAACTGTGTCTGGGGACCCGTAAAACAACCGCTCGTGACGGTCTAGGTTGGTGGTGCGTATTAGATAGCCATACGAGTTATTTAAAGAGATATTTAAAAAAAATTCGTATGGCTATCTAATACCCACCACCAACCTAGACCGTCACGAGCAGTTGTTTTAGGTTTGAATTGAACTTGGGTTTGTATAGAATACGAGTCCTAAACCAAATATGATCGGTTCGATGAGTTCCTTTCCCCATGAAAGGAACAGTTTTCCAATATTTTTAAAACCTCTATTTATAAATAATAGGTATAATAAATAATAAATAAATAATAAATATTATAGGACAATCTTACACAAATCGACCTAGGCCCACAGTAAGCTCAATAAGGCTTGTGTTATGGGTACTGGACGACGATATATATATATATATATGTAGGGTATATTTCTCAATAAAATCACTGTTTTGTAACACTAAAGTATTTTTTTATTTCCTTATACGCATTAATCAATTCACATTTTTCCATAGCCCGTCGCCATATGCCAAAATCCCCCTCCTCTCTCTCTCTTTCATCCTTCCCTGTCACTCGTTTCATAACACGCAGAAATAAAATCCTACATCCTCGGCCATTCCTGCAGGCATATCTGGCCCAGATTGCCTTTGAAAGTTACACAATACAACAAGCAAAACATTTAAATTAAACAAATAACATTAAAATGACAGGCTAAATTATTAGGTGAATCTAGTCACCTTTACATACTATAAAAGTTAAGACTTTGTTGTTTAATAAACCCTTGTGGTTTCAATTGTAATAATATTTCAACTTAGATTTAAATAAACAAAATAAACTTTTCTTCATATCACAACCAACAGCCAAACAAGTTAAAAGCCAACCAGTTTATACTATAATCACAATTAGTATTTTGTGTTCATGCCTAAGCTCCAATCAAAATGACACAAAAATAAAATAAAACTGAACCATTACATTAATAACGAAATTAAACACCAGACACATGAAAGAAGCAGTTAAAAGAACACCATGTCTAATGTTAGTGAAAACAACAACAACAACTTTCGACAGTCAAGATAAATAAAACTCACGATAGATAAGTGCACATAGTAACCAATAGAGCAAAATACATGCCTCTTATAGGTAAAATACAATACATACAATGATCCGCAAGACAAAGGTAGATCAAGATAAGCCCAGTCAAGTCCACCTTTTCATGCAGTCGACTGCTGTAGTTGTTTTCTTCGGTCCCTCAGAGTTACTTGTTATTTTTTCCACTTCATATCGATCTTTACCCAATTCCTTGGTTACTATGTATGGGCCAAAGTATTTTGGCTTCAGCTTCAGAGCTGGTCCAAACTGAGTTCTCTGGATTGCTACCAAATCTCCCTCTTTGTAGTTTGGTCCTCTTTTTCTTTTAAGGTTATAGGTTTTGCGGTTTTCTTCTTGGACCTTCATAAGTTGTGCCTTGGCATGTTTTCTCAACTCTTCCCTCTCTTCCACAAATTCTCTTCTATCTTCTTCCTCTAATAATCTGACTAATTCAAGATCTCCCTTCATTTTTAAATCTGTGCCAATGAGTAGTCTGAATGGCGATGTACCTATAGACCGCTGATACGTACAATTAAGCACCCGTTGTAACTTGCTTACATGCTTATACCACTGCGTTGGTTCTTCGATACACATTTTAGACAGGACTGAAATTATAATGCGATTGCAGCGTTCTACCTGTCCGTTGCCACGTGGAACTCCAGTTGCTATTTTGATGTGTTCAATCTCTTCTCCTTGACAGTATTCTTCAAACTCTTTCCCTGTGAATGCAGTTCCTCTGTCTGTGATGATGCGGATGGGATTACCAAAATCTTTCTGATGTAGTCTCAACTTATCAACAGTCTCCTTAGCAGTTACTGATTTTGTAGGGTAAATCCACACGAACTTTGTGTAAGCATCAACAACAACCAGAATGTAATTATACATCTTCTTTGTCATGTCCAAAGGTCCTAAATGGTCACAGTGCAGTGTATGCAGTGGGAGATTACCCTTATCAATTGGGTGCAACCACCCCTCTCGCTTTCCTAACTTTCTGTTAGCTAGAATACATGGCACACATGTAGAGATTATTTTTTCCATTTTATCATCCAAGTCATATATGAAATAGTCTTTTTCTATCAAGTCTTTCATCTTCCTTTTCCCAAAGTGGCCTAATCCATGCGTGTTTTTTATGATCTCCATGTCCATTTTTTCTGGTATCACCAATTTTTTGTCGACTCCTTTATAAATAATTCCTCTTTCCGTATAATAATCTTGGTATTCATTTTTTTGTTTTAGAACCTCCTTAATTGCTCTGAGAGCTTCATCAGAATCTTGAGCATTATTCACCCTTGCATGTAGTTCTGCATTGATCACTCCTACATTTCTACTCAAAGAGTCTACATGTTGCATTTTGTCTCCTGCTCTATGCACAACTGTATATTCAAAATCTTGTAGAAACATTATCCATCTTGCCACCTTTGCCGACACATCTTTCTTACCCAGGGTTTTCTGAAAGGCTTCACAATCTGTGACAATTGTAAAAGGTATTCCGAGGAGATACTTGCGGAACTTCTTCACTGCTTCAACCACCGCGGTTGCTTCCAGTTCATAGCTACTGCAATTCTGCTGTGCTTCAGTAGTCTTCCGGCTGAAGTAGTGAACGGGATGCATGTTAGAATCGGCTGGATCTTTCTGCATAAGAATTGCTGCATATCCATACTTGCATGCGTCGGTGTGCAGCTCTGTCTCTAGATTTATGTCAAAAATTTTTAGGACAGTTTCACAACATAGTTTACCTTTCAATTTTTCAAAGGCATGTCTTTCTTCATCGTGAAACCGAAACTCTCCACTTTTCAGTACTTCACTCAATGGCCTGGCTACAATAGCATAATCTGGAATGAACTTTCGAAAATATGAAGTTAGTCCGAGAAAACTGTGTACCTCTTTTAAACTTTTAGGCTCAGGGAAGCAAAGCACCGCTTTCGTCTTGTCCGGAGATGGTTTCACAGTACCATTCGACACTACATGCCCCAGATACTCGACAGATGTTTGTAAAAGTTGGGTTTTCTTCCAATTTATTTCTAGTCCATAGTCAGCACACACCATTAGTACTTTTTCTAGTCGTTTGGTAGCTTGTTGTTCATCTTCTGCTAAAACAATCAAGTCGTCAATGAATATAAGGACTATTCCTAGTGCAATCAGATCTCTAAATATAATGTTGATGTACCGCATGAAATATTTAGGACAAATAGACAATCCAAAGGGAGCACGTAGGAACTCAAATTGCCCCTCCGGACTACTGGTTACAAATGCAGTATACTTTATGGAGTCTTCCTCAATAGGCAAATGAAAAAACCCATTTTTCAGGTCTAGAGTACTGAATACCCTTGCATGGCATAACTTGTCTATATGGTCATCGATTACAGGTAATGGGTATTCATCCTTCACCATCTTTTGGTTTATTTTGCGGTAATCAACACATACTCTTGTGCTGCCATCTTTTTTTTTTACCAATACTAGTGGACTGGCATATTCCGAGAAACTTGGCCTTATAACCCCTTGTGCTAGCCACTCTTGTACTTGCCTTTTAACTACCTCTTCTTCAGTCAACGCCAGACGCCGCGGACGCTGCGCCACGGGTATGTCATCCTTTAAAACTATCTTCATCTTGATTGGAGCTTCTTTCACCTTAAGGGGCTTGTACATTGACACCATTTGTTGAATGGCCGTTGGGTATTTTTCCTCTTCATTACTGGTGGACAGAAAACACAAATATGAACCGTCATAAGACTGTGGAATAACCCTGATCATACCTTTGTCTATTAGTACAGTTATGGTAGCTAAGAATGGCTGCCCTAATATAATTTTATACGGTATAACTCCATCCTCAACGACATAAAAACAGACGTAGTATCTAAAACCATCTAAGTCAATACTAACGTCAAACTTACCGATCGGTTGAACCTTGTATTCGCCTAACCCCGTTAAGACACAGATTTTTGGCTCAAATTTTATTTGTAACGCATTACACGTTGCCAAAGTAATCAGGTTCACTTCGCTACCCGTATCTACAAGCGACTTGATTGAAACGCCACATACTTTAATATTCTTTCGAAATTTTTCTGAAGACGTTTCCCCCTTCACGGTTAGTACTCGTTGTTGACAGATTGACATATTTGACATTGACGTTTCGGCGTTTCGTTCACTCACCATAAATTCACTCTCCACTTCGTTCACTCCATTAATGTCGTCTTCACTTGCGCCATCTATTGGAGATTCTTGCAAACACATCACTTTTCGGGCGTTTCCGCTACTCCCGCTATTCCCGCTTTTTCCGTAAGCTGCGCCTTGACTCGTTGACTTCTCCGGTGGCACTCCGTTTGCCCCGTAGCCCGTTGCCTTGCAGGAACTTCCTATATGGCCGTAGTTATTACAACGGAAGCATTTTATACCGTTTGGGCACGAAGTTGCAACATGACTAGCATCTCCGCAGCTGTAACATCGCCGAACCGATGACGATGATGACGACACAGATGTTGATACAGCTTGTTTTTTAGGTCGTTCTAGCACGTCGGGAATCTTCATCTTTGCCTTCATTTTCTCATAGATTGTCAACTTCTCTTTAAGTGCCGAGTATGTCGTCACTCCGTATAATATTGTTTTGTTCACTTCACTGTCAACGATCCCGTCTATAATATATTGGATGGCTACGTAATCAGGAAATTTAGCTCGTTTTCCTACTTCCTTCATTTTAAGCATATATTGGTAGTAAGATTCGTCTTTTTGTTTCTTGCGATTAGCCATCCACTCGTGCATTTCTTTAGAGTTCAAGGTCTCCGTAAACTCCTTTTGAAGCGCAGTTTTTAATTCTTCATATGTTTTGAAGACCTTTTCAGACCGAAGCCAAAGTTCCGCCGTACCTGTAAGCGACCTTCGAGCGACGACAAGTTTTTGCTGCGCGGTCCATCCGAAGACTTCGGCATTGTCTTCTATGTCTTGCGCCCATTTTGCAGAGGAATACATTTTGTCTTCTCCATCGAACTTCGTTATGTTAATATTACAAAAACTGTCCCCCAAGGTCAAGTGACATGCGCCGACCCCGCTGACCGAACTCTTCTTCGCTTCGGCCTCCGCTTTCTTCACGTCGTCAGGTCCCATGATGAATGCTCCTTATACGTCTTTATACTTCGTACTCTTCGTAGAATCGTCGTTTTCGTCGTTCGTCTTTAGATAAGCGCGCACCACATGCCTCTCTTTGCTTACTTTTATTTTTTTTTTTAGGTTATGCACGCCGGCCGTCTTGTCGTTCTCGTATCGTAACTAGTTCCACTTGTAATTCGTCATCACATCTTCAGCATATCCCGGACGAGATTTTGTAGGGTATATTTCTCAATAAAATCACTGTTTTGTAACACTAAAGTATTTTTTTATTTCCTTATACGCATTAATCAATTCACATTTTTCCATAGCCCGTCGCCATATGCCAAAATCCCCCTCCTCTCTCTCTCTTTCATCCTTCCCTGTCACTCGTTTCATAACACGCAGAAATAAAATCCTACATATATATATATATATATATATATATATATAATAGATAAATTGCCCTGGCCAGGATTCGAACCCGGGACCTCCTGCTGCGTAGGCAGGGTCACTACCGACTGGGCTAGGAGGTCGTATGTACAAATTCATTTCCTATTACTTAAAATATTTAAAAAAACAGCAGTGTTTTACGATACCCGGATTAAAAGATGCTTACGGGAGACTTTTAGCATCGGACGCTTGGCTGTATTCACATTCAGCTGATGTGATGTGATTACATTTATTATTTATTTATTTATTTAATCTTTATTGTGTGCAATAAAAATTAAATAAATAAATAAATAATAAATATACAAGTACAAATGGCGGACATGCCTTAAGGCATTCTCTAAACAGAAACTAATGATTACATTTTGTATTGAGATCACCGATAAAATAATACTAGAGATTTATTTGCCTGGTGCGATAGCATAATTTAGTTGGGATTTTTGTAGGTAGGTTTATTTTTTTTATCATAGGCATCAAATAACCCTAGTAATTATCGCTTTCGAGTGGCTGCCAAGGCGTGGAAAGGATCTTGTGGAGGCCCTATGCTACTCCGGGGTGCCCTAGGATCAACAACAACAACATATTTTTAAAATCAGTTGTTAGTAATTATAGTTTTTATTTATTAAGTTTAATTTTGGTTTTATTTAATTATGTATTGATTAATTGTATTGATAAATGTAAATAATTTGTAAGATACTCATTAATTACACTCAGCAGCAAGAACATCTAAACGGGAAAAGTGTTCAAAATTAACTTGGCACGAGTATACTGTTTAAAGAGTAAATAAGACCAAATTGAACACCTAAATATGTAAGATTACCTATTGAACTAAGACTGCTTACAAACAATAACACTACCTAAAATAAACATTAAGAGCTAAAAATAAAAAATAAAATAACTTAAGAATAAATTATAAGTAGAAAATTTGACCCAGATCGCCGTCTATTGGCAGCGTGCCCAGAAGCAGCTGGCAGCATTGCCCCGTTGTATCGCAATGCTGATCCGTTGTGCTAAATAAGATCCAGCCTTCTGGTCACGCGTCAATTTAACTAGCCTACGGCTACACTCCCTGAAGACCCTGTGAGCGCTTTCCCCCCAGGGTCCCAGGGTCTCAACCCCAAACGGCTCAAATATGCAACCACTATTGATGGTTGCATACTTGCACAGTTTGAGGAGCTCGGCCGAATTGGCAGCCGAGCCAGCCTTTATTGCAGTGCCATGAAGATGGGACAGTGCCAGGGTGTCGGAACACGTCGCGTCCCAAACCAGCGGCCGTCCCATCCTCCATGGCACGAGAGTCATACCGTCGGGCCTCTTACCGTCAACGCGGACGAGGCCGGTTGGTTCCAAAATGGCCGGCGCTCCCGCGCTAGCTAAGGCCCGACGAATGATATCATTTAGGCTGGCATGGCGAGGGGCACGCCCTGCACTTCTGCCGCAGGATAGTCCATGATGACCCATTTGGTCAACCGGGTCACCACAGCGACAGCGATGTGGGGCAACACAAGTCGCTCCCAGGCGGAGGGCGACGGAGAGGCGAAATGTGGAGTTGTCCAAAAGCGTTCCTATCGATATGGAAGGTAGGGCTTGGAGCCACTGCCCGGATTCCCATTCAAAAGCGGCGAGGAGGCGAGCGCGCTCCGGAAGGCTGGTTGCCGTTTGATACAGATTATTCCGTACCAGCCTACAGAGCGGCTCGTCCCAAAGACGCTGTGAACTAGGGTTTCCAGGCAGGTCAGTGCTTGGGCAGGTATCGCTCCACGCGTGTCTGGCTTCTGACATTAAAGGCAAGTTTAGCTGGTCGATTGAGGACTTAAGGATTTTAGCCATAAGGCCTAGTGAACTATTTATCGGCCAGATATGCGGGGAGCGAAACACTGGACACTTTTCCGATACCCAGGCCACCATGCCTAATTGGCAGAGAAGCCTGAGACCATGAGCGGTCGTCCAAATTTATATTAATCACTGAAATTAGGAGATTTTGAATAATTTTATCAATTTTTTCCAAAAGCGTGGGAAATTTCCAGAAATGGCTGCACCTTAATACGTAGGTGAATTTAGGTACGAAAAAGCAGTATCGAATAATCGTGTATGCTACATGAGCGTTTATTTTTGACAGGCGATCCGCAATATCGTTAAGGTTTTTAATTTTGTTGTCTAAAAAGTCTGGAAAAGATTCATCCAACACAGGTGCCCCTAGGAGGTGAAGTGAGCTTTTCTCTGTAATTTTAATATTAGGAGCAAGATGACGAAATTTAGATGTAACTAGGTCTCTGTCTAAACACGTATCGGAAAAGAAAAGTTCACATTTAGAAGAGTTCAGTTCTAGTCCGATACCGCGGAATTCTTCAATTAGAACGCGAAGGTCTTCCAGAACTTCGCTTACATCACCTCCTAGAGTACCGTCGTCCAGGTGCCAAACATTAAATTTTGAATTTAGTTTTGAAATGATGGGGTGAATTGCTAAACTGAAAAGCGCTAGCCCAAGCGGGTCGCCTTGCTGGCAACCTACAGCTGAGGAGAGATGATTTTCTTTAAAAAGTAAATGGGAAGCGTTGCTGTAACATTGCCCGATGAAGTTAAAAATTTGTGGCATTTTTATACGTGTTTGTGCCAGGAGGCCAGCTCTATCGACACTGTTAAAAGCATTTTGGACATCTACCTTCAGTAGCGCCTTACCAGTAGTTTGTGTGATGTGTGTCCTGAGTGCATGGACCGCAGCCTCACAACCCCCCTTCGACCCGAAACCCAATTGAGTAGGCTGGAAGTATTGGCTTAGATGTTTGTTTTTTAAAGCTGAGAGAGTTTCCTGGTTGTTTGAAGCAATACAGTCAGTGAAAAAAAGTAGACGGGCTGCTCCTCTGATGTCGCCTTCGCCTGCTTTGTTCTCAACATTTTTGTACAAGGTTGTGTTATGTTTTGGAGCTATTCTGTGGAGGTCTCCTAGAGAATGTGGATTTTGGCAGTTATTTTAAATTTTGGTGGTAAGAGATGTGGTTTTGTTCTGATCGGTTATATGTAAGGTGCGATAGGGGACGGTTAGGAGTTGCTCCCAGGCCTGGTAAGAATTTTCGGACACAACATTTTGTACGGCAGTAGTAAATTTTTCCGCAACTGATACCCTTGCACCTCTCGGGACTCGTTTGATAACACTAATGTTATGTTTAAGATGACATAAGGTTTTTGAAATATCTTTTGGAGCTGGAGGATTTGCAGTATTTATTGAAATTGTAGGGTCGGCGTTTATGTTGTGTACGATGTCTGGGGCTTTGTGTTTTTTGCCCAAGTGTACTTTGAGGCCGTGTTGATTTTTAAAGTACCTGGGTTGGGAGCAAAGACAGCATTGCAACAGATTTTGAGAAGACTCGTCGTTGTCGGTGATCGATGGTGTATTACCGCCTGGGAGTGATATTCCGTGGTTCGTGCTTGTTTAAACTTGAAAATACAATACAAACTAACATTAAAATTATAAAAACACGAAAAGAGATTATAAACATTAACTATGTACAGTCCTACACAAGCTGACAGCAGCGATGGCAGAAGGTGTCAGCAGGCAAATGACAGCCGGAGTCGGCGCATGGCGCGCTCTCGGATGGAGAATCTGCAGTACGTGCCGTTGCCTAGCAACGCCTTAGCATCCTTGTTGTCATTATTGTTTTCCAACCAAAAGATTCCTGATTTTCCAAAATACGATCTTGCGAACTATGCCCACACTCGTGCGTACACAGCGGGATGTTAATAATGTAAATATTTGTGTTGTAAGGGCCAAGAATCGAAAATATGGAGATAGAAGAATATTAAATAAGGAGCTGATTTGTCAGGTTGACTGCTTCGTTTTTTTTTTTTTAATTGTGGTATACTGATATTTAGGTACATAAGTAGCGTTATCTAGTTAAAGTAACTAACTTATTGTTTTATAGTAATTTATTTGTTAAGTAGGTATTTAGTTTTAATACTGACCCATCCCGTTGCTATAATCGTTCACCAATGGATTGCTGTGTATGTAAAAAGAGCTTTCAGACTACAAAAGGTTTACATATACACCAATCACCCATCCACCACGTCCGCGTGTGCCTTGCTCCATCCATTTTGAGTTCCCAGAACAACAACGCCTCATCTACATCTTTTCCTACTGTTCCACTGCAAACTCTTCTCGGCCAGTTGAAACATTCGACACCATTAGTAAAACGCATACCGTAGGTTGTCAGCAGGGTGATCCTCTTGGCCCAGCAATATTTAGTTTGGCAATTAATTCGATTATTCATAACCTAAATTCAAAATTAAACATTTGGTACCTTGATGATGGGACAATCGGTGGAAATTGGCAGACTGTCTTAGCGGATCTAGTCAAAATCAAAACTCAGTTCAGGGACAAAGGACTAGACTTAAATTTTAATAAATGCGAATTATATATTTCTGATAAGATGGCCCCACTGGTTTCTCAAATCACTCAAAATTTTAACAATGTCGCCTTGAATATCAAAATTTTGTCTAAAGACAGCCTGTTTCTGCTTGGTTCGCCTATATTTGACGAAGCCATCCCTCCTCTCCTTAATAAGTCAATATCTACATTCAATAATCATTCGGACCGCCTCGTCAAAATCAACAGTCACTGTGCTCTATTTATCCTAAAATTCTGTTTGCTTGTACCGAAATTTACTTATCTATTGCGCTGCTGTCCCATCCGGAAATTTCCCAATTTGATTATTCCCATAGACCTAATTCTAAAGTCGCAAATTGAAGCCATTCTTAACGTCCACTTTAACGAGCAGGCATGGACCCAGGCCTGCTTACCGGTAAGGTTCGGCGGCTTGGGAACTCGAAATATTTCAAGCGTTGCTCTGCCGGCATTCCTGTCCTCTGTCCATAGCACGTCTGATCTTACAGGAAATATCCTTAAAGCATCTACGGCTACAAACTGTGAGATCGCGTGCTTGGGTGGGGCCGCGAATGCCTGGCTAGCTATGCCGGGTCAAAATTTACCCATCATCATCATCATCATCAGCCTATATTAGTCCACTGCTGGACATAGGCCTCCCCTAATGAGCGCCATAGCGCCCTGTCTTCAGCTTGCCGCATCCAGTATCTGCCTGCAGTCTTTCGCAGATCGTCATCCCACCTTGCCAGAGGGCGTCCTACACTACGTTTGCCGAGTCGCGGTCTCCACATCCACAAAATTTACCCGTGAAGCCCAAATTCCAAAGAGCATGGGATACAATAGCTTCCGCCGCCATTGTAAAATCATTGGTTGCGACATCGTCAGGTAAAGATCTAGCTAGAATTTTAGCAGTCTCCAAACCGGAGTCAGGGCACTGGCTCCATGCCTATCCATCGCCCAACGCGGGTACTTTCATCGACCCAAGCACACTCCGTGTAGCCATCGATCTCCGTCTCGGGGTCGAAATCTGCACGGAACACAGCTGTGTTGCCTGTGGAGCTCCGGTAGACACACTTGGCCACCACGGCCTCTCCTGCTCCTCGGGCGCCGGCCGCTTGTCTCGCCATGCCGCTCTGAACGACATCCTCAGAAGGGCGCTCGTCCGTGCCAACGTCCCCGCATCTCTGGAACCCCAGATCGTACGGGACGATGGCAAGCGCCCCGACGGGATGTCGTTAATCCCCTGGAATAGAGGCCGTGCGCTGCCGTTGCGCTGACACGCTGGCGGCGTCCTACATCTCACGCACCAGCCGACAAGCCGGAGCGGCGGCGGACGCCCGAGAGCGCATCAAGGTAAATAAATATAGCTGTCTCGGCGCCAATTACGAATTTGTAGCTTTTGGCGTCGAGACACTGGGTCCGTGGGGCAGGGGTGCGCGCGGGCTCCACAGGGAACTGGGCAAAAGATTGAGGGAGGCCACAGGTGACCCTCGCGCAGGCAGCTTTCTCGCACAAAGACTCGCTATAGCGATTCAACGCGGGAATGCTGCCTGTGTGATGGGCACCTTACCGAGGAGCCAAGGTTTAGAGGGTCGATTTTAGTTATATATTTATTTTTTAAGTTTTGACTTAATTTTAGTACTTTTGTTTTATAAATAGTTATATTCGTATTATTATTTAAGTTTATTTTCAACCGACTTCAAGATTTCGAAGTAGGAGGTTATCAATTCGTCGGGATCTTTGTTTCTGCTATTTTATTTTATTTTTTTATGTATGTTCACCGATTATTCGAAGACGGCTGGGCCGATTTGGAAAATTCTTTTTTTGTTTGAAAGAGTATACTTCACAGTTGGTCCCATTGTAACCAGGTCAGGATCTGATGATGGGATCCTGGAGAAATCGAGGGAACTCTTCAACTATTATAGGCACACCTATAGTGATTTGAGTATTTTTACAGCAGCTCGAGCATTTGCTGTTGGAAAGGTGGATGCTAAGTGAAGTCGGTTCTTTTTTGTTTAAAATTATATTAAATAAAGAACTTGTTTTATTTAAATGTCAATTAACAACAGGTATTGATTATCCTAAATATGTTAGCTACTACCGAGGAGTCCAGTCACGGTATTGTTGAGCCATTACAATTAAAGTCCGTGTTACATGCGGTTTTTTATTATTTATCAACTAAGGTATAAGCTATTTTCTTTTGTTCCATACTTACGCTATGAAATGTCCAATGTCCGTGACCTTACTACCTAATACCTAGGCAGTTTTACTGTTACTGTTATGTTGACAAAAGTTTGAGCCCTCGACAAAACAAAATTAACACGTAGTTTGTTTATTATTACTATGAAAGAACAGTGTCTTGGAACTTGTAAACTAACAGTAACGGTCACAATGGACTTGTTGACAGTTTTGGCATTCCGCTGGTAACTGTCGCAGGCATTTTCGAGAAAAACACAAACGTACCAGTCGCGAAAAGATCGCGAATTTTTAGTAAATTTAATTAACCGCGTAACCTACGAATATCATAATAATTTTGTGTTTATATAACAAAGTATGAAACATGTGAAAAATTAAGCGGATTTTGAGGCCATAAAATGTATCAGATTCAACAACAACAACAAGCTTAAACTGAAATCTTACCTACTTCAAGAACGTTTTTAGATACACAGATGTGATGTGAGATGTCAGTGAAACATTTAAAACTTTTCTAGTGAAAAACGTTATGTAGTTAAGAGCAATAGTTTGCTTTGTTTCGTTGTGTTTAACGTAATATTCAGAATACAGTTTAAATGCCGTAACACAGTTCCATTCAGTGCTGAAAGTGACAATGGAATGAGAATGAAAGATACTTAAAATATAGTAAAATCACAGAACACGACCTAGACAGATGCGATTTAAGCGGAAAAAGCGAAGAAAAGATGCAATGAGCTCGAACATAACGGATGATCTGTGCCGGGTCTGCGATGGCAGGATAGAGTGCGCTCCTACTGCGATTCTCCTCATTTCCCTGGTGCACACGCTGTATGGGCATATTGGGCCTAAGCCTGACTATTTTGGGAGAAATAAGTAAGTATTATTGTAAGGCTAATATGTAAATAACATTTTGTACTACTATAGAGACGAATTCGTGGGATTTTTTTTAATTGTTTTATTTTTGTTCGGCATCGCGATTCAGCGAGGAAATGTAGCGAGCAGGGGGCAGATCTGGGGAACATTTTTTGTTAGTTGCAAGTTAGTTTTTAATAAGTGTAATTTTAAAGGTATTTTAATGTAATTCTTGCTTGTTTTATAACTTATTCTCGCTATTTTTATTATGGTTTTGAATTTTAACATGACTAAATAATCGTGGGGACAAATGATTAATACTAGCATCTATATCGATTGTCAATTAAGCCAGGGTGGGCTCAATAATCAAGCACACACAATACATCGATGCCTCAAATCGTTTCAGAGTCAACTTAACACGCAGATTCAAAGTCCAGGAGAGGTTCCACCACGCCAGATACCAGGAACCTGGGAACCTGGAATACGACTTCATAGTGGTGGGGGGTGGGACGGCAGGCTGCGTCGTGGCAAGCAGACTGTCAGAAAATAGAAAATGGAAGGTAATGGTGATACTTTTTGGCTTTATTTTCGTCTGGAAATTCGGCGGGACTTATGAGTTGCTGAATCTATCTCGCTATTAAGGCCAGTTTCTTTGCTGGCCACGTCAGATGTGACACAATAATGAGAGCAATGAAACCTATCTAGTTAGACTGCTGTTACCATCCTTGTTGCTAGATCCTGGCATCTGGCAGCTTTTAATGGGTGGAGGTCCAAGTGACAGACCAACAAAGTTTTTAAGTTGGAAAAAACTAATACCAAAATAGGTAAAAAATGCCAAAGTTGTGTCATTTATAGAGGGACAGGGCCTATATTTTAACATTAAATTAAAAATTATTGTGTCATATCTGACGTGGCCAGCTTTCCGTCTATTAGTTCAGTTACATTATTAAACAAAATATTTCCTTCGGAGTAATAACAGATAATACCTACTCCATGTATAATTGTTTGGAAAACCTTATACCTACCTAAATATGCGCTAAGGGTGATAAGAAGATAGGTTGGAAATGATGGTTTCCGCTATCGAGTTTTTTACTAGATGGCAGCACCGTCACGAGAGGTCTAGCTGTCATAATCCACCAATCATGCTTAGTCATATTTTTTTGATGCCACGGTGCTGCCATCTAGTGAAAAACTCGATCGCGGAAACTACCATTAAGAGTATTAAGACGGATTAATAACTAACTAAGACAGTAAAAGTGAGATAAAAACTGCATATATTTTATCAATTCAAAATAGAATAAAAGTACTGATTCTTTATACCTTCGTAGACGATAATCAGTCAACTTGAGAGTGCTTGCGATTATCAACACTTAGCATTGCCCTGTTAAGTGGCCCCGCGTGCGAGAATGAGGTTAAAATCACGGGCCGCGATTCGAAAAATAAACACACACTGTAGAGACACAGCTCCAACCCAACTCAAGTCAACGCTATAACGACATTGACATTTGCTATTCGAACAGATTTTCATTCAACATTAGTCTCACATTGGTCTCACATTGGTCACACATTGGTCTCACATTGGTCCAATGTTGGTCCAATGTGAGACCAATGTGTGACCAATGTTGAATTAAAATCTGTTCGAATAGCAAATATCAATGTCGTTATAGCGTTGAGTTGAGTTGGGTTGGAGCTGTGTCTGTCCAGTGTGTGTTTATTTTTCGAATCGCGGCCACGGTTTATGTTACAACATACTATAGGTTTTGTTTCTGTCTGTGGTGTATGGAATTGATATCTACTTAACTTTCGCGCTCACCCTAATTACTTAGTCTTATCTTATGAGTAAAACACTATGTTGGTCCTTTCTTGTGAAATTTTTATTAGTGATGAGATTAACTCAATACACCAGAGAAATGACGATCGTCGCAGAGGCGAGCGGATTATAGGTAGTACTATTAGTTATTCTGTGGTTATAGCGTCTCACTACAGTAAAACAATTTACAACCGACTTCAAGATTTCGAAGGAGGAGGTTATCAATTCGTCGGGATCTTTGTAATTTTTTTGCTATTTTTTTTATGTATGTTCACCGATTAATCGAAGACGGCAGGGCCGATTTGGAAAATTCTTTTTTTGTTTAAAAGAGTATACTTTACAGTTGGTCCCATTGTAACAAGGTCAGGATCAGATGATGGAATCCTGGAGAAATCGATGGAACTCTTCAACTATTATAGTGATTTGAGTATTATTTACAGCAGCCCGAGCATTTGCTTTTGGAAAGGTGGAGTCTAAGTGAAGTCGGTTCTTTTTTGTTTAAAATTATATTTTAACCAAAAATATGGAAATGTTAGGTAGGTTGCACTATAAAATATTATCGGTTTCAGTGATGTTGATTCATAAACGTATTACGAGTAGGTAGAAGCCTCATTTAACTAATAATCGTTTATCCATATCGGTCACTTTGACAGTTGTGTTTGTTAGAAACAGGCATATTTTAACTAAATGAGGTCTGTAAGACGTGTATGAATAGGCTAGGTGGGTATGAGTAGGCTTAGGTTAGGTGTTACACCTAGGGCATGCAATACCGGTATTGCTTGTATTGGCAATCCCGGAATTCCGCCTATACAAGCATTACCGGTATTGCATGCCCTAGTTACACCTATAAACCTCTCATCATATCATGCCATATCATAGTCTGTTCTTTCTCCGTTTTAGGTGCTGCTTATAGAAGCGGGACCTGAAGAGCCCAAGATGGCGCTGATACCCGGCCTCACCAGCGAGTTTCGCGGCTCGAACCTGGACTGGGAGTACACTATGAGGCCTAAAAAGGGGTAAACTATCCTTTACTGTACCTGATCATGGATGATATATTCTGGCCTTATAGACGTGTTAAGTAGCTACTTTGACACACAAACGGAAGTAGACACTCTTTACCAACGTTCTCCAATCAGCTCAATCCTGGGCCCAGGTCTGCTAGCCAGTAATGTAGTTTTCTAGTTATCAACTGAGCTTGGCGTAAAACATCGACACAAGTGTATATATAATAAAACCCATAATCATTGTCTTGATTTCGGTGTTGCTCCTATCTAAAAACGTATTCAGTAGTAGGTACTTAAGTAAATAGTTACCTGGTAGCCGTCGAAAAATACTAGTTTATGTAACTGTTACGTAATATGGCCTAATTACGTACAGTTGCATACACTGCTTTATCTACACTCATATTATATATTCTAAATGAAGTGTTCGGAAACCATAGAATGACCGCCATTGCACTGCCATGGCCAACTCGATTGTGCCGGCGGTCGCGCGGGCGCGTGTCGTTGGTCAGGAAGGAGGACAGGATTTACATTATGTTATCAAATTCGATGTTCGGAATTTTAAACTCATAACGTATCAATATATGAGCATGTACAGTTAAAATTACGTTACTGCCACAGATAAAAAGCTTATCATAGTAAAATCGGTTGTGGTAATGCTAGCCATTGCCTACTGTTTTTGAACACGTTTTAGAAGACTTACAATGTGAGTGTAGATAAACATCTTAATGACTCACTTTCCAATCACGTTGTGGCTAACAACAGTAACAACCCTTCAGAAATCATATAATATTCTGTAAACATATCGTGTAGTTGTGGGCGTTCGTAATATCTAATCCGACCATTAATGGCCATTTAATGTCTATCGCGGCGTTATATCTCGTCCACTTTATTACAAATACTTGCACGCAAGCTGTTGTTTTGAAAAGTGGTTTTATAAGCTCGAGAATTGTAGAGGAAGTCAATTACAGAGGAGAATTAGACAATTAACGAATATTGACACAGCTCGCTTAGTTTATCACAGTTATTTTCATAGTGTAATGTCATATGGTATTCTGGTTTGGGGCAAAGCAGCTGACATACAGACTATATTTGTTTTACAAAAAAGAGCCATCCGCTTTCTGTATAACTTAAAGGCAGGTGCATCAGTTAGAGAACTATTTAAAGAAATTAATATTTTAACTGTTGCTTCCCAATATATCTATGACAATATTATTTATGTTGTAAAGAATATACATACATTCAAAAAAAATTCAGACATCCACAGCTATAACACTAGAAATAAAAACAAGCTTGCTATCAGAAGTAGTCGTATCCGCAAGGCATATAAGTCATTTTTTGGTCAAGGTATTCACATTTATAACAAGTTACCCGTCGATGCTTTAAATTTATATTTCCCGCTCTTAAGAAATATTTGAAAAAAAGTTTAATGTCAAAGGGTTATTACAGGGTCGAGGACTATATGACGGACAAACATGCATGGCCCTAACCAGAAACTACTACAAAATCATCTAAGATTTAGAGGACACAGTTCAGATAGGAAAGCATATCAAACGTTTTGTGAAGCAAGCAGATTTGGATTTTATTATTATTATTTTATTTTAATTAATCAATACGTACATTGTACCTATATATCTCTCAAGCTGTTTTGATATGTCTTCTTATAGAACTACGCATTATTGTGTATCTTTAAGATATAATATTACTGTATTACTGTTTTGAAAAAAATGAGTCCCGCCGAGTGTCTTGCCGGTCAGAAATAATACTTCTCGGGTCAGAGGTGTAGGGTTAGAACCGTTGGTAGTTTTTATTTTTCTCTCTGACGTTCATAAGTGCATTGTAATGTGCCTAAATTGAAGAATAAATATCTTTTTTTTCCTTTACAATCTACAACAAAATTTACATCAATAGGTACTGTACTTTAATAAAGCATATTCTGGTTTGCTCTAAAATGTAACTTAATTAATTCCTTCTGCAGGTTCTGTCGAAACCGTGGCATTAAGGGCTGTGAGATCATCCAGGGCCGGGTGTTGGGAGGCACTTCCGTCATCAACGACATGGCCTACATGCGCGGCAGCCCCGCAGACTACGACGAGTGGGCCGTCCTCGGCAACCACGGCTGGGACTTCTCCCGTGTCCTCCCCTACTTCAGATACTCTGAGGGCAACTACGACAAAGACATCTCTAAGAACAAACTCTTCCATTCCACTCAAGGCCCTCTTGATGTTGGAAGATATCCATATACTGACTACAATGTCGACGTGCTGCTAAGCGCGCTAAATGAACTAGGGTATAACTATACTGATATCAATGGTAGAGATCAACTTGGTTTCACAAGAATACAAACCATGTCGTTTTTCGGAGAAAGAGTCAGCTCCTATACAGCGTTTATCGAAGCTATCAGAAACCAGAGATCAAATTTAAAAATTGTTACAGAAGCGCTTGTGACTAAAATTAATTTTATAGATGCAAGCGATGGGACTATAAAAGCGACGGGAGTGGATTATATTAAAAATGGTACAAAATTTAAAGCGAGAGTCACTAAAGAAGTTATTTTAAGTGCGGGTGCTATTAATTCTCCAAAACTGTTAATGAATTCTGGTATAGGACCTAAAGAGTACTTAGAATATTTGTCAATAGAAACTTATAAGGATTTAGCTGTAGGTTCTAATCTTCATGACCACGTATCCGTTTGTCTGCCAGTTATCAAGTTGGGAAAGACAGCAACCACTAAAAAATTTCCAGAAAAGTTAAAAGACATATCAATGTATTACAAGAAAAGTATCGGCCCATTGGCCGCAAATTTTCAAGTGGTTGCATTTCTAGAAACAAACATATCAGATATAGTTAGTACGCCCGATATCGAAATAAGATTCAAAGGACATAATTCCAACATGTACTATAGTCACATCGATATGTGTGTGTCTTTATTAACGCCCAAGAGCCGTGGTCGAGTAATTTTAAATGCTAGCGATCCATTGTTTGGAAATCCTTTAATCTACCCCAATTTTTTGAAAAACCCCCAAGACGAAAAAAGATTATTATACGGCGTGCAGGAGGTAGTAAAGCTTTTTGACACTGAAGTATTCCGAACGGCAGAATTTGAGTTTGACCCGCGGCCTATATTGAACAACGAATGCCAAGACTATGAGAAGGTATCTGGCGAATTTTGGTTGTGTATTATTCGACATTTTTCAAGCCCTGTACATAATTATGTCGGTACGTGTAAAATGGGTCCACATATTGATCAAACAGCGGTAGTTGATCAAAAATTGAAAGTTTATGGCTTCAGTAACTTGAGAGTGGTTGACGCATCTGTGATTCCAAAAATAACAAGAGGTTCTACTGCAGCTCCAGTAATTATGGTTGCTGAAAAAGCAAGTGATTTTATTAAAACAGATTGGTATTGATTTTATGCTTTTATTTCTATACTATCGCTTATTAAATTGTTGACCTTTGTTATCTTTCCAGTCTTTAAGCAGCATCTTCGAAGCCTTTTCTGCGATCATCATCGTTGGTGCAAATAAACTACCCCGTACGTGTGTTGGCATGACAGAAGCATCAACAATTCTTAGGCCTTCTATGCCATGTACTCTTAATTGAACATCTACAACAGAAGTTGTGCTATTTTCGCCCATGATGCAAGTTCCAATAGGATTTCCTACAGCTTTGGTATAATGCCTCGCAATACAATTCCATTGGTCTCTGTTTTTTAATCTATCACATGGGAACAAATCTAACGGTGCAAACTTAACCTCATTCTTTTTCATCTCCTTAGTTTCAAGTATCTGTAACGCTATATCTACGCTATCTACTAAAGTATCTAAATCTTCAGTTTCTTTTAAAAGGTTTGCTTGTATTAGTGGTCGTCCATATTTAGGATTCTTCTTATTAAGAGTCACTTTTCCTTTACTCTTTGGTTTAAGCAAAATAGGATAAATATTAACTAGATTATAATAAGCCATTGGCAGTTGATTTTCTTCCGCTCCATGCACGCTGACATTATTTAGCAGAAATTTATCACTTCTGATGAAGTTTCCTTCTAAACTTAACTCTACATCTGGCGCATTTTCATTTTCATACAACTGTATAAAAGCTGACAGCTGGTTTATTCCCCTGGATGCTAAATTTCCACTTCTACTAGCGAACCATTTTTTGAAATCATTAATGATATCATTATCACTAACTGGTGCCACATCACTCAAAGCAAAAGCTAGTCCTCCAATCGTAACCTGATCTCTGTAGTTCATACCAACAGGCAAATTAACGACCAAGTCAATATTCAACCTCTTCATTTCTGCCTTAGGTCCAATTCCAGACAGATGTAGTAGCTTAACATTATTGACCGCTCCAGCGGTTAGAATGATTTCTCTCTTAGCGTACGCCGGGCGCTCTTTTCCCTTCTCCACTTCATAGTAAACCCCTTCAATAGTTTTTTCTTGTTTATCAACAACTATTCTTGTAGCTGTAGCGCCAGTAATTACTACAAGATTCTTTCTATGTCTTACATTTTTGAGAAAGGCAGTGTTAGTGCTAAGCCTAGTGTTGTTAGAGACTGCGAACTGATTGAGAACGATGGCTTCAGCAGCGTTGGTGTTTATGTCAACAGTCCTAAGGCCCATTTCGGCGAATGCCGTGGCGAATGTTTCGATGTACTTGTCGACGTACTTGAACCTTTGCAGACGCATCTCCCCGCCACGGGAATGGTAGAAAGAGTTCATCAGTACGTCGTAGTCACCTGAAATTTGAACTTTGTTAAAGAAAATCCTAGAAAAGAAAGAAACCTTATCGCTGTTGTTATTACGTTAAGAAGATTTCATGTACCTATCCATATTTTCTTATCAGTATTTAGTTTCGTTAGTAAATTGTTATTTTTTTTAGTTTCTATTTCTCTAGTTTCTATTTTAAAATGTCGTTCATACTAAACAACTTTTACTCTAATACCAATCCCAAGTAATGAAAAAAATTGTTGGTCCCATACAGAAATGGTTGGTCCTATACAGAAATGGTTAGTCCCATACAGAAAGTTGGTAAATATGATCTTCCTTCCATTTTACACCTAGCTGCAAAATTTCGCGGAAAATTTATGTACAACTCCATTCATAATGTGTCCATGTAAATTTGCAGTGCGCTGTAGCTATGCTAGGAGCTCTATCTCCTGTTTCATATAGTTAAGTTCTATATTTAGTTTATGGTCTTCCCCTACCCCTTAAACCTCCCCTGCCGTGTTAGACTCACCATTATCTTCTGAAGCCTTGAAGTATTCCATCAGATTACCAAACTTCCAATCCACGGCTCCTATAGTGTCCTTGTGCCAAGCATCGTAGTCTACTTTATGACCTCTGGTGTACTTCATGTCGTTGGTGACTGAGGAACCTCCGAGGACCTTATGGAAAATTATAGAATGAACATTTTCTCACTATGGAAAACCACTAACACGTGTATATTTGTTCCACGATTATAACTAAAGTACAGTAGAACCCGCTTACGAACAGCTTAATAGAACACGTTTAATACGATTTCTCGGGCCCTTTTATATCAGGCCCTTCAATTTATTTGTCTATGCTGCAACTTGAAGTTCCGCAGGACAGTCCCGCGTAATACGCTCGTAAATCGTCTTAAGGTAGTTTTACTGTAGGTACCTATTCTAGACAAGTAATAGTTTATATTTCCTCTACGTTATGCCCATCGATAAATTTGGCATTATCAGGATCATTCAGCGCCTTTTCAGCGCTGTAAAAATATAAATAGAAGAATAAGACGAATGTTTTGTCTTGTTTTTGTCACGCGATAACCTTGACACTGACACAATACGACATGATAACATCATTATGTGTCCTACAGTCGCCATGAAATATATCGGAGCGGCCAAGGTACTAAAAATATCTGAACATGCACTTTATCGCCTGGCAATAGAGGCGTTGTTCAGATATTTCTGACAACCTTGGCTGTTCCGATATATCTGATGGCTATGTACCATCAGCTGTGGAAGTAGACGAGCGGGTGAGGTGTTCAAAATTATATTGGCACGACATTATTAAGACACCACGAGCATAGACCATAGAGCATAGGTAGATTCGAGTTCTAAAATGCAATTTATTGCACACACAACGGTTCATCGTCGTGTACATATATTCTTGTCCAATTAATCGCATCGACATTTTAGAACTCGATTGTAACAAAAACCAAATTATTAAATCTCAATTGATACCAATACTCGTACGCATATTGTGCACCTACAACCACTTGAATACATATTGGTCATATTTTTCGGTACGATTAATCATCAACTTGGCAGCTGCACGGTCCCACCTGGAGTGCGATTTTTGAATCTCACCAAGTGACTAATTCTCACCGATGTGAGTGATTTCCGAAAGTAAATCACTCACATCGGTGAGAATTAGTCACTTGGTGAGATTCAAAAATCGCACTCCTGGACCTCACAACGTTCACTGGATTTTCCTTATCATCTGCTTTCCCACTACTACTATCCCAGGGAAGAAATGCCTATCTTTATCCAGTGATATGTAGCCATACGATAAACAAATAAATCATATTGTGGATTGCGGAACAATAAGATAGTGACAAAGGTTATCACATGCGTTACGGCATGTTAAGCGCGCGATAAAGTTATCGAATTTCACGTACAAATAATTATGTTGGTATTTAATAATGGTGCGTGTTTGTAGCGTGACGACGTCATGGGTATGTCATTTTTTAAGGATTGTAAAAGCCACGTAAATAGACACGCTTCCGTGTGTTAATTTAGATTTAACATAATATTATTCGTTATTACATTAACCATGTCACTGATTGTGAATCTTCATGAAAGAAAGGTTGTCTGGAACTGGGTGTTTGAAAGTAGTATTAAATATCTACTTAGTTATTAGATATTAGGTAAAATATTACCTGTGGAACTAATACTAGGCTGGGACAGACATGTTGTTCCGCTCCTGTAGTTCCACAATATGGGACTATAGTCCCACATCACCTGGAATGTCATTAGTGAACCAACCTTACCCGTCATTTCGCAGCTGCCCCAACAGGCAGAAGTTGTTCCACCTCTCTAGTTCCACAATATGGAATTATAGTCCCACTTCGAGTCACCTAAGGTATTAACGACCAACCTTCCCGGTCCTGACTTCGCAGCTGCCCCCAGGCCGGGACAGGCAGGAGAAATTGTTCCGCTCCGTCCTGTAGTTCCACAATATGGGACGGTAGTCCCGCGTCGGGACTCCTGGGATGTCATAGTCTATGTTCTCCTCCTCGCCCGCTTCAAGTAAGAGCACCTTTAATAAAAGTACTGTTAGTAATAATTTTATATTATTATTATATTAGGCTTAAGTATAACGTCATGAATAAAGTTTTTTTTCTTTATTTTTCTTCAAAATAAATAATCTACAGCCTTGGCCAGAAGTGTTGAGCATAGCTGTTTTTTGTTTACAATTTCGATGTTAAGTATTAATTCCCTATCATAACAATGTACGATGACGTAAAACGTATAGTTTATTGATATATCCAGAAAAATTCACTTAATAACATTTTGAAGGTACCTGTAGAATATGAAAAGTGGAGGTAACAAAAATTCGAATTTAGGTCGTCGGTGCGACAAATTGCAAATATTCTATGCAGTTACTACTAACTTCAACAAAACATGCCTGTTCAGTTTGAATTAATTGATAAAATAACTTCAAAAGAGATTGTAACGCCGGACTAAACTTTCGATTTTTGTATGAAAATCGCAAGGGTGCTCAACACTCCTGGCCAAGGCTGTATGTCGGAAAGATATTGATACTCGTATCAAGACGACGTTGGACTGATTCAGTTCGTAACACGCCTGGGATGGTAATGGAAGGGTCCATTACTGATGGCAAAAAAACTAAGTTGATTTACGTTAATAGATAGCCTATATTTTGTATTTTTAGGAAGTATTAATAACTCCGCATATCGAGAAAGTGGGACTTTTTTGCCCTGGGCTGACACATATAAAACACTTTTCTTAAAGTTGGGGTAAATCGTCAGTAACAAAAATGGTGGCCAATTCAATAACTGGCCACCTCATACTAATAATTAGCCCTGTTCGCCTATAAACAGAATTCATTTTAGTATAAGGTTTTAATTACTGGCCACCCTTAAATAACTGGCAAAGTTATACTAAAATGAATTCTGTTTGTAGGTGAATAGAATTCATTCTTAGTATGAAGGGGCCAGTTATTGAAAGGTGGCCAGTTACTGAAGATTTACCCTATATCTAGGCACGCTTGGCTGTGACTGTCGATAATTTAGAAACTTTAATCAGACTTGCCTATTTAATCGAAAAATCGGGCCTTCCATTTGTCTTGTCCAGTAAAAAAATAGGTAAAAAAAATACTGATCAGGTTTATTACATTTATTCATTTACATAATGCCAAGCCTTCAATTGGCCCGCAATTGCACATAGTAACTTCTTACCATAGATAAGGTAACTTCTTACGAACCGACAAAGTTAAACGAAGGCTTATAATCTACAAATTGTCCATGTTATCCATCTTATTCAAGTTTAATGGTTTACAAAAGCATGCGTGTAAACTGTAAAGCCAATTGGCATCAAAAGCATATCAAATTGCAATAAGCTAATGTGGTGGTAGCAAACAAGATCATTCATCGGTACGTCATGTGTGATCGAGTGCCTGCGAAAACGATCAACGATCGATGTTGAGCAGTAGCGAGCGGGTTATGAGCTTAAAATAATCTAGACACGACGTTTTTGATAAAAAATACATACTTTAATGTGTAAGTAATTAACTGCTCTATTGTATAACTACTTCAGTTTCAGTGAAAACTATCAATTTAAGTATCATTTCATTTGTATTCGTTTTGTTCTCCTGTGGTTGAACTAGTGCGTAACCTTACAATACACAATACAATAGTACATTACATTACTTACCAAGGATTGTAAAAGAAAGAAAGCCCGGAATCGCAGGTATTTGTGACCCGAGCCGCAGGCGAGGGTTGTAAATATGCGATAGAGGGCTTTCTTTTTTACTGCCCATGGTGAGTACACAATTTTACGTCTCCATCTGGCCATACGCTACGCGTACGGTAAAACTCACATTATGGCCAGGTGTGACGTAACTCTTTATTGAACACCTCAAAAAGAAAACCAGTACAGAAAATGCATAAAGTCAGAATAGAGGTACATTATTTATAACCTTACCTTTACCTTTTTAGGAGAACCTTAGTACCTATTAGTTAAGTATCTTGTCACTACCTGTGAGTTCCTATAATTGGCCTCCTGTATTTACTACAATGTATAATGTTTATGTTACAGCTGTTGGATCTCCAATTAAATAAAAGAATAAAAAAAGGCAGACAGCAGCAAATTCAGTCTCTCTTTTTGAACGCGAGTGAAAGAGAAATACTGTGTAACGATTAGTATGGGAGCTCATCGCAGACCCAGAAAAATGACGAATTTAATAAAAAGAATCGACTTTACTTAGGCTACTCCTGTCTAAGAGGGCACGGTTTTTTTTAATGGCAAGTTAAAATGTTTATAATTTAGATAATTTAATGATGTAACTACTAATAGTACGATAATAGATTTTATCTACACTCACATTGTAAGTCCTCTAAAACGTGTTCAAAAACGATAGGCAATGGCTAGCATTACCACAACCGATTTTACTATGATAAGCTTTTTATGTGTGGCAGTAACGTAATTTTAACTTTACATGCTCAACTATTGATGTGTTATGAGTTTTGATAACATAATGTACACCTGCACGCGCCCGCGCGGCCGCCGGCACGCTCCCGCGCGGCCGCCGGCACGCTCCCGCGCGGCCGCCGGCACGCTCCCGCGCGGCCGCCGGCACAATCGAGCTGGCCATGGCAGTGCAATGGCGGCCATTCTATGGTTTCGGAATACGGCATTTAGGATAAATCATATGAGTGTAGATAAAGCAGTGTATGCAACTATACGTAATTAGGCCTGAAAACATGAGTGTGGTTTTATAAAACGAGCCGCAGGCGAGAAGGACCCTTAACAGTTACGTAACAGTTACATAAACTACTATTAGTAGATCAAATGAATCATATACTGGTATTAAGGTCAATTGAAGTCAACGCGGGAAGGTACGTTATATCACATAAGGACATTATTTAACAAAATTACACTTTAAATCATGATAAAGGCAATTTTAGTTCTTAGATAAATAACTACTAATCTTAGGTCATTTTCAATCGTGGTTTCAATGTTAATTTATGCACATAAACTTGTTATTTACATAATATTTTAGTAAAAACATTCATTTATTACTTATATTATATTTCAGAGAAAACGAATTTATTTAATAATGTTATGTAATGTGTCAAATACTTACTTTACTTTACTTTTTTTACCTAGAAATGCAGCCATATTTGTTTACCTTTATTTACATAGGGTCGGTTAGGTAAATTTTTCTAAATGCATTATAGGCAAATCGAATAGGATCCATAAAAATAGTTTTAATACCTTCATTTAATCCTATAAATGCATGTAATACGTGTTTGCCCATGCCCAATCCCAGGAGGTGTGCATAACGAACGTGCGAAATTTTTGCTCTTTTTTCAGTTATTTGTTGTAGCTCAAAAACGGTAGGTCCGTGGCGGATTTTGTCCAAGGAAGACTCTTTAGCCTCAGGTGAATATAGGGCTGTCAGGAATAGTTGACCTGCTGAAATGAGGTCCTCAAGATCAACACAGGAGCAAAAATTTCCCAAAAATAATGTACACCTCCTTGGGATTGGGCAAACTCGGATTACACGAATTCAGGACCAACTAAAGTATTAAAACGATTTCCAGCTTGCTGCAAACGACACAGCCAGACAACTCTACTAAACCCTTAAGAATCTTGAAGGGACATACTCTTCGTTCTTCAAATGTTATAGAGCTTACAAAAAAAATCTGGTTTAACTCATAAGGTGAAAAACGTGTTGAAAGTTTATAAGCGACTTCAAAGCGGACTAACAAAGTTTTAGTTTTACAATGTGTTTGAACAGTCAAATTTAATTGTTGGCGCTTACAATTTACAGTACGGCAGCAACGTTCTATAAATATATGGAACCCTGATAAGTGCTGACGTCATGACACGATACCTGGTTATACTCAAGGCTGCTCACTCAGGTAGATTGATAAGAGTAAGAAAATTATTGAAGCGAGCTGACAAAATATGAAACAAAAATTTTTTTTCGTTAACTTTTCATTAAAAACTGGTCAACTTTGAATCAAGGATTAAATACCGGAATTTTCTAAATACAAAAATACGTCTTTTTTACAAGCTTGGACCCGGGTTTGTCCTTAAATTACATCCGGACACGGGTATGTCCTTAAACTACGTCCAAAACAGAGGTATGGGTAATGCGAATGTCATCTCGCTCAAATCTGGAGCAGAGCCCGACTGGGGAAGTACCTCCAACTTACAGAAAACCACAGCCAAATAGCACTAGACCCTACATAGTGTTGTGTTCTTGGCGAGTAAGGTGGCCAAAGAGCTCAAAGAGGACCCAGTGCGTTGACGATGAGGGACCTTTAGCCGTAAACACAGTGAATCCTCCTTTTTTGTAAAGGGTCGGCAACGCGCATGTGTCACCTCTGAGGTTCAGGCGTCCATAGGCTACGGTAGCTGCTTGCCATCAGGCGGGCAGTGCTTGTTAGGCACGGTCGTGGTATATTTTTTTTATTATTATTGAAAACTGGTCATTTCGTATTAAGGATTAAATACCGGAATTTTCTAAATACAAAAATACGTCTTTTTTACAAGCTTTTATTTAGTTTCACCTGTTCCGTTATCTGTAATCAAATCTTGCAAGTTTTCGACCCACTTTCCGGTTCTGGATTAAGCTAAAATTGTGCACGCGTACAGTCGCCATCGGATATATCGGAGCGGCATAGGTGGTCACAAATATCTGAACAACGCCTCTATTGTCAAGGCGATAAAGTGCATGTTCAGATATTTTTGACTACCTTGGCCGCTCCGATATATTTGATGGTGGCTATATATCGCGTGACAACGCAATATTATGATGACATGGAATTAATCTGATGATGGAACCTAGAAGCTCGCCATAGGAACTCCTCAACTAACTACTCAACATTATCCCGCCGTGTTTGGGCTCTTTGCATTCGTCTAGGTGAGCAGTTAGGAATTGTACAAAGAAAAGTACAGTTAGCAATAAAAAATTGTTAATCTGAAAATCTAATAATATGTAGTCACTGGCGGCGATAGTATCTTCCTACCTACACGAAGGCCGCAAAAATGTGACACGCTCTTACGGCCCTACAAATAAGAGCGTGTCACATATTTTTGCGGCCTTCGTGTAGGAAGATAATATTGCCGGTGACTGTACTGAGTCATTAGATAAATAGGAGTACATGCTATAGTATCCTATATAAATAAATATTATGGGACAATCTTACACAAATCAACCTAGTCCCACAGTAAGTCAATAAGGCTTGTGTTGTGGGTCTAGTACCCACACGACGATATATATAATACATATAAGTACTTAAATACATAGAAAACATCCATAAATCAGGAACAAATATCCGTCATAAACACACAAATCAATGCCCTGACCAGGATTCAAACCTGGGACCTCCTGGGCGTCGTAGGCAGCGTCACTACCGACTAGGCTAGGGCCGTTAATAAAAAGTATAATTCAAATTTCAAAAACCGTTATACTCCATGTATAAAAACCCATACAAGATGACGTTTACATTCATTTTCCTCGGAATGTATGAAAGACTGATAAATTTTGATGTTATATTAAAATATAATACACAAAACATAAGTTTTCCCTTTGTCGAAGACGTCAGAATGTTACCTATGTCCTTCTACCGACATCCGAGTTTGGCAGTATGGACGGAAACAAGTAGTAGCGGGGGGGGGGGGGCGAATGTGGGCTCAAGTGGCTCAACGTGCGTGTTCAGACTTCAGACTCGGGCTTCCAGGTACTTGGTGATACGTGCAAGATTTCCATATAATAGTCAGAGAGCTACGGTTACATTTTGGCTACGGAACCCTAAAGAAGGCGTAGGCATTTGATTCTCCAAAACACTTAAACTACATGGAAGACTAAGTGGTCCAAGCCTATAATGTAGAAGCAATTGACCTTTGAACTAAGGGCTCACGATATTCCATTGACCTTTTTAAGGAACGTGACGCATTTGGCGATTGATCGACTTGATGTAGGATGAGGTGTGAATGGCTAAGTTAAGTGTTGATACTTATGCATAATAAATAGGTTTTCTCAATAGAATGAAAAATGACTTTTTTATACTATGACTGTGGCAAACAAGCATACAGCCCGATAGCTACCGTAATCTATGGACGCCTGCAATTCTAGAGGTGTCACATGCGCGTTGCCGACCCTTCAAAAAAGGATTCACTATGTTGACGGGTAAAGAGACAAAGGGACGTCGTCAACACACTTCATACTTAGGTGTATAGCTCTCTGGCAACCTTAGTCACCGGCAGGAACACAACACTATAAGTAAGGTCTAGTGATAATTGGCTATGGTGTTTCTATAAGGTGGAGTTCTAAAATAACAGTTAGATTGGGAAAATTAGGTAATAAATCGATCATTTATCTAGTTTTGTATTAAAATTACAGGTGGATTAGGTAGATTGAGGCAGATTGGGGCAGGTCCAGCAATCAAACTAATCGCGTACTTGTCAACCCTAGATAATCAAAAGGAAAAATTGTATGCAGACGTCATGTGTCACCGTTCATCTGTAAAAGTTCTGTCAAACACTGATTTTGAAAGGAAGATTCTGTATGAAAAACTATCATATTATTCTGCGTTTATAGTGTTTTGGTTATTATTACAGCTTACCTAAACAAACATAACTTTTGTCGCTTAAAAAAGGTCATGATCCATCTGACTAACCAAATACGTGCACCCCAAAACCGACATGTCAAAATACCTTCCACTCCTGAACGGCAGACAGCCTGTTAGCCAGGATACATCCTGCAGTGCCTCCACCGACGATGATGAAGTCGAACACACTGTTCCTGACGTCCAGTTCATCAGCTCGTGTCTTGGTAGCTCTGCTGAAGAGGTCGCAGCTGCAGGATGAGATCAGGCTGGAGAGATCAGAAGAGATAGACAATGAAAGATCAGAACAAGACGTTTACAAGATGTGTCTTGAATTGAGAAAAGCGTAAGAAGTTTAGACCTCAAAATGTTTTATTTGGGGTTAGTTGTATTGTATATTTCACATCCTATATTCGCCGCGAAATGATGATTCTGATAATGATACACATACAAGTATGTATTTACTAACAATCGGAGCAATGTTGACAACAACACTAATAAAATGCACTATATGTATATATAGTCCCGGCCGGTTTCGGCCACGGCGAGTGCATCAACTCCGGAATTCCTGGCGCTCGTGCGCCCTTGTGTGACTCACGCAGCCGATCTTGTTTACAAAAACTCGTGCACATAATGGGCATGTGAGCACACTATTTTGGTAATTATATTCGATAGCCGCTGGTGGTCGGGCTTTCAGCTCGTCGAACATCAAGTTCCGCTAGTCAGCGAGATTCAAAGTCGACGTCATTTTGGACGGTTGGCAGCCTGTTCTTCCCATTGCCATGGGTTGAGGTCACAGTTTTTCATGTGGCTCTTAAGCACATCTTTGTACCGGAGGAGTTGTCTGCCATGCTTACGCTGGCCCTTCTCCAATTCGGAATAAAATATGCGCTTGCCACTCGAGCCTCTGCCATCCTTGAGATGAACGAAGAGACATGAGACATGAGAGAATGAACTACCATGGATGGCACTATACCCTAAAGTATAATTTTTAATTGACGATAGTAATTTGACAGCACTTGACATAGATTCGGCAATCACTTTGGGGGCGTCCTTTAATCGCGTCATATTGTATAGGGGGGGGGGGGAGGGGGTAAAGAAAAAAATCACCAATGATCACCACAGGGAGGAGGGGGGTCTGGACATGTATCACGTGTAATTTTTTTGTTCCTTCGTGCTATACTGTATTTCAAATATTTCAATAAAATAAAAATTATCAACTTAAATGAACCATTCAGTGAAAACCAGAGTAAAATTTGCCTTGCAGTTGGACTTCTGCGTTTAGTTGAGCGGGCGAAGAGTCGCTATGTTTTATGCACGGGTTCACTTAAATTCATCTCATTTTTATCAAAATAAAATTCTAATGACGGGATCCATGAGGAATCAAGGGAACTCCTGAAACCGTATAAGGAGACGTATAGCGATTTTTTTAAATCTAAAAACAATTGCATTTGAATAGTGCTATTTAGTGAAATTGAAACTGCTTGTGAAGACCAGAATGGAACTCCTCCACGACAAGGTTTTTTTACGTCTTGGGAGTACTCGTAATTGTTATGACGCTTATGAGATGCACTATGATTGTAAAGATTTTTTAGTGGCATTTGAAATATTATTTTCTTCACAGTAGGTTTTTAGGATTCCGTAGCCAAAATGGCAAAAACGTAATCCTTATAGTTTCGTTATGTCCGTCTATCCGTCCGTCCGTATGTCCGTGTTTCCGATGAAAATAGTGAGATGTGCATATACATGTAGTTTCATTTTTTTTCCTTCACGTGTACGTACGTTACGTTTTCACGTGTTAGAAAACTGTACTTACTTTAGTTAGCAAAAAATTACACGTCATATTGGACGAGGGAGGGAGGGGTCCTGAAAATATCACCAAAGATCACCATGGGGGTGGGGGTCTAAAACAAGCCAAAAACGTATGACGCGATTAATGGACGCCCCCTTTGTATGCCAGGCGCTGTCAGATTATTTCACTCAATTAAAAAAAAAACTACTATAGTGTAGAATTCCATCCCTATCTTTTTCAGCGCGAGTGAAACACTGTGTTACGATTAGTATGGGAGCTCATTGCAAATTTTACAAAAAGATGTATTTAAAAAATATTGCGCATTAAATGAGAAATAGAACAAAATTAAGTAGTTAGTATTAGTGTGGTGAAATTTTGTCCTTAATAACATAAGTATAAGTCAAAAAACTAAAGACATACAACTGTTTAAAGCTAATTTAATGATGTTACTTTGGAATTATTTTCTATCGAGCCGATTTCGTCCAATCGTGTATCGGAATTAACAAAGTTCTTCCAAATATAATCTACAAGTAGGGTTTGCAATATCCGCCCAGTTTTTTAATATTCGGATAATTGAATACTTCAATATTTATTATCCGAATATTCGGATATTTGAATAATTTCGGATAATATTGGTATTTCATAAAATAAAACAAAATTAGCGTATTTAAAGGTGTGTAATGCATAAAATCAACAAGTCAAGTAACAAAAAACCTGAAAATTACAACATGCTTTTATAATCATTATATGATTTGTCATTATCGCACCACGTAATTTGTAATGTTTATAATAAAACTTAACACTGAGAAAATGTTTTATTAATTGGAAACTAGGATACTTAGCTTAATATAATTACATAATAATAAATCACATAAAATTTCAAGATAAAACTAATCAACTTTAACTATCACTTTTTTTAAATACCACGCGTGACACGACGCGAAACAATAACAGACAACCTACCTTCGTACGTACTAGTTACAGACTGACTGACTGACTGAGCGAATGGGTTCTGTCTTCGGTCGGTTCTAGGGTTTGCAATCCGAATAATCCGAATATTCAATTATCCGAATATCCGCCGAAAATAATATTCAAAATTATCCGAATACTAAAACGCGAATTATCCGAATAAACGGATATTTTGAAAACACTAATAAAATCATTTATAAGCAGGAAAAATTAAAAAAAATTACGAGAAAAAACACTAATGACTAATGACGTTTTATGTCCATCTGTATTGCCCAAATAAGGTGTTTAGACAAATGTTCCATAATAAGTATTATAACGAAAATATAATTTATATAATATTATAAAAATATATTATTAGGTATATAACGATATTAATGTTACTATTAAATGAGCAACGAAAACACTTGCAGATCAGGCGGATTTTCTACCTGTCACTAAAATAATTATTGGTATTACCTACCTACTCTGAACCGACCGAAGACAGAACCCATTCGCTCAGTCAGTCAGTCAGTCTGTAACTAGTACGTACGAAGGTAGGTTGTCTGTTATTGTTTCGCGTCGTGTCACGCGTGGTATTTAAAAAAAGTGATAGTTAAAGTTGATTAGTTTTATCTTGAAATTTTATGTGATTTATTATTATGTAATTATATTAAGCTAAGTATCCTAGTTTCCAATCAATAAAACATTTTCTCAGTGTTAAGTTTTATTATAAACATTACAAATTACGTGGTGCGATAATGACAAATCATATAATGATTATAAAAGCATGTTGTAATTTTCAGGTTTTTTGTTACTTGACTTGTTGATTTTATGCATTACACACCTTTAAATACGCTAATTTTGTTTTATTTTATGAAATACCAATATTATCCGAAATTATTCAAATATCCGAATATTCGGATAATAAATATTGAAGTATTCAATTATCCGAATATTAAAAAACTGGGCGGATATTGCAAACCCTAGTCGGTTCAGAGTAGGTAGGTAATACCAATAATTATTTTAGTGACAGGTAGAAAATCCGCCTGATCTGCAAGTGTTTTCGTTGCTCATTTAATAGTAACATTAATATCGTTATATACCTAATAATATATTTTTATAATATTATATAAATTATATTTTCGTTATAATACTTATTATGGAACATTTGTCTAAACACCTTATTTGGGCAATACAGATGGACATAAAACGTCATTAGTCATTAGTGTTTTTTCTCGTAATTTTTTTTAATTTTTCCTGCTTATAAATGATTTTATTAGTGTTTTCAAAATATCGGTTTATTCGGATAATTCGCGTTTTAGTATTCGGATAATTTTGAATATTATTTTCGGCGGATATTCGGATAATTGAATATTCGGATTATTCGGATTGCAAACCCTATCTACAAGTAAGCAAAATTATTTAAGTAAAACTTAAAGGTCATCGGGTGTTGTCAGCCTCTTTTAAAGTTTTTATAATCGATTGATATTCGATTATTCCACCGCCTCCGATTATTCAATTTCATTTTTAAGTTCAATGAATCGATTGATCGATAAATGAAATCGACTTTAAAGTTTAAACATCCCTAGGTAAAAATGGCACCATAACAATGCAGGCAACTTCCGAATTCCCAAATAAGTAGCGTGATGGAAACAATCTGTATTTCCTGAATGAAAGGAAGTTTCCCAACGTTAAGTTTCCTCTCGACATTGAACGGGCAAAACGTTTCCTCCCAATATTTGGTTTTTATAATATCTGTAAAAACGTGTAGGTATGCCTTAATCCGATTCATTTGTGTTTTTTGTCTACAACAAAACTATTTGGCCTTTACAATATATAATAATTGCCGATTCAAGAATCATTTGGAGTTGAGTGACTTGGGTGATTATTTATTTACTTTAAACTTTATTGCACAAAAATTAAACAGTAAAAAAGGCGGACTTAATGCCTCAAGGCATTCTCTACCAGTCAACCATAGGGCCAAACAGAGATTTGCTAAGGTGGGTGCAGCGGGAAAATGAGATTGTGAAAGTCTAATATACTAATTTCTTACTAAAAATATTTACAGGTACCTATATACACTACATAGAATTTGTACACAATTATAAATATGATGATAAATATAAAAATAAATATGTATACATAATAAATACAGATAAATCTATAGAAACATATAAACATACATAATGTGTGTATATTGCTGTGTGTGTGATTAGTTAAAGTAAAGAAATTAATTTAAAAAATGTTTCTTCTACCTATAGCGTTTGTCCCGGCTTGGGGTCCGCTTGACAACCTACTCCCACAAATTGGCTTAGGCACTAGTTTTTACCAAAGCAACTGCCATCTGACCTTCCAACCCAGAGGGAAAACTAGACTATTAATTTTAATTTAAAAAATGTTTATGCCAGTCAATGTAAGATCGAAGTTGTGTTTTTCCTACACGAACCGTTTTTACCCCCTCATAACTCAAAAACTATTTCATATAAACATGTCAAATTTGGCTCATATATTGAAACTTGCGAGATACATATGTTCTCCAAATTTCATAAACACAAATCAAACGGTTATTTAGATATTAACGTCCAAAAATCGTCATTTTTATCACGTATTGACCTATAGACCAAAACTCTAACCCTGTTCCAGATGACCTAGAAAGTTCAAATTTGGCATCCAGATAGGTAGTCAAACTTTAGGCTTCACTATATTATCGTAAGTTTTAAGAAGAAATTATATTTTGAGTTGTTATAATTTTTTATGTTGTTTTATGACAACTTTCAGGACTGACCATTGAACTTGGCACCCATTTAGATCTCACTTCTTTTGTCGTTGAAGTCAACAACCAAGGCATATATAATATATGTATAATGTATAATGAACTTGGCTCTCATTTCACATTTATGTTTTTGATGGGATAAAATAAGCTAGAATAACTTGTTTTATATTTGGATGTGTAAGTGTAATTTTACCGTCGCGGCGCTAAAGAGATGTAAATTGTAAACATTCCTGAAGTAAACAACTGTCTTAGCCAGACGAGGTTGATAGATCAAGGACAGCTTTTTGCACACGTTTACCTACGAGTATTTGAGATCTTTATTTGGCGTTTACAAACACTTAAGTACCTATAAGGTGTAATAAAAATACTAGTGATTCGTTTAAGGGTATAATTGGTATCGTATTTATGAAAAAGTAAGAAAAAAAATTTCACGCGACAAAAAAAAATTTTTTTTTTCGCGTCCAACAAATTTTTCTTTTACTTTTTCTTAGTCGGAATACGGTACCAAATAGCACCACTATTGTTTGTTACATCCTGTATAACCCAAAACTAAGTAAGGAATAAATTTGCCTTAGTACCTACTTGCGTTTTCCTTATGTATATTGTATTATATGTATTTGTACAATAAATAGTTTACAAACAAACTAACTAATTAAGAATACCGGCAACTTTCATTAAGGCACTATTTTGAAAAATAACGCGATCTTTAAAACGTGATACTTAGTGGCAAGCATCGGAAACGAACTCGGAATATGATTTTCGGATATATACATGTTTCTTGACTATGTGATATGATATATTACTAACCCGATACACGAATGCTTAAACTTTTCTCTTGTACTAAGTGTACAAGAGAAAAGAGAAATTGTTCACATCTAGGCAATTTCTCAAATTACCATTCGCGCATGTATTTCTCACATATATCTTTATCTGATGAATGGAATGTGATAGAATCAATATAAAATCCACCAACCACTTAAAGGTATAGGTAAACGTATAGGTAGGTATTTCCTGAAGTTATTTTCTATAATAACTTCATTTATAAATAGTATCAGGTCGATACAATAAGTGGGTCGACGAAGCTACATTTTTTATTTAGGTAGTAATTATAATGAATTATAATTACTAGTTTCTTTTGGTTTAATGATGTCGGTATCGCTACTATAGATCATATAGATGTAATACTGTAAATCATATAGATGTAAAAAATAAATAGTTATACGAAATTAATGTTGTATTAGGCACCTAGGCAGAACGTCCGCTAACGATAAGTACCGCAATGTTTAGAAATAAATAAAAAGTAGAAAAATAAACTGCCTCAGCCGAGATTTGAACTTGCACTCCGGGATACATGTCCGTCGCTCTAACCAACTGAGCCACTGAGACTAACCTGATAGATGGATGTACGGTCGGTTAGAGCGACAGCCTGAACCCTGGAGTCAGGAGTACCTACAAGTCTTGCCAGAGGCAGTGGATTTTCTACTTATCCTATATTTCTAAATAAATATATATAAACTACCTACCCCTTAGAACCCTTTTAAAAGGTCGTGTCAAAAGTCAGTCCATAAGTCTCCCCTAAAATATTTAACAAAATTAAAATAAAAGTTAAAGTCAAACGGCTGCAAAATTAGAAAATTTGCTGTGTTTGTATCTTGGTATGCATAATAATAGTATAATTATGTAGAGTAGAGTATGTAGGCCAAATACCTTATGTACCTACGCAAATTGAAGTATATTACACATAACCCTGTCATAAATTAGTTAGGTATATAAAGATAAACGCGAACACACAGTTACAAAATTGGTTATCGAATACGCACTTATATACCGCTGTGTCATGTCATGTGATATGATGTCCTAATGTTCTTCTGTTTACAACTTTATTGTACTGAAATCAGTAACTTCTGGACATTCTACCACTGACAATATCATTTCAAGCAATAGCCTTTTTTTTAATTTATTTTTTATTATAAGGAGATACAACGGAAGCATACAAGTGAAGAAGATTATAAAAATCAATTGTTTTGGACCCGAAAAACTTTTTTTTTGTATCGGACACGTCACCCCAGCCGGCCGACCACCCATACAATTTTTTTTTTGCGTAAAAACATTTTTTTCTTAATTTTTTAATAATAAAATAATACCAATTATGCCCTTAAAAGGTTCACCACCATTTTAGTTACACCTTATATGAAGCGGTCCAGACACTATCAATACTAATATTATAAATGGGAAAGTGTATGTGTGTGTTTGTTTGTCCGTCTTTCACGGCAAAACGGGGCGACGAATTGACGTGATTTTTTAAGTGGAGATAGTTGAAGGGATGGAGAGTGACATAGGCTACTTTTTGTCTCTTTCTAACCCCCCACTTCCCTAAAATGGGGGGTGGAACTTTGTATGGAGCATTCCGCAATTTTCAAGGTAGAAAGCTAAAAATTGGTATGCGGACTATTTGTGTGCGGTTTATTCTGTTCCGAGTTCTCTTCTGTGTTTTAAATCATGAAAGGGGAACCGTGTTACCCCGAATTTAACGCGAGCGAAGCCGCGGGCAAAAGCTAGTCAGTAATAATGTCATTATTTCTGTACCCGGTGCCGGATTCTAATTTTAAAATACAATAACAACACCATAAACGTATAAAATAAGAAGACGTAACGCCGTGAACAAAACTGTGCTTCCATAATAACACTAATTCCACTACACTACTTACATACTAATTCCATTATAAGCCGATTTCTTCGTGTTTACGCGCGACACGCACACATCTACAACTCGTGGACGAGCGGTGATTAATTCAAACGTCAAAAGTGAGTGTGTGTGCACAAGATCGCGGCTCATTATGGAATCACAGTTTTATCTTCGTGGGATTACGTCTTCTTAATTTATATGTCTATGAACAACACAACCTATTTCAAATATAACTCCAACACACAACAAACAATCAACCAATATTGAAGTTGTATTGGAATATTTCTCAAGCAAATTCTGATATTTCTGATTCAGATGTTCATGCTGTAGCTGTATTGCGTTGTTAATGCATTGGAGTTTTATTGAAGTTGGATCGTGGCTATACGTGTTTTAAAGTTAGAATACGGCCCCCGTCCTTTTCTATGTATATGAAGAATGAGAAGGACGGGTACAGAAGTAATGGCATTATTACTGATAGCGTCGGAACAGCTTTTATAAATACGATTTAATTCCAACTTACCTGAATAAAAAGAAAATCTTCATATTTGTTCACTGGCACATCAAAATCCAAGTGCGTGTGTTACCTAACGTCGTACAAATGGAAGTAATGCGTTGCCGGCGGGTTGCGAAAAGGATGCATTTGGAAACAGGATACGTTCGTCAGTTTGTTTCAGGGTTCAATATAGTAATAATACCTACATGTAATGAAGGTTCTAAGAATTGAAAGGTTCGTGTTCGAACCTTTCAATTCTTAGAACCTTTTTTTGTAGACAAATTGCTCATAAAACAACCTCTTTTTATACCATCACTTTGCCAAGCATACGACCCGCATGATAGCAGCTACCGTTAGCATATGGACGCCTGATCCAGAGGTGTCACATGCGCTTCACCCTTTAATATAAAGGGATTCACTGTGTTGACGGCTAAGGGGACAAGAAGTCATATAATAAATGCTAGAGCTGATCGCGTACTTCCAGGTTAAAAACGCCTGATAGGAGAGAGAAAACCTGAGGTTTGTAGCCTATGGGTGCTTGTACTTGCATTTCCAGACAGCCTATGATAGGTATAGTTAGTCAAATCGGACAAACTATACTAAGGGGATAAATACATTGAAAAATTATGCGTTCGATTCGACCGCTCTATTGACCAAACGGGGAAAATACCGAGTTTATTTTCGATTATATATATTATTTTCGATTGTCGACTCTTGTAGGTATAAGTACCCCTAAGTCCTTTTTCCCTTAGCTTACTAAACTATAAGATATCAAGCAACATAATCAAGTTAAAAATTATCTAAAAATTAGACAAAACTTTATAGATTTGCGTATTTATCGTAATTAGTTCTAAAATTCTGACCCTTAAGAGCGCTGCATCTCTTTCTTTCATGCACAGTAGACATAAACGTGTCTTTAACGGGTGGGTGAGCGTGGTTTGTAAGAGTTGTTAAAATGGAGGAAACGCCCTAATGCATGACTATTCACTAAACGAGTAGACGGACCGTGCACGTTGACAGGTGGTACCACCGTGTGGTCTAATTGGAAAACACTTGTAGTCTACTTCACGCCAATAGGGGGTGCTGTTTTCTACAAGTCAAGCGCGTATCCTTCCTTGCGCGTCATAGACATACTAGCCATAGACATGTATGTCATGGTAATAAACAATACCAAGATCGAACGGGATGGTCAAATTATACTTTCAATATGTACAACAGAGAAGGTGCTATTATCGTTGGTCCTTGTCATAGTCTCACCTTTTTTTAGTTACCCTCCACGCCAGTACATATAGCAGTGGAGGGTCACAAACATATATTACGCGATTTCTTCAAGAATTTCTGTGTTTACTACGAGAAAACCTGATATTTTTCTTAGAAAGTTGTGTCGGCTAAGGAAAACAATGGTACATTGTTTTGTTTTGTGCTGTAGAAGTGATTTTGTAGATGGAGAATTAACGTGGTCAGTCTATCCACGCTGATTGTCGGTCGAGTGAACACGCGTCGTGTTCACGGTTCACGCTTGACCGCTTTCGCTCCGACGATCGTAAACGCTTCCTAGTGCGATTAGTTATGGAAATGCGCGGCTCAATCGGAACACCATTCGAACTGTTCCAATCTGGAACTTCAATACAAATCCAATGCAATACAGCTACGGCATAACATCTGTCACTGTGCCTACCTACGGAAAAAATGGGGATGGAGCGACCAGGAATGCTGCGCGTGTGGATGGATGCCCAAAGCAAACGGTTTGGCATATCGCTTTGGAGTGCCCGCTTACAAAGTATGATGGGCCAGTGGAAGATTTTAAGAAAGTGAAGAGCGCAGCTATTTACTACTTGGAGCAATGTAAATTTAGAATATAAGTAATGTGATTTAGACAGTGTGCCATGCGATCTATACATATAATAAAGCTGACGAGTGTCGAAAGTCTGTACATGGAAGATAATCGAAAAAAAGTTGGCTGGGGATACTTAGAATCGATAACAGAACACGTTCCAACAATTTTTAGAATTTTTGTCTGTTTATCTGTTTGTCTGTTTATCTGTTTGTCTGTTTATTTGACCGCGCATCACGTGAAAACGGCTGAACGGATTTTGATGAAATTTTGTACAGAGATATTTTGAGTCCCGGGAAAGGATAATATATAGTTTTAATCCCGATAATCAACCCTGGTGGGGGTGAAAATGGGGTTGAAAGTTTGTATGGAGAATTTTTAACAGCTGAAACGATTTAGATAGAAATGAGTACGGAGATAATTTGAGTCTCCAGAAACGTCATAGGATAGTTTTCAAACCCTTGTGTGGGTCAAAGGGGGTTGGAAGTTGGTATGAGGATTTTTTTACCGCTGAACTGATTTAGATGAAAATTGGTATAGAGATAGTATGGGTCTCGAGAAAGGACAAAGGATAGTTTCATCTTCAAAAAAGCCCCCCCCCCCCCCCCCATCTTACTTTAGAACCGCAGGTCCAAAAAATTTGAAAAAAATAATGGAAGTAAAGCCCGAAAGGTACTTTCAATAAAAACTATCTATCTATCTATATATATACATATAATAAAGCTGAAGAGGGTCGAAAGTCTGTTCATAAAATATATTCGAAAAAAGTTGGCTGGGGATACTTAGAATCGATAACAGAATACGTTCCAACAATTTTTAGAATTTTTGTCTGTTTGTCTGTTTATATGATTATGTTGATGAAATTTTGTGTAGTGATAGTTTGAGTCCCGGGAAAGGACAAAGAATAGTTTTCATCCCGAAAATCAACCCTGGAGGGGGTGAAAAGGGGGTTGAAAGTTTGTATAGAGAATTTTTAATAGAAATTGGTATGGAGATAATTTGAGTCCCGAGAAACGACAGAATAGTTTTCATCCCGAAAATAAACCCTTGTGGGGGTGAAAAGGGGGTTGGAAGTTGGTATGAGGATCTTTTTACCGCTGAACTGATAAAGATGAAATTTGGTATAGTATGGGTCTCAAGAAAGGACAAAGGATAGTTTTCACCCCGAAAATCAACCCTAAAGGGATGAAAAGGGCGTTGGAAATTTTTATAGGGAATTATTACCCGCAGAATCGATTTTGATAAAATTTGGTATGGAGATAATTTGAGCTCTAGAAAAGTAAATAAAATAGTTTTATCTCGGAAATTATCCCTTAAGCGGATGCAAAAGGGGTGGGCAAAGTTTACATGGGGAAGAAACAATCAATAACCGCTGTACGTATTTAGATGAAATTTGGTATTGATATAATTTGTAATTTTTTTGTCAAGGTGTCCATATTCATAACATGTTACCCGTCGATGCTTTAAATTTACCTTTACCAGCTCTTAAAAAATATTTGAAAATGTCATTTAAATGTCAAAGGGTTATTGCAGGTTCGAGGACTATATATGACGGACAAAGATGCATGGCCTAAATCAAAAAACTACTACAAAATCATCAAACATTTATAGGACACCGTTTAGGTAGGAAAACATATCAATCGTTTTGTGAAGCGGTCAGATTAGGATTTATTTTTCTTCATAATTAAACAATAGGTACATTATCTGTCTCTCAAGCTGTTTTGATATGTCTTCTTGAAGAACTACGCATTATTTTGTACTAGCTTTTGCCGGCGGCTTCGCTCGCGTTAAATTCGGGGTAACACGGTTCCCCTTTGCCCCCCGTAATGCTCCATACAAACTTTCACCCCCCATTTTAGGGAAGTGGGGGGTTAGAAAGAAACAAAAAGTAGCCTATGTCACTCTCCATCCCTTCAACTATCTCCACTTACAAAATCACGTCAATTCGTCGCCCCGTTTTGCCGTGAAAGACGGACAAACAAACAAACACACACACTTTCCCATTTATAATATTAGTATGGATCTTTAAGATCTAATAATGTATTACTGTTTTGAAATAGTAGTTTATGTAACTGTTACGTAAAAAGGCCTAATTACGTACAGTTGCATACACTGCTTTATCTACACTCATATTATTTATCCTATATGCCGTGTTCGGAAACCATAGAATGGCCGCCATTGCACCGCCATGGCCAACTCGATTGTGCCGGCGGTCGCGCGGGCGCGTGTCGACAGCCGCGCGGGCGCGTGCCGGTGTACATTATGTTATCATATCCCATCCCATAACGTATCAATATTTGAGCATGTAAAGTTAAAATTACGTTACTGCCACAGATAAAAGCTTATCATAGTAAAATCGGTTGTGGTAATGCTAGCCATTGCCTACCGTTTTTGAACACGTTTTAGAGGACTTACAATGTGAGTGTAGATAAAAAATAAGTCCCGTCGAGTTTGTTTTCGGTCATAATACTTCTTGGGCCAGAGGTGTAGGGTTAGGCCCGGTGGTATTTTTGGAACGAAGTTCCTTATCGGACGGTTCGCGGATGGGGGGGGGGGGGGGGCTAGGCGAAAAAAAGTCACGTGACCGTCACGTCACGAAAACGCGACACCCATACGATTGAGAGACATGTAAAATAGAATGAAATAAAAAATATATAAAATAGAATAAAGTGAAGTGTAGTGAAAAGTGAACGTGAGAAGTGACAAAGTGATAAAAGTGAATAAAGTCGAGAACCTAAAAGTAAAAAATGTCAAAAATGCAATTCAAAAATTTCAAAAATTTCCAAAATTTCAAACGTACTTATACTTAATGTGCTTACATTGAAGAATAAATATCATAAATCCTCTATTCCGCGTTCGGAACCGTATGTAATTACCACCATTATTGCAACCAGTAATGAAACATCAGTGTATTATCTGTGACAACGTAATGAAAATCCCCCCCCCCGACTGCTGGCAACCCCCCCCCGACCGCCTGCGCAATAAGGTTGGTCAAGGCGGTGTATTGGCGGTCATTCTAATGGTTTCAATGGACGGATTTTTAAAATGTGTGTAGGTAAAGCAGTGTATGCTTCTGTACATAATTAGGCCTTATTACGTAACAGTTACATAAACTACTATTTATCTCTTTTTAGGGTTCCGTAGTCAACTAGGAACCCTTATAGTTTCGCCATGTCCGTCTGTCTGTCCGCGCGGTCTAGCTCAGTTACCGTTCGCACTAGAAAGCTGAAATTTGGTGAGGCCTGATCAGAACTTTCAATTAAAACTATATTGAATGTAATCGGTTCAGCCGTTTTTGAATTATCAGTCACAAACGCATAGTGAAAGGAAGTGCGGATAGTAAAATGACGTAAGCGCCTCCAAATATCCCTTAATAAACGACCTTTTGAGCGGATGTTTTGTAATAGGGCGGCATCTACGAAACTCTACACTGAGCATCGCCCGACATGCTCTTGGCCGGTTTTTTTTGCATTGTTATCCCGAAAGTCACCCCTTAAGGATTACTAATTCCAATTCAAGAAAATCCCCAGCCAGGTTATACGTAGCCTATAAAAATTCAACGTCTAAATGGGGGGGGGGTGGCCACTACACTCGTTTGAGTTAAATTTTCATGGGTCATGGACCGCCCCCCCCCCCCCCCCCCAAGTGCACCTCGAATAGAAAAAATCATTTCTGCATTTGTGACCCCCCCCCCCCAATGTCAACCGCGCCTGTGCTTACCTTTCATGCTTAGACTGATTTGACGGGAGATGGATTTGGATGATATTTGCCGTGGACATGAACGTATAAATACAAAAGTGGTCCTGTATCGTCCGATATTCACCTACTACACTATGTCGCTTAAATTATGCCAAAAAAAAATTTATAGGTAGCGGGAGAGAAATTAGGGGTGAATTAGCCGCTTACTGACACAGACCGAATTCCACGCGGGCGGAGCCGCGGGCACAGCTAGTAAATAAATAAATAAACATCTGAATCAGAAATATCCGAATTTGCTTGAGAAATATTCCAGCGCAACTCCAATACAACTTCAATATTGGTTGATTGTTTGTTGTGTGTTGGAGTTATGTTTGAAATAGGTTGTATTTTTATTGTATTGTTAATGTATTTTTAAATTAGAATCCGGCACCTGGATTGATTTGATAGTTTATCTACACCCACATCATAAATCCTTTATTCTGCGTTCGAAAACCGTATGTAATGACCACCATTATTGTAAATGTCGAAAAAACAATTGGGAAGGTCAACATTATATCTTTCAACAAAAATTGTTTGGAACATTATCGGTCAAGGCGTTTTCGAGTTATCTCCCAAAAACTTATTTCATAGGCAGATACGCCCTTTTAATATTAGTTTTTTTCGATAGTAGGTACGTACCCTCCATTATGCGTGGTCCGACACGCTCTTGGCCGGTTTTATTCATATTTTCTTGATTGTATCTGTGGAGTTTACAATTACAACAGTAACAACAAAACTATGAAGGTTATCCCAAGCTACGTTATTACGTAGTAATCAAAATGTGACTAAGGTAAACGTACCTGTTATCGACATACCGCATTTTTTCCCCTTGCATATTCAACCTTGTTCAAGGAAGTACAGATGTAGTACATCGGTGGAAGTGGGGCAGCTCGATACGGTTTTTTGGATTGTCAGTAAAAAAATCAGGAAAACAGTAACCGCAACAAACAATCTTTTATCTTATCAGCCAAATGGCACTAGACCCTACTCATAGTGTTAAATTGTGTGCTGGTGAGTAAGGTTGCCAAAGAGCTCAAAGAGGACCCAGTGTGTTGACGATGAGGGACCTTCTTGTTCCTTTAGCCATCAACACAGTGAATCCTCCTTTTTGTAAAGGGTCGGCAACGCGCATGTGACTCCTTTGGAGTTGCAGGCGTCCATAGGTTACGGTAGCTGCTTAACATCAGGCGGGCCGTATGCTTGTTTATGCCGTATGCCGTCGTGGTATAAAAAAAAGAAAAAGTCTGCCGATGGTCAGTTAAGGGTGTTGCTGTTTGTAATATTGTATACCCGAACACAGAACGGGACCAGGCTGAAAATCAGCGCTGGATAATACCAATCCAGCAGAGTTTGAGACTGGTACCCATTGCCTACACTACAAATATGAATTATGATTGTCTGTTTTGTTTGTTTTTTGTATTTCCTTTTTAGGGTTCCGTAGTCAACTAGGAACCCTTATAGTTTCGCCATGTCTGCCCGTCCGTCCGTCCGTCCGTCCGCGGATAATCTCAGTGACCGTTAGCACTAGAAAGCTGAAATTTGGTACTAATATGTATATCAATCACGCCGACAAAGTGGTAAAATAAAAAGTGAAAATTTTTTTTTTATTAGGGTACCTCCCCTATACGTAAAGTGGGGAGTGATTTTTTTTTTCATTTCAACCCTAACGTGTGATATATTATTGGATAGATATTTAAAAATGAATTGGGGTTTCCTAAAATCATTTTTCGATAATGTAAATATTTTCGGAAATAATCGCTCCAGAAGTAAAAAAATATGCGTCCCCCCCCCCTCTAACTTTTGAACCATAAGTTTTAAAAATATGAAAAAAATCTCAAAAGTAGAACTTTATAAAAACTTTCTTGGAAAATTATTTTGAACTTGATAGGATGAATAGTTTTTGAAAAAAAAATACAAAATAATTTCTGAACTAAGTTTGTAATTTAACCGTATAAGCAGGTGTTTATTGTACCTGTAATTTCTACAAAATTACAATGAAATGACGTGCTTTCAAATAAAGTAAAAACGGTGAAAATCGGTTCACGCAATAAAGAATTATCCCATAAAAATCATCTTCCATACTTTATGCTCGCGCGCAATAGTTTACTCAATTTGCCGATAGATGTCGCTGTAGGCGCCGTTGACCATACTCTAAGGGCATGCGCAGTACGTGCTTGCACCTCCTATCCGAATCACTTACGTGATTCTGGTATAGCGAGAGAGATGGTGCTGCCATCTATGAATCTTGAAGCGAATCAAATTATTTTGTACAATATTTTTTGATTTGCAATTTTTAAGTAGTTACACAACTATATATAATACCCGAACACAGAACGGGACCAGGCTGAAAATCAGCGCTGGATAATACCAATCCAGCAGAGTTTGAGACTGGTACCCATTGCCTACACTACAAATATGAATTATGATTGTCTGTTTTGTTTGTTTTTTGTATTTCCTTTTTAGGGTTCCGTAGTCAACTAGGAACCCTTATAGTTTCGCCATGTCTGCCCGTCCGTCCGTCCGTCCGTCCGCGGATAATCTCAGTGACCGTTAGCACTAGAAAGCTGAAATTTGGTACTAATATGTATATCAATCACGCCGACAAAGTGGTAAAATAAAAAGTGAAATTTTTTTTTTTATTAGGGTACCTCCCCTATACGTAAAGTGGGGAGTGATTTTTTTTTTCATTTCAACCCTAACGTGTGATATATTATTGGATAGATATTTAAAAATGAATTGGGGTTTCCTAAAATCATTTTTCGATAATGTAAATATTTTCGGAAATAATCGCTCCAGAAGTAAAAAAATATGCGTCCCCCCCCCTCTAACTTTTGAACCATAAGTTTTAAAAATATGAAAAAAATCTCAAAAGTAGAACTTTATATAACTTTCTTGGAAAATTATTTTGAACTTGATAGGATGAATAGTTTTTGAAAAAAAAATACAAAATAATTTCTGAACTAAGTTTGTAATTTAACCGTATAAGCAGGTGTTTATTGTACCTGTAATTTCTACAAAATTACAATGAAATGACGTGCTTTCAAATAAAGTAAAAACGGTGAAAATCGGTTCACGCAATAAAGAATTATCCCATAAAAATCATCTTCCATACTTTATGCTCGCGCGCAATAGTTTACTCAATTTGCCGATAGATGTCGCTGTAGGCGCCGTTGACCATACTCTAAGGGCATGCGCAGTACGTGCTTGCACCTCCTATCCGAATCACTTACGTGATTCTGGTATAGCGAGAGAGATGGTGCTGCCATCTATGAATCTTGAAGCGAATCAAATTATTTTGTACAATATTTTTTGATTTGCAATTTTTAAGTAGTTACACAACTATATATAATACCCGAACACAGAACGGGACCAGGCTGAAAATCAGCGCTGGATAATACCAATCCAGCAGAGTTTGAGACTGGTACCCATTGCCTACACTACAAATATGAATTATGATTGTCTGTTTTGTTTGTTTTTTGTATTTCCTTTTTAGGGTTCCGTAGTCAACTAGGAACCCTTATAGTTTCGCCATGTCTGCCCGTCCGTCCGTCCGTCCGTCCGCGGATAATCTCAGTGACCGTTAGCACTAGAAAGCTGAAATTTGGTACTAATATGTATATCAATCACGCCGACAAAGTGGTAAAATAAAAAGTGAAAATTTTTTTTTTATTAGGGTACCTCCCCTATACGTAAAGTGGGGAGTGATTTTTTTTTTCATTTCAACCCTAACGTGTGATATATTATTGGATAGATATTTAAAAATGAATTGGGGTTTCCTAAAATCATTTTTCGATAATGTAAATATTTTCGGAAATAATCGCTCCAGAAGTAAAAAAATATGCGTCCCCCCCCCTCTAACTTTTGAACCATAAGTTTTAAAAATATGAAAAAAATCTCAAAAGTAGAACTTTATAAAAACTTTCTTGGAAAATTATTTTGAACTTGATAGGATGAATAGTTTTTGAAAAAAAAATACAAAATAATTTCTGAACTAAGTTTGTAATTTAACCGTATAAGCAGGTGTTTATTGTACCTGTAATTTCTACAAAATTACAATGAAATGACGTGCTTTCAAATAAAGTAAAAACGGTGAAAATCGGTTCACGCAATAAAGAATTATCCCATAAAAATCATCTTCCATACTTTATGCTCGCGCGCAATAGTTTACTCAATTTGCCGATAGATGTCGCTGTAGGCGCCGTTGACCATACTCTAAGGGCATGCGCAGTACGTGCTTGCACCTCCTATCCGAATCACTTACGTGATTCTGGTATAGCGAGAGAGATGGTGCTGCCATCTATGAATCTTGAAGCGAATCAAATTATTTTGTTCAATATTTTTTGATTTGCAATTTTTAAGTAGTTACACAACTATATATAATACCCGAACACAGAACGGGACCAGGCTGAAAATCAGCGCTGGATAATACCAATCCAGCAGAGTTTGAGACTGGTACCCATTGCCTACACTACAAATATGAATTATGATTGTCTGTTTTGTTTGTTTTTTGTATTTCCTTTTTAGGGTTCCGTATATAGTCAACTAGGAACCCTTATAGTTTCGCCATGTCTGCCCGTCCGTCCGTCCGTCCGTCCGCGGATAATCTCAGTAACCGTTAGTACTAGAAAGCTGAAATTTGGTACTAATATGTATATCAATCACGCCGACAAAGTGGTAAAATAAAAAGTGAAAATTTTTATTTTATTAGGGTACCTCCCCTATACGTAAAGTGGGGAGTGATTTTTTTTTTTTCATTTCAACCCTAACGTGTGATATATTATTGGATAGGTATTTAAAAATGAATTGGGGTTTCCTAAAATCATTTTTCGATAATGTAAATATTTTCGGAAATAATCGCTCCAGAAGTAAAAAAATATGCGTCCCCCCCCTCTAACTTTTGAACCATATGTTTTAAAAATATGAAAAAAATCTCAAAAGTAGAACTTTATAAAAACTTTCTTGGAAAATTATTTTGAACTTGATAGGATGAATAGTTTTTGAAAAAAAAATACAAAATAATTTCTGAACTAAGTTTGTAATTTAACCGTATAAGCAGGTGTTTATTGTACCTGTAATTTCTACAAAATTACAATGAAATGACGTGCTTTCAAATAAAGTAAAAACGGTGAAAATCGGTTCACGCAATAAAGAATTATCCCATAAAAATCATCTTCCATACTTTATGCTCGCGCGCAATAGTTTACTCAATTTTCCGATAGATGTCGCTGTACATGGAACTCTCATATCATATCCTACATGGCGGTGTTATTAACTCTTAAGTGGGGACACTTACTGTGACGGACGGAAAACTACGGAACCCTACAGTGAGCGTGGCCCGACACGCTCTTGGCCGGTTTTTATTACTAAGTAAGAATAGAAACAGTGTACTAGTAAATAAGGTCGTGGCAGTAAACATATTTTCCTTCTTTCTTCTTTCTTAAAAATCATTGTACTTTCATCGTTAGAATTTGTATTGGGCTTACTCTTATACGTGTGAAACTTTTGTTCTAAATACACTTAAGTTAATCCCATATTATTACCACCAATACCATTTTGGTTTAGCAAACACTGTATCAATGTGCCCCATACACCTTTGTATCATTGGGCCCCAGGATAACTTTTTAAATATAAATTTTAACTACATAAAAACTGAAAGTGCCTGAATTTAATAATGAAAAACATATGTATCGATTGAGTCAAAGCAGTTTCAATACATAATGAGGATTTACTTCTTTCACGGAAATGTAACTCCTAAATTTACCAATATTTTAGTCAATACCTCTTAAAACGTATTTTATATCCTGTCAATGTTTTTGTAACACTATCATAACTGAGAATTAATATTCATGAATTATCAGGATATTTCAATATTATGATAATTCATTTATTTAAGTCCATTTTTCAAACCTTTGATTTTGGCTGTTAAAATTCCGCTTTTTCGAGATTGTGTGTGTGTGTGTGTGTGTGTTCCATACAGGTCTAACAAGGTACTAACTTGAATCTTGAAGCGAATCAAATTATTTTGTTCAATATTTTTTGATTTGCAATTTTTAAGTAGTTACACTACTATATATAAACTGAAAATAGATGTCATATACTTCAGAAAAAGTGACCAAACCCTCCGGTGTCCGAGGCTAGATTTGAACTGGCGTCTTCAGCTTTCGCGGCTGACGTCCTGACCACTAGACCACCCGGTCACGGCGGAACTTGACAAATTTTCTCATGTATATGCAATCTCTGAATTTGAAACGGCTAGGCGCCGTTGACCATACTCTAAGGGCATGCGCAGTACGTGCTTGCACCTCCTATCCGAATCACTTACGTGATTCTGGTATAGCGAGAGAGATGGTGCTGCCATCTATGAATCTTGAAGCGAATCAAATTATTTTGTTCAATATTTTTTGATTTGCAATTTTTAAGTAGTTACACTACTATATATAAACTGAAAATAGATGTCATATATTCGATTCGCTTCAAGATTCATAGATGGCAGCACCATCTCTCTCGCTATACCAGAATCACGTAAGTGATTCGGATAGGAGGTGCAAGCACGTACTGCGCATGCCCTTAGAGTATGGTCAACGGCGCCTAGCCGTTTCAAATTCAGAGATTGCATATACATGAGAAAATTTGTCAAGTTCCGCCGTGACCGGGTGGTCTAGTGGTCAGGACGTCAGCCGCGAAAGCTGAAGACGCCAGTTCAAATCTGGCCTCGGACACCGGAGGGTTTGGTCACTTTTTCTGAAGTATATGACATCTATTTTCAGTTTATATATAGTAGTGTAACTACTTAAAAATTGCAAATCAAAAAATATTGAACAAAATAATTTGATTCGCTTCAAGATTCATAGATGGCAGCACCATCTCTCTCGCTATACCAGAATCACGTAAGTGATTCGGATAGGAGGTGCAAGCACGTACTGCGCATGCCCTTAGAGTATGGTCAACGGCGCCTAGCCGTTTCAAATTCAGAGATTGCATATACATGAGAAAATTTGTCAAGTTCCGCCGTGACCGGGTGGTCTAGTGGTCAGGACGTCAGCCGCGAAAGCTGAAGACGCCAGTTCAAATCTGGCCTCGGACACCGGAGGGTTTGGTCACTTTTTCTGAAGTATATGACATCTATTTTCAGTTTATATATAGTAGTGTAACTACTTAAAAATTGCAAATCAAAAAATATTGAACAAAATAATTTGATTCGCTTCAAGATTCATAGATGGCAGCACCATCTCTCTCGCTATACCAGAATCACGTAAGTGATTCGGATAGGAGGTGCAAGCACGTACTGCGCATGCCCTTAGAGTATGGTCAACGGCGCCTAGCCGTTTCAAATTCAGAGATTGCATATACATGAGAAAATTTGTCAAGTTCCGCCGTGACCGGGTGGTCTAGTGGTCAGGACGTCAGCCGCGAAAGCTGAAGACGCCAGTTCAAATCTGGCCTCGGACACCGGAGGGTTTGGTCACTTTTTCTGAAGTATATGACATCTAATTTCAAGGTACTAACTTACAAAGCTTGTCCAATGTGTGTGAGTGGGCTATTGGTTTTGTTCAGTTACGTGCATATGAGTGAAAGAGAAAGTATTATAGTATACTAGTTTAAGTGAAATAGATTTAGTTTTGTTAATTCCAACACGCTATGTATATTGTATAGCTGACCACAGACCACTATTCAGTTCAGGTTCTATTTATAAAAATTGTTTCTGCTGTATAGAACTTGCAAGCGCATATACATAACATACATGCACCGGTCAAACATGTTATGTTACAATATATGATATCAAGCTCACATGGTCATTCACATTATAAATATTATTTGAAACGGGATATTTACCATGTATATTTGTTTTTACGAGCACCCGATATTTCGGCGCAGTTGCATGCACCATCATCACGGAGTAACTAACGTTGCGGACTAAACTAAATTTATTTAAACTAATATTTATAATGTTATGTTACATTCTGCCTACTCCACAAACTTCGCTGCATCTGTTTTTGGTTTCGCGGACAAAGCCGAGGAATAAGTGAGATGGAAGATAAGCTTTACACGTTTCTTGTAAAAGCCGATTGGTAAGCAATCCAGTTTTTTACCCGATCTCATTGTAACGGTGTCTGACCTTACTTGTAGTATGGGGAGTTAATTATGGTATTAAATGCGGTTATCACACTGTGACTGACGGGTGGGTGAACCAGACAGCGTTATATTACTTATACACATGCAGAACGTTATCCGATCGCCTCTTGCGGAAACCGCAGCATTGTAATAAGACCAAATTTCAAGATTCTGAGTTCACGGGAAGTACCCTGTAGGTTTTGATTCCCTTGCGAGCAAAAATTTGCGGTATAAACGGCTGTATCTTTTGATTGCGTTGGCTTAGAAGTCTGATTTTTTTACAGCTCCAAGGGACAGTAGACATGAGTATTTGATATAAATTTCAGCTTGATACCTCCACCCGTTCCTGAGAAAAATGGTCTTGACAGACAGACAGACAGACAGACAGACAGACGGACAACAAAGTGATCCTATAAGGGTTCCGTTTTTTCCTTTCGAGGTACGGAACCCTAAAAATTACATTTTGATGCTCCGGTGTAGGATTTGGCAGAGATCCCCGGTACGGAGCCGCCAAAATACCACACCCCGGCCGGAAGTCGCTATACTTAAATCAAGGATGATTAAGACATGGATGGACAATGCCTATACAAAATCGCGTTCCTCGAACCTTCAGGCTATACGTTCATACGGCTATACGGCTATGGGTTTTCGGTACAATGTGCCACAGCGCCATCTGTTGAGTCTGGAGTCGAGTTATTCTGTCAGCATTAATCGCCGAACAAAATATTAGAAACTAGAATTCATTTATTTAATCTTAATTGCACAAAATAAGATGGTACTAATGGCGGACTTAATGCCATAAGGCATTCTCTACCAGTCAACCAATGGGCTTAACAGAAAGGTTAAGTAGGAATTTAGTGTTTGTGGTGACCGATAGATGACGCTAGTGCTTTAGCCTGAAATAAGGGAACGCGATTTTCTATAGGCATTGTCAATCCATGTCTTTATCATCCTTGACTTAAATCGTCATAAACCTTTTGTCTTCATATGTGAAGTGACAACCAAAACTCACAAATTACTACCTAAGACAAGTTCATAGCCATAATGAATCGTATATAACTACAACAAATAATTAAACGATAATCACGTTTAATTATTTTTTTGCAATTAGTCAGTTTTCGTTGTCACCTGACGATTTGTTCTTTATCATTCAATTATTGTGTCTTTATCATTCAATTATTGTGTCTTTATCGGTCAATTATTGTGCCTTTATTACTCAATTTTTGTGTCTTTATCAGTCAACTAGCTTTTTCCCGCGGCTTCGCCCGCGTACTAAAAGTACTAAAAAAGGAGGTTCTCAGTTAGACTCGTATGTTTGTATGTACGTATGCAGGAATGTATGTTTATCCGCGATCATCTCGCGTTTCGCTGAACTGATTTAGATGCAGTTTTCGGAAAGGTATTCGTTACATTCTGGAGGTTTCGGTATACCACGTTTTGGTGAAGGCGGTTCCCTTATTTTTTTTAAAGAAATGATAGCAATAATTGTTTAATTGTTACGCCAGCAACGACTTATACTACTAAGAGATTATGATTAATACAGATTTCTACTCTTGAATAGAAGCTTTTCCCCGCGACTTCATTAGCGTGGAATTAGTAATCCACCCTCCTTTTTACCCGCTTAAGGAATGACTTCTGGGATAACAAGTATTATATATCCTTACCCAGAACTCAAACTATCTCCATACCAAATCATCTAAATAGGATCAGCGGTTATTCATTTCCCATACAAACTTTCCACTCACGTTTCACCCCTAAAGGGTTTATTTTCGGGACCTATTCTATATTGTTTCCCGCGACTCAATATATATAATATGTACCAAGTTTCATTTCAATCGTCTGTTCAGCGGTTAATAATTCGCCATACAAACTACCAACATCTTTTCTACCCATCTAAGATTGATTTGCGGGATAAACAATATTCTATATTGTTTCCCAGGACTCAAACTATATCCACAACAAATTTTATCTAAATGGGTTTGCGGTAAAAAATTCTCCATACATACCTTCAACCCCCATTTCACCCCCTTGGAAGGATTGATGTTCGAGATAAAGACTATCCTATGTCGTTTCCCGGGACTCAAACTATCTCTATACCAAGTTTCATCTAAATCGGTTCAGCTATTAATAGTTCTTCATAAAACTTTCAACTATTTTGAAACTCTTTGTCCCTGCCCGGGATACAAACTATTTATCTCTATACCAAGTTTCATCTCAATTGGTTCAACGTTTAAAAATTCCTCATACAAACTAACAACCCCCATTTCACCCCCTTAAGTGTTGATTTCGTAATCAGTGACCCGATAAACCATAGAAACAATACTCATGTTGATATTTAAATTTTGTCACCACATTTCCCCCTTCTATGGGTTGAATTCTCAAAAAAGCTGAAACACTTATTTACTCATTTATCGTTCGGAATACTCCTGTAAAGTTTCGAATAAAATAGTCGAACTAATCTTGTTTCCCATAAAAACTTTGAACCCCCATTTCCCCTCCTAGTGGGGTGAATTAAAAAAAAATATTTCTAAGTGCATCCCTAGGTTTTATAAGGAGCCTACGTGCCAAATTTGGAATCTTTAGAACAGCGGTTTGGGCTGTGCATTGATATGTCAGTCAGTTTCTTCTTTTATATATTTTGAAGAAAATTGCTATTTGGTACAACTACTGTCAATAATTTTCATGTCCACAATATTACGTTTCAAAATCGATGCCTTTTTTGTAATTAACGTTCAAAAAAACACAAAAACTACACCTATATTGATATTTAGACATTTCAACTCCATTGTACCCCAACAGGAGAGATGGTAGTTATTTCGCGTCCGCCACGTTGGAATTTAAAATCGTTGTTGTTTTCGTAATCAACGACCCGATAAACCATAGAAACAATACCCATGTTGATTTTCAGATTTTTTGACCACTTTTCCCCCTAAAATGGGGTTGAATTCTCAAAAAACCTGCAACACGTATTTACTCATTTATTGTTAGGAATACTTCTGTGAAGTTTCGAATAAAATAGATTAACTAATCTTGTTTCCCCATACAAACTTTGGACCCCCATTTCACCCCCTTAGGGGATGAATTTTGAAAAATCCTTTCTTAGTGCACCCCTAGACCTTATAAGGAACCTACGTGCCAAATTTGGAATCTCTAGAACCAGCGGTTTGGACTGTGCGTTGATAGATCACTATGTCAGTCAGTCAGTCACCTTTGAGTTATATATATTTAGAGAATTAGCCGGCCAGAACTGCAACTGTATGCAATCACTGCTTTATGAAATATTAGTTGCTGCATTTGTTAAGTACATTACATTGCTGCATTTGATCGATCGGTTAAATTTATTAAACCTAAGTACGTTGAAATGTAGGTACATAAAATTGCATTCAAGTTCTGGCACAGTTCTGGTTCTAATTCGGGCTTTATTGAGGCACTATTTTAGTCCACAGACCCGAAGACAGCAATAAGCAATTGAATTGAATTCTCGTATTCTGCAAAAAAAATCCAAGACGACCTTAATTGCATTGCCAACGAGTAAAAATAAAAACAAATTTAGCGCGTTCCGTTCGGCCTGTCACTTCACTTCCAATCAGGGTAAAGTTACCTATAGATGGCACCCGATCAATACTCATACTTATTCATTATTTATTAACAATAATAAAGAAGCCTTTTATTCTAAATGCACTTATGTTAAGTTTTTTCTCAAAAAAATATTATTATATTATTATTATTAGGAGCCTGTAATGTCCCACTGCTGGGCAAAGGCCTCCCCCCGATTTTTCCAATCCTCCCGATTATGTGCAGCATCCGGCCATTCCTTTAAAAAGGAGTCTAACTCATCTCGCTATCGCCGACGAGGTCTGTCAGATCCCCGTTTTGAGCTGGGCTGCCACTCGGTGGCGATCTTGGCCCACAACTCGCTCGGCATGCGGCAGACATGACCAGCCCATTCCCAATTCAGCTTGGCCGCTTTCCGAGCTACGTCGACCATTTGTGTTTTGGGGCGCAGCATGGTGTTCCGGATACGATAATATGCTAATATGCTGCGCTCCATGGCTCGCTGGCAAACCCCAAGTTTGGACCTCTGAGATGCTGTCAAAGACCATTATTATAGATCTTTATGTCTTATTATATAAAGTTATTTATGCATAAGACCCCCCTCCTAGGTGAAGGCCTCCTCCATCGATTTCCACTTTTCTGTCTTTGGCTATATAATTTATTAATTAATATTGTAGGTAATATTTACTACCTCTACTTTGACCTATTGAAACAAAAAAACATGTTTTTGTTCTACCAAAAAATATACCTTGACAGAAGTACATAGGTTAACCGTTATGTAACGAGAATAAGTTTTTACTTAAAATCTTAATATGTTTTTAGTAATTTGTAAGTATGTATAATTTGCAATATGGCTTTTGTGAATAAATTCTATATTAAATTAAAATTTTCTCCTGCACTAACCTCCGACTGCTAGATTCGAGAATGTCATTTGGCATCAAAGAGAATTTTGGCATTAAGTTCGCCATTTTGTACATTTTCTTTTGTTTTGTGTAATAAAGTTTAAATAAATAAATCTTTACGTTAGATATTAGTATTACAAAAACTAGATGCCCAGCCTATATTCTATGTGCAATAATGGGAATTTTGCTAAAAGAAAAAAATTAAAATAAGCTCACAATTGTTTTATAACAAATTTAATTTATATCATTTATTTATGTACTTACAGTTTACCCCGAACATTTATATGGCTTACTAGACATGTCACATTAGGTAGATTCAAGCCAATATTCAATTAAAAAGGCCTATACAACCTTTACTATGTATGTCATCTTAAAATGAATATGAACAAAACTAAGTATTTATTAGATTTTGTCTCAATATCAAATCAAAACATTTACATTATTCAAATAAAAATTTAAGGGACTTAATCGCGTATTGTCGTATTTCGCTTATAATCTTCATGTCACATTAGAAACGTAAGGCTATAATAATAAAATTACAGTACGCGATTACGTCCCATTTTAATTAAAATAAAGAGCGAAACCCGTGGGATTTTAAATCGGTACAAAATCAACATTCCTATTAAGCGTTTTTATAAGACTGAGTATCTTCTTATGTAAAAACAATTGAGTATCTACTTAAAATAAACTAAAAATAGACACACTGCAGCCCAATTAAGTATTTGAGTACTTTCAAAAAAAAATCAGTACATACTCGTAATTATCTGTCTCTATTTTAAAAGTTATACAAAATTAGAAATTAATAGTTATCCTGTTTTTCAACTAATGTTGCTTTCGAGCCTTTTCATTGTGAAAAATATCGCGATGTATTAAAAAAACCGATTCGTTGGCCGTGCATTCGACATACTTAGACTTACTTTTTAAATAAATTGCATAATATATGTAAATTATGTGAGTTTATGCTGTTCGACTGCACAGATAAATGGTGCTGTCTGTTTTAAATGACATTAACTGTTGACTAAAGTTTTATCTCTTATCTTTTGTTTCTTTTGTTCTTCGCACGTTATGTATTATAATTAGAACAATAATTTATGATCAATAATACAAGCTAAGCGATGAAACGATTACAACATACATATGTTTTTTTAATAATTTTGATGATTTTTTTTCGAGTGGTTGCTTTGTATTAAACGTTACTTTTATCATCATGAATTGTAACTTCAAATCGACTGTATTTATATTTTTTATTATCTTAATAACAGGAACGACTGCATATAATTTACAGTAATGACTGTACAAGCCGAGAATGGTTCTGAATGGTATTAATAATTGATTATTGTCTAGTTATGATACAAGTCTCAAGATTACGGGTCATTATGACATTTATCACTTATTTGGGGAATTTTAACAGTCAGCAGCAGAAGTAGCTACACGTGCGAGGTGTTTAAAATGATCTAGACACGCTCTTATAGTCTTAAGAATAAAGTCGAGATTCGATAATTTTGACTGTATTGTTAATTACGGTGGGTTACTATGGTTACGCGCGGCATAAATGCTCATAGCTACTGATGTGCCGTTGGAAAGTTTCCAAAATTGCGAAATTTTCCACATATGAAAATTTCAAAAAATTCTCACAATTTTGTAAGGGATTTGAAACTTTCCATTTCTTAAATTTCCAATTTCCTATATTTCATATGAAATTTTCGAGAAATTTCTGAGAACATTTCCAATTACTTATTTGGAAAGTTTCCGCAACTTGCACTAGCGCATTCTATTATGGGGTAATGCGAGCTCGCGGCCTAGCTCTTAAAGTTTTGCCTTTGAGTACTGAACCTTACAAGATTGCCGATATTAATATTTGCTTATTTTCTAAATGGGTTTATATTTTGCAGCTTATATTAAACATGTGTCCTTTTTAATACAAAACTGCTCGCTAAATTCCAAAAATCTATCGCCTTTCCATAATTAATGACTAGACGAACATACCTATGTTTAAATGATATTTTTTGGCTTTTTATTCAGCTTTTAAATTACACTTACAGTACAACTTATACATAACCATGTCTTCAAGCATACTTGGACCCCACACACAATAAAATATGGCTATTTCTTATAACTAATACAACAAAACAATGAATAAGCCAATAGGTATATAACACTGACTTATACAAGAGCAAGGTTTAATGTCTCTTCAATTTTATAATATAGAGACGTAAAAAAAATTCTAAACAATATGCATACAATCATTTCAAAGAGCATTTGAACAAAATATCAATTAAATTGGACGCTATAGGCATTCATAGTATTCATACATTTTAATGTTACCTATTGTACATTAAATACGTACCTATTGTACATTTTCTGTATTTATAATGATGGTTGATTTTCCGACCGATACTATGTATTCTTATGGTAATGTACTTGGTATATTTTTGTCACTATTCGTTATAGGGTGATTGTGCTAGTTTTAGTCCACTCTTGTCAGTTTTGCGTCCATACTTTTTTATACGTTTATCTTCATGTTTTTCCCAAAATAAAAGCTTAAAAGTAAAAATCTACTAAAGAATAAACTATATATATAAAATTTGTTGACCTTCAAAAGTTTTTCCCATTTATTTGCAGCAGTTTAATTAAATGGACGGTAAACTGGACCTAGACGGGACACTAGCACAATTACCCTATATCGACAGTCTATTTAAAATCAATTTAATTTTAAATGCATAAAAGACATCTAGAGTAAAAGTATCCACGGAAAAAAATCCAGTAATTTTATTTTTATTTTTTGTTGCCCTCTTTTAATGGAAACGTTAATATTATAAAAAATAACTATAAAACAAAGTATTTTGATCAGGGAAGAATTGTAATAATAAAATATTGAGTCATTGATAAATAAAATAGGTATATGTTCTGTGTAGGTATTAAGTACGTGCCATAATTATTACATAGGTCATTGAATGGAATCAAGACGGTCAGCTGTCAACTACATGCCTACCTACTTACTTGTAGGTACTTGAATTGGCACGAATAACGTTCACTGCGAAATTTACGAAATAAATAAAACTGATATCTTATTAATGTGTTCACTGACATATGTACATATGTATCAATTTTATACTTAATAGGTACATTTACCCTACTAAAGGTAAGGTAAGTAAGGTCTTTTATTTCTCTAGATACTGAAATGGCAGTTCCTGCTATATGTACTAATCCTGGGGGCCGATTTTTGACAATCGAGCACTCGAATTCAAAGAATTTAACCTCGAATATAATCGCACACAAAAGTTTGTCGCCATTAAAGTATAAATAATCATGATTTTATATTACTATCGCTGTTATCTTTAAAACATCATTTCTTAGTTTTATTCGGAGTTTTAAATGTCTTATTCGAGCGCTCGAATCTCAAAAATCGCCCCCTGCTCAATCTGTCCAATCCAATAGTTTTTTTAGTACAAAACCAAGTAGCGTCGAAATTATGCAATCGAACTGTCATTTTAGTATCTGGATACAAATAAAAGATTAGTCTAGTGAGTACCTATTCTACCTACACATTTTGAGGTCTCGAAAATCCCTGAATCATTTAAAAATAGCATCGGAATACCTAACAATAAGCAATTGGCAAAACCCCAGTAGAATTTCACTTGTTCACAAAAAAAACACTTGTTCTCGACTTCAGGTAAACAATCACAAAATGATTAATTTTAAAAATGGAACACAGAAGGCGGGATTTCATGAAAATGGAATGTAATTAAACAGGTAGGTTTTTGAAAATCGAACTATTCCATTCTTACGACAAGAATGCTCTGAGAATGTACGAAAATCACTGAAGTGCAACGAAAACACACTTAAAAAAGATTAGACCTTATACCGTTGCAATAAGGTTCATTTTGAGATTCGCGTAATGTTCTTTGCACAGAATAGGGGTCACAAGTGTCACAACAGCAGCTAAAAAAATCCGAGATTTCTGCCCAGGTACGTTAAATTTGGAGAACTAAGCACCAATTCTAGTATAAAACTTTGAACGATATAACTACTAGGTATATTTTAGAAAACGTATTGAATATTTTGGCAGGCACGCGCCTGACTAATCTAACAACTCTAACAAGGCATTTGTTTGAGCCTTCATTAATTTAACTATTATCACAATCAGAGATTCAGGTTTGGTATAAGGCGCTTTCTATGGAGTCTCTCGCAGAGGCTGCAGAGGTCGTACGGCTTGTTGTCCCCGAAGGATGTGATTCTAGGTTCCCAACTGCATCCTCTCAGCTTATCCTTCACACATTTCCTGCTGGTTTCTATTAGGTATCTCTTGCCGGGGTCCATGAAAGCTGAAGTTTCGTACAGCAAGCTTCTGTCTCCAAGTACTAGGACTGCATCGTACTCGCTCATTGGCAGGAATCCTCTGTTATTTGTGATAAAACACTGTCCGCATCGACGGCTTTTGAAGACATCTGCACCTTCAACGTCCGTAAAAACAGGAGCTCTTGACGCAACGAGAAAAATCAACGCATATTTATCTCCTACACGCAAATCGTCACTCACAAATGCGAAATTAGCATCCGGGGACATGGAATATGACACTAGCACGTAAACTGTAAAGTAGAATACCACAATGAGCACAGTCTTTTGTAATTTAGAGACCTGACGCCAACACATTTCGGTAGCGGCGTGGACATGTTTTTTCGTTGCGCGTGTGGCATTGCCGGCGCGCGTTCGCCGTCTGGCGAGAGCGAGACGCACTACGGTCGATATACCCCGCGCCCTTCGAGTCACCCCTTAAGCAAAAATACAAGCAAGTCAATCTCAACTTTAACTATTTGCAACAAAGTCTAATTTCGTTCGCGTGATTTTCAGACACTTGTCGAGTGATGACGTAGTTAGCGGTGCGTACGTATTCGCATTGTATACCGAACGTATGCGAGTCGACTATTCAGGTAATCCGCTATAAATGTAGTCCATTATGACACGTAGTTGTTATGAATGTAAAGCTCACAAATAAGCTGGATATTTAACGTTCGCAAGTTTTATTCGTAAAGTGGAATATAAGTGCAGAAATGTCAGACCGGTTTGCGATTTGCAATGTTCAGGTCTTGGCGTCACTCGCGTTTGGCGTGTGCGTGCGTGGCGTGGTTTGGCGTATGGCGTGAAGTTGGCGGCATGGCGCCGGCTGACGCATGCCGGTAACGTAACGCGACAGGAATGGGGAAAGGTTGAATTCGAAATGTCATAACTAAGAGTACCATTCGTCTGGATTTCCTCGGGATTGTCCCAGTTTGTTTGAGCAAGTATTTTGAAGGCGCTGGGTAAAACCTCGCACATAAAAACAACGCGAATTACGATTTAATTTTTTTTTTTTTTTTTTTTTTATATTAGCCTAAAATAGTGTCCCACTGCTGGGCAAAGGCCTCTCCCGCTGATAACCATAACTCTCGGTCCCGTGCTGTTTCCTCGTACGAGATTTTCAATTACTTATGTTATTATCGAAGAGTGTGTCTAATCTACTTAGTATTGGCTGATAATTTTTTTTATAATATCAAAATTATAAATAAATAAATGGTCTTAATTTGGGACTAGGTAGGGTCAGGGAGGGAACAGTCGCTCGGTGGGAACAGTGACTCGAATGTGCTGTGCGAGAAACAGAAAGAGCTTTATGTCTGTCCTCTACATCAATCGGAACCGTTCCGTACCCGACCACGTACGAACTAGTTAGTGAGGCGCTCCGGCACCATGCGAATGTGTTATGGTGCGTTTTTGTGTTTAATGCTATCAAAATTACATTTCCAGATCAGTTTCACTCCTCTTTTTTCTTAACTCGTACGAGATTTTCAATTACTTATGTTATTATCGAAGAGTGTGTCTAATCTACTTAGTATTGGCTGATAATTCAAGGCCCTAGGTGTTTGTTTGTGTTTTTAATTTGAACACTACTATTATACTAAGATCGTTTTCTATCCCGAATTAAAAATGACTTTATGGACAACCTACAAAGTCATTTTCGTTACATTAATTGGGGTTGGGGCATTATTACCCGTTACGATCTTACTCGTACTCATAACTATATTACTCACACACAGAAGGGACTTCCGGTCTTTTGTCTCGGTTTTGACACAATTAACGGATTTCGATGTTTAAGGGCATAATTGGTCTCGTATACTAAATTAAAAAAATTTTTTTTTCGCGCGTAAATAAAAATTGTTTCGATTTCATAGTTTCCTGATACCCAAAGGTCGTCTGGTAGAGATCGCTTTTTAACGATAAGACCGCCTGTTGTAACCTAGTTTTTATCACTGTATCGCTGTATATTTTTCTCTTTTGACATGTGGTCAAACAATTTTCTTGTTGACTGTACTGAGTTCTCTAGTTCGAGATTACAAAAGTAACACTACAAGGTAAATACAGCGGCAAGCAAATATCTCAGTAAACTACAAGACAACCTTGTACAGAAAGCCATGTACAAACATTGTGAAAGAGTCAATATCGAGACGGTAAGCAAGAAGAGTTCCGTGGACCTGGGCAATCGTCATCCTCTAGACGGAGAGTTAGTCACGTCAGATATGAATATGACACAATAATGAGAGCGACGAAACCCCTCTCGTTAGTTTGCTATACTATGCTTATTTCTAGATCCGGACATCTGGCAGCTGTAAAGTGGTAAAGGGCCAAGAATGCAAACCACTTTAAGAGTACAAATCCCAGAGTTCTGGTTTTGATGCAGTATTATAAAAAAACTATATAAATAATTAGATCATATCATTGCCAAAAGTTTTTGACGGGGGAAAGTAGTCCAAAACGAGGTATAATGTAATTTATAGTTTGTCGCCTACTGTTTCTGTTTCCGAAATATTACGCAATATTTTTTCTTCTAATGTTAAAATATAGACCCCGTCCTCTATAAATAAGATAACTTCGGCCGTTTTTACCAATTTTGGTATTACTTTTTTCCAATTCAAAAACTTTGCTAGTCTGTCACTCTGACATCCACCCATTAAAAGGTGCCAGATGCCCGCATCTAGCAATAAGGATAGTATTTCAATCTTACTAGATGGGTTTAATTGCTCTCATTATTGTGTCATATCTGACGTGGCCAGCTCTTAGACCACTCCTTCTAGCGCGTGTCCCGGCTTTTGCCGGCATCCTTTTTGGTTTGAAAGAGTTTGGTCCCATTGTAACCAGGTCAGGATCTGATGATGGGATCCTGGAGAAAGCGAGGGAACTCTTCAACTATTATAGCCATTATAGACACACCTATAGTGATTTAAATATTTTTTACAGTAGCTCGGGCATTACCTTTTGGAATGGTGGAGTCTAAGTGAAGTAATTTTTTTTATCTACACTCATATTGTAATAAATAATAATAATAATAAATATTATGGGACAATCTTACACAAATCAACCTAGTCCCACAGTAAGCTCAATAAGGCTTGTGTTGTGGGTACTAGGCGACGATATATATAATAGATAGATATAGATAAATACTTAAATATATAGAAAACATCCATAACTCAGGAACAAATATCCGTGATGAACACACAAATAAATGCCCTGACCAGGATTCGACCCGGGACCTCCTGCTTCATAGGCAGGGTCACTACCGACTAGGCTAGGAGGCCGTTAATTGTAAGTTCTCTAAAACGTATTCGAAAACGGTAGGCAATGGCTAGCATTACCACGACCGATTTTACTATGATAAGCTTTTTATCTGTGGCAGTAACGTAATTTTAACTTTACATGCTCAACTATTGATGTGATATGAGTTTTGATAATATAATGTACACCTGCACGCTCCCGCGCGACCGCCGGCACAATCGAGTTGGCCATGGCGGTGCAATGGCGGCCATTCTATGGTTTCCGAATACGGCATTTAGAATAAAACCACACTCACGTTTTAAGGACCCTTATTACGTAACAGTTACATAAACTACTATTTCTTTAAAATTATTAATGTATTGTTTATTAATTGACAAATTAGAATATGCCTACTCCTTCTAGCGCGTGTCCCGGCTTTTGCCGGCATCCTTTTTGGTTTGAAAGAGTTTGGTCCCATTGTAACCAGGTCAGGATCTGATGATGGGATCCTGGAGAAAGCGAGGGAACTCTTCAACTATTATAGCCATTATAGACACACCTATAGTGATTTAAATATTTTTTACAGTAGCTCGGGCATTACCTTTTGGAATGGTGGAGTCTAAGTGAAGTAATTTTTTTTATCTACACTCATATTGTAATAAATAATAATAATAATAAATATTATGGGACAATCTTACACAAATCAACCTAGTCCCACAGTAAGCTCAATAAGGCTTGTGTTGTGGGTACTAGGCGACGATATATATAATAGATAGATATAGATAAATACTTAAATATATAGAAAACATCCATAACTCAGGAACAAATATCCGTGATGAACACACAAATAAATGCCCTGACCAGGATTCGACCCGGGACCTCCTGCTTCATAGGCAGGGTCACTACCGACTAGGCTAGGAGGCCGTTAATTGTAAGTTCTCTAAAACGTATTCGAAAACGGTAGGCAATGGCTAGCATTACCACGACCGATTTTACTATGATAAGCTTTTTATCTGTGGCAGTAACGTAATTTTAACTTTACATGCTCAACTATTGATGTGATATGAGTTTTGATAATATAATGTACACCTGCACGCTCCCGCGCGACCGCCGGCACAATCGAGTTGGCCATGGCGGTGCAATGGCGGCCATTCTATGGTTTCCGAATACGGCATTTAGAATAAAACCACACTCACGTTTTAAGGACCCTTATTACGTAACAGTTACATAAACTACTATTTCTTTAAAATTATTAATGTATTGTTTATTAATTGACAAATTAGAATATGGCACCTGGGCATAAAAACTATAGGTAGTTAACCTACCTAACCTAACAAGTGACAACGGTATTAATGTTATTAGTGTTAACGTAGTTATGACAACAGGTGTACTGTTGTACTGATTTAAACTCGCACGATGTCACTCATTCAACAACAAAAGTACACCTCATAATTTTGACAAAAACGGGACTTAATCGCGCTACTTTTACTTTTATCTACACTCACATTGTAAGTCCTCTAAAACTTGTTCAAAAACGATAGGCAATGGCTAGCATTACCACAACCGATTTTACTATGATAAGCTTTTTATCTGTGGCAGTAACGTAATTTTAACTTTACATGCTCAAATATTGATACGTTTTGATAACATAATGTATCGAGTTCGCCATGGCGGTGCAATGGCAGCCATTCTATGGTTTCCGAACACGGCATTTAGGATAAATAGTATGAGTATAAAGCAGTGTGTGCAACTGTACGTAATTAGGCCTTAAATTAAAACACTCGTGTGATCTTATTTTGAAACTCGCCTGCGGCTCGTTTCATAAAACCACACTCGTATTTTAAGGACCCTTATTACGTAACAGTTACATAAACTACTATTACGCTCGAATCGTCAGGAAAATAATAAAAGTAAGTGTACCCGATTAAGTCCCGTTTTTGTCTAAATAATGAGGTGTACTTTTGTTGTTAACTGTACTAAGTTCTCTAGTTTGAGATTACAAAAGTAAGACTATAAGGTAATGTTTAATAAAGTCAGCGGCAAACAAATATCTCAGTATGTAAACTACAAGACAACCTTGTACAGAAAGACATGTACAAACATTATGAAAGAGTCAATATCGAGTCGGTAAGTAAGAAGGGTTCCGTGGGACCATGTAATGCCTGGGCAATCATCATCCTCCTAGCGTTTGTCCCGGCTTTTGCCACGGTTCATTGAGCCTGGGGTCCGCTTGGCAAGCTAATGCGGTAATCTGCAGTGATCTAATTCTTAAATCATGACTAAACCCTTTATCGGGCAAGACTGAAACAAATTCTCAATTCAAGCCTCGTCGTCAATCTATAGTTCTAAAAATGCTGTACAAGAAAAAATACAAAAAGACGATGTTACAAGTGGTCTTTTTTGAGACCGTTGCCCTATGAAGGGTTAAACGTATAGAAAGAAAGAAAGAAAATATATTTATTTGGACCCGGGTATGTCCTTAAACTACGTCCGGACCTGGGTATGTCCTTAAACTACGCCAAAAAGAGAGGTATGGGTACTGCGAATGACATCTCGCTAAGTGTGGTAGGGCACGTTCAGCGAATATCATCGCTCAAATCTGGAGCAGAGCCCGACTGGGGAAGTACCTCCACCTTACAGAAAACCACAGCCAAATAGCACTAGACCCTACTCATAGTGTTGTGTTCCTGCTGGTGAGTAAGGTTGCCAAAGAGCTCAAAGAGGACCCAGTGTGTTGACGATGAGGGACCTTCTTGTTCCTTTAGTCGTCAACACAGTGAATCCTCCTTTTTGTAAAGGGTCGGCAACGCGCATGTGACTCCTTTGGAGTTGCAGGCGTCCATAGGTTACGGTAGCTGCTTACCATCAGGCGGGCCGTATGCTTGTTTGCCACCGTCGTGGTATAAAAAAAAAAAAAAAAAATATTTAACGCCACAAATACACACAAAAAACAATGCAAGTAATAAAACAGTACAAAGACGTCAAATTGGATCCCCACTCAGCATGATGCCGCGGCAATTTAAACATATGACGAATTTGTTATCAAAATGATTTTTCTTCTCATTTCAATGACATTTTGTTAATAGAAGAAAGTAAATGTTCTAAAAAGGTATACAATGTGCTCGGGAGGAAACCAAACGATGTTAACAGTGTTTTAAATATACGCATTTAGAGACTGAAATATCCTGTAAACTTTTCTTTCGAGTTTCAGAGTTGAAAAAAAATACATTTATTAAATAAAATTTGGCTAAGTACAAAACGTTTCGATAGTTTGACTTGACAATAACTTACTTTTTATTAAGTAAAATAGATCTAAACACATATGTATAATGTTTTTTCTTTCTTTTAGCCTCAAAAATGAGAGGTTATCATATTTAGGGTTCCTGTGAGCAAATTTAAGTAGGTAATGAGGGCTTCCACGATGGAGTTTTGCACTAGATGGCAGCACTGTGGCAAGGTCATTTTGACAGCAGTTATCAAAATCCACCAATAAAATAGTTGTTTATGTAACTGTTACGTAATAAGGGTCCTTAAAACATGAGTGTGGTTTTATGAAACGAGCCGCAGGTGAGTTTCATACTAAGATCACACGAGTGTTTTAAGGCCTAATTACGTACAGTTGCATACACTGCTTTATCTACACTCATATTATTTATCTAAAATGCCGTATTCGGAAACCATAGGATGGCCGCCATTGCACCGTCATGGCCAACTCGATTGTGCCGGCGGTCGCGCGGGCGCGTGTCGGGCTGTCGGCGGATGCGCGGGAGCGTGCAGGTGTACATTATGTTATCAAAACTCATAGCACATCAATAATTGAGCATGAAAAGTTAAAATTACGTTACTGCCACGGATAAAAAGCTTATCATAGTAAAATCGGTCGTGGTAATGCTAGCCATTGCCTACCGTTTTCGAACACGTTTTAGAGAACTTACAATATGAGTGTAGATAAAAATGATTAAACATGATTGGTGGATTATGACAGCTAGACCTCTCGCCACGGTGCTGCCATCTAGTGAACAACTCGATCACCGAAACCCTCATTATGCAACTTCACGAAATACGGCTACGGAACCCTAATTGCCGTTCAAACAAAAGATATCTGGAGTGCAAGTGTTGACACGTTTGCCGTTTTCTAGGTAGGTGAGTTAATACACGTTTTAGACGGAGAGCTAGCCACGTCAGATATGACACAATAATGAGAGCAACGAAACCCATGTAGTCAGTTTGCTATACTATGCTTATTTCTAGAACTGGACATCTGGCAGCTGTAAAGTGGTGGAGGTCAAAGAATGCAAACCACTTCAAGAAAATAAATCCTAGAGTTTTGGATTTGATGCAGTATTATCATCATTATATCATTGCCAAAAGTTTATGTTGGGGGAAAGTAGTGCCAAACGATGTATAATTCATAGTTTGTCGCCTACTGTATTTGTTTCAGTAAAAATACGCAATGGTTTTTGTTCTAAGGTTAAAATATAGGCGTTCTTGATAACGGAGACAACTTCGGCAGTTTTTTACCTTTTTGTATTACTATTTTCCAATTCAATAAAAATTTAGCTAGACTGTCATTCTGACATCCGCCCATTAAAAGCTGCCAGATGCCCGGATCTAGCAATAAGGATAGTATAGCCATCTAACCAGACGGGTTTTGTTGCTCTCATTATTGTGTCATATCCGTATCTGACACAGTTAGACATCGTAGACAAAGTTGCATGAGTCGGCGGTAGGTAGACTGCATGTAGCCGTGGTCCGAATCACACTTACAACGCTCACAACGCTAACAGTGCTGATTGTTGGTCCGAATCATTAGCGCGCTCAAGGCCGCGTAAGTAGTGTTTTGATTCGGACCACCGTAATTGGCTGCGTGAGCGCTGTCAACGTCAATTTAATGAAAAACATGTGTCAAACGTATGTCAAATGTCAACCTGACGTTTGTGCTCAAGGTGCTTACGCCTAGGACCGTGAGTGAGCACTGTAAACGCTGTCAAGTGATATCATTCAATGACGTCACGACATCTATGTTGGCGCTGTGAGCGTGATTCGGTCCGCCCGTTAGCGCGCTGTGAGTGCTGTAAGCGTGATTCGGACCACAGCTTGTGATAGTCATAACACGTCATAAACATTACATAAGTGGCTGACATGACGTATCACCAGTGATCGGAATAGGTAGTGCCATTTCGGATGAATGACCTTAAACATTGTAAATAACATGGATAAGACTTGAGATTCTTCGACTCGTATTTCTCACAAAAATTTTCTTCAAAACGCAAAAGTAAAAAAAAAATCATTATAAGTACATCATTCATTTAAAATTACTTTCGTTTAACAGTTACAATTAACAATAATACAATCATAAAATAAAACACGAAACATCGACATCATTATTTTAAATAAACATAATTAAATTATTAATTTCTTTGAAATTATAGTAGCAAACCATATTTTTATCAATATTTTCTACTGACAATCTATTTCTTTTGACGTCCGATATCTAACTGAAACCACATTTTTCATACTTACGTTAGGCCCGCGGTTCTTTAAAATATTTTTTAAACCAAACACAAACTTTAAAATTTTCATATCAAATCCCGGGGTTAAAAACTATATCCATACTAAGCTTACGCAACGAAGTCCCGCGAAATGGCACTACCAATTCCGATCACTGCGTATCACACACACACGTGATTATTGTTCTAAGGCGAGTGTTTCCATAACGTCGTGCTCTGTTTGCTTAGTCTGCCAACAATCCACTGTGTCGTTTCACCTTGGTTTTGTTAGATTAATTAATAGACCTATTTTACCGCCTAGATGCTCGTATTATTACTATGGTCGAATACAAGTAGATACGACTTTTTTTTAATACCAAGACGGTGGCAAACAAGCATACGGCCCGCCTGATGGTAAGCAGCTACCGTAACCTATGGCCGCCTGCAACTCCAAAGGAGTCACAAGCGCGTTGCCGACCCTTTACAAAAAGGAGGGTTCACTATGTTGACGGCAGGGATGTAACAGATGTGGTTTTATCGAAACCGAAAGCGGAATCAGATGTTTTAAATTTAGTTTATCGCAACCAGAAACGGAATCGGAAGCGGAACCAGAATCGGAACCCCAGTGATAGGTGGACGAGATGTTAAGGGGAAGGTCTAAGCTGAGTATATTGACAGGTTTAAACCTGTTCGTTTTTGATGTAGGTACGCCGCTCATATCCCCCCGCTGCGTTGCTATGACATCCGATATAACTTCTGTTTTGAAAGTAACAGAAGTTGAAGTTTGAAAGTAACGGAACCGAAGCGGATGTTTAAAACCAATCGGAAGTTCCGACTTAACGGAACCGGAACCGGAGCTCTGTAACATCCCTGGTTGACGGCTTAAGGAACAAGAGGGTCCCTCATCGTCAACCCACTGGGTCCTCTTTGAGCTCTTTGGCAACCTTACTCACCAGCAGGAACACAACACTATGAGTAGGGTCTAGTGCCATTTCTGTATTTTAAAACGTTATTTTCAACCGACTTCAAGATTTCGAAGAAGGGTTCTCAATTCGTCGGGATCTTTGTTTTTGCTATTTTTTTAATGGATGTTCACCGATTATTCGGAGACGTCTGCACCGATTTAGAAAATTATTTTTTTGTATGAAAGAGTATATACTTTACAGTTGGTCCCATCGGGGATCAATGTTACTCTGCGTCCGTAGGAAACACCTTAGACAACCCTACACGTGATCCCTGGGTGATGCTAAAAGAGTAACAATCTTGGCAGCTGCACTGTCCCATCTAGACCTCGCAGCACTCACTGGATTTTTGCCATCACCTGCTTTCCACTACTACTACCCCAGGGAATAAAATGCCTATATATATATATCATTGCCACCAGGTCCGGTTCTGATGATGGGATACTGAAAAAACCGAAGGAAATCTTCAACTATTATAGGCACACCTATAGTGATTTGAGTATTTTTTGTAGTAGCTCGGGCATTTGCTTTTGGACTGGTGGAGGATAAAGGGCTAACTGAAGTCCGTTTTTTTTTAGTTTCAAATTATTTTACCTCCTCGATGGCAAACAAATATATCTGGCCTATCTTATGGTAAGGACGCCTAATATCACATCACAACTGCAACTCCTAAGGAGTCACATGCGCGTTGCCGACCCTTTACAAAAAGGAGGATTCACTGTGTTGACGGCTAAAGGAACAAGAAGCTCCCTCATCGTCAACACACTGGGTCCACTTTGAGCTCTTTGGCAACCTTACTCACCAGCAGGAACACAACACTATGAGTAGGGTCTAGTGCTATTTGGCTGTGGTTTTCTGTAAGGTACTTCCCCAGTCAGGCTCTGCTCCAGATTTAAGCGAGATGACATTCGCTGAACGTGCCCTACCACACTTAGCGAGATGCCATTCGCAGTGCCCATACCTCTCTTTTTGGCGCAGTTTAAGGACATACCCAAGTCCGGACGAAGTTTAAGGACATACCCCGGGTCCGACATGACGTGTCCCATACAAAAAATATTTTTTTTCGCGTCCAAAAAATTTTTCTTCTACTTTTTCTTAGCCGCAATACAGTACCAATTATGGCCTTAAACGGATCACCACTATTTTTGCTATATCCTGTATATTATACAGTATACAATCCATGGGTATGAGTTTTCGTGAAATTCAGTTAGCAAGACAACATTGTGGCAAGTGCAGATAAGAACCGGATGTGACCTACACCATAAACCAAAACTATGGCGGGTCAGTTTAATTTCCGGTTAGCTTATCTTTAAGGTTTAGCTTGATAGAGGCACGAAATATGACGCAGATTTCTTAGCCATAACCAGAGAGTATCTATTTTATAGAGACGCAGTCTAAGAACAATTTGAGGAACCAAGTCTGAAGCGCCATCTGAACGAGAGCAACCCAAAGTTAGCGACAATGTAGAAGGAACCGTAACCGCTACTCGTTATTAGATGGCGCTGCACGGTTCCTCTTACATTTTCGGTAACTTTGTCAAGATGGCACTTTAGACTTGGAGTAGTTGGAGTCTCAAAAAGTACTTAGACTGTGAGTCTCTATAAGATAGATACTCTCTGCCATAACGTTACACTCTTATCTTAAGTGAATTTATCCTTTTTTATATTAAAGGGTCGGGTGCGCATGTAACACATGTGGAGTTACAGGTGTCCATAGGCAAAGCTGGTTACCATCAGGCGGGCCGTATGCTTGTTTGCCACCGTCGTGGTATAAAAAAACTGAATAAGAAACATTTATAATCCCGGGAGATAGCTATGATTATGAAAATACGAGTTGGCATAATTATTCCTAAACTGATGATAAACTGCTAAAATCATTAACACTTCCTTTCTTTTCCTCAAAATGGGTATATAAATACTGAGTTTCATAATTTTAAATACTCGATAGTCCGATTTGCCACCTAACGGCGGCTAAGCATAGTTCTGCAGAAAAGTTCCACTACTCATCAATAGGTGGCGCCACATGTCTTACTTAACACAACATTAGGTGACTTCATTAGATTGTAAGTGCGAAGACGGCTAGCGACCAGTGTCGCTTATAAACTTATAAAAAAGCTTTCTAAGCCGTCTTTTGCTCTAACATGTATTAGCTTAATCAAAACATGACTTCGACGCCTTCTCAGAAAAATCTGCAGTTTGGCAAATACTGTTGAAGCCAGGGAAAATTTTTGTGGTCCATTTCTACGGGCAACCCATTCCAATGTTTGCGGATGTTTTCGGAAAGCCGATAGCAAAATAATTAAAAATTCTTCTGACCGTAACGGGTGATAAATCTACCACCGTCGACATGGACGCGACATGCTGATTTGTCGTTTTTAATATGCGATACGGTAATTTTGTGCGACATCAGTTGTACGTATCAGTGGCGGGGCGGCGCGTCAAAAATGAAAATGCAAATGATTACATACAGTTACATATTTTTTAACAAAGAGAAACAGTTACATTACATATAAGTTATGTATTTTTTGTAGGTACTAATAACTACTAAGTGTAAGGATACAACTACAGAAGGAAAATAATCGTATCTGGAGCTAATTTGGCTTTAATATTTAAGGAAATAATTTGATTTGTTTACAAAAATACAGGGCATCCGTTTAAGGGCATAATATTGCGAGTACGAAAGAGTAGGAGAATTTTTTTTAAACGCGAAAAAAAATCATTTTTTATCAAATTCTCTCAATGCCGGTCAGAAAATTACATTTTTCTACTCGTCGACTGCAATGCTTGAATTAGAGACCGAACTACTAGCGCATACTTTTCGATAGAGTTTTATGGTCGCATATTGTGACATCGCCAACGATGGTACAAAGGATTTTCATACAATATTGTAACACTGTTGTCCTTCCCGACCGTCCGTGTCCTTCTTCCCGACCGCCGGCACAATCCACCGGGAGATAGAACTTACTCAATTGTATAGAGGCAGCAGGTCTTTCGTCAAACTCTATTCTTACCGGCTTGCCTAGATTGAGCACTCGTAGAAAAAATATTGAATACAATAGTGACATAATCAAGCTTTTCAATCTCGTACCTTACTTAGGCCACTCAGCAAGCTTCGTGGCCTAAACACGGTACTCGACTGAAAAGCTCTTAATTATGTCACGATTGTATAAAATACTATTCGAATCTCAGTATGTCTAAATGGTGTTACACCTTGTTCTAGTTGCAATTTGGTTTTTCTTTTTTTCCTGAACTGTAACTGTAGTAAATAATGCAGTCGAGTTTTGAGAATGCGTCGTCGTCGCTACCTATGTACTGCACGGCTAGCACGTCTTACAAGAGCGACTTAAACCGCGAGTAGGGAAAACCTTCCCGCGCCTGTCAAAAATCTCGCTTTCCGGTAGCATAACATGCACTCGCGGCTGCAACTGACGCGAAGAGACCTCAAAGTTGTGCAAAGGATTTTAGTTCAAAGTCGCGAGTCACTGTCATTTTATGACAGTGGCATTTGATCGCGAGTCTCTCGCTCCTTTCACGCGCAAGTTGTGCTGCCAACGGGCGACAACGCATGAAGTCGCGCAGATCTGTCTCTTGTCGCGCCAGCCGCGCGTACACGTACACGTTCTAGCCGTGCTGGTACTTCTATAATTTAATTTTTAGTGTAAAATAAATTATTTTAGAATAGTACATACCTATTAAAGTTAATAGAATAGAATAGAAAACATTTATTCAAACAACACATCTTACAAATAATACAGCAGTAAAAATAATAAAATAACTAAATCTAGATGTGAAGCCGAAATGGTCTCCACTCAGCAATGCAGTTGGCACGGCTAGCGTGGTCAACGGCGCTGGTTTTCTGTGGAGCCAGTAAGAAGGGTGTGCAGGACAGCATACTGCGCGACTCGAAGATGGTGAAGTTAATAATAAATACATAAATGGGCACACAGTGAATTTAAAATATATTAATACTACTATTCCTGTCGTCTATTTTATTCCTTCTTTGATGCGCGTTTCTTAAACATGTTTAACACTGATTCCCCTGTCGTTAGAGTCGTAATCCGGGATTCAAAGCCCGGATATGCCCGGGTCCGGTAATCCCGGCAATCCTGACCGATACGGGCGACAGCTGAGACCATTGATTGCTGAGATTCGGACACCTTAGATAACAAGACAGTGTAGACCTGGAAAGGATTTGACACGACAGTGTATTTTAGCAAAAATAACACTATTATTTTTCTTTCAATACCCAAAAATTTAGACATGCACTAAAATATACTGGTAGTCCGAATCGAACTACGAAGTCGTGATTTATAAAAAAGAACGCTATTGGCCTTACTGTCTTGCAAACGAGTTGACTAGTAAGTATAACCTACTGATGTGCCGTCAGAAAGTTTCCAAAATTGCGAATAATTCCAGATATGAAAATTTCGGAAAATTTTCACTTTTTTGTATGGGACTTGAAACTTTCCATTTCTGAAATTTCCAATTTCCCATATTTCTTATGAAAATTTCTAGAAATTTCCGAAAATATTTCGAATTATTTAGAAACTTTCCGCAATTTGCACATCTGTAATACTATAACCCCTATGATATTCGCTTTTTGGCCCTCTACCTCCAGAACTCCTATATCGAGGGTTGCGAGGTGAAACCCGATAAGTATAAATAATTTTTGATTTAAATAAGCACCTAACGTATGTCAGCTTATTGTTCTATTTTCAAAAACCTATTAACTCGAGTTATCGGGTTTCCCCTCGCAACCCTCGATATACCTCTTCTCATATTTTAATAAAAATATATTCAGATCAACTACGGTTTTGCTAGAATTCATTATTTTAACAACTGTACGTAAAGTTAATGCGGCATAAACTATCAAAAATAAGAAAAAGCTTCGAACTGCAGAGCCGCTAGCCAGGACTCCAGGAGACAGAAGTTGAATGTAAGAACCAAGTAAGAACTCACTTCGCTACGTTCGCTCGTTCGAAAAAAAAATGTAAAAATAATGATCCATTTTCATGAACAATGTCTACACATTCCTAACTCAGCATCGTTAAGAACATCGTCTCAAGACAGATGTCCGAAGTTTAACGCTCGGCCCATTTGCCGGACACCCCCATCCGGTGCCGGACCGGGATTACGAGAATCGTTTTAAATGTTAGGGGTCCGACACACAGGCATAAGGAGTAAGAAAATTATAAACGTGTTTTTGTAGGTAAATAGGTATGAACTGAGACTTACAATAGAATACAATACAAATACTCTTTATTGAACACCTCAAAAAGAAAACCGGTACTTAAAGAAAATGCATAAAGTCAGAATAGAGGTAAACAACAGGCGGTCTAATAGGTTATCGGTAGCGTATGAAAGTATCTAATCTCTATTTCGGCCATACAAATCGGTTCCGGAAGCATGCTATAGCAACACTAGTTAGAAATAGTATTGTAGGTATTAACTGAGATTTTATAGGTTATCGGTAGCGCGTGAAAGTACCGATAATTGTCGGTTTCGGCCATACAAAATCGGTAGCGGGAACATGCATTAGTACGAGTACGAGTAACACTAGTTAAAAGGATATATTTAGAACTTTTTGGTGAAATTTATGTCATTATTTTTCCGTAAACCTCACGAAATTGCACATTATGGACAGTTTTATACTATTTTAGGATAAGCGATGTTAAGTGCCTACACTGAATAAATAAATCACATCAGCTAATATTGTCAAGAATCGAGTACCTACAGTTCCTCAAATTGGGGATCAATGTTACTCTGCGCCCGTAGGAAACACCTTGGACAACCCTACACGTGATCCCTGGGTGGTGCTAAAAGAGTAACATACTTGGCAGCTGCACTGTCCCATATGGACCTCGCAGCACTCACTGGATTTTCTTCATCATCTGCTTTCCCACTAGTACTGCCCCCGAGAAGAAATGCCTATCTGTATCCAGTGATATGTAGCCATACGATAAATAAAGTTGCTCAAAAAATAGCTTTTTCTAGTAGTTGTTTAGTGTGTGTGTAAAGTTTGATTGGGTGCAGTGTTTCATAGTCATATTCAATAATTTATTTGAATTTAAACACATAACAATGCATGAAAATACAACGTTAGGCATTTACGCAGTAACTCGCATAAGGTAAGTCAAATAGGATAATTGATATAGAGTAATCATTAAAATTATAATCAATGTGACAAAAATAAAAGCAAATAAAATAATAACAATAAAGTTTACTTTTCCAGTCTTTCAATAAAATTGCAATTATGTTGTGTCGGTTGAACCGACACTAGAAAAAGTCACTTTTTGAGCAACTGTACGTACTTATTAAAAAGATTCACCAGTGCACGTGTGACAGCCCTAACACCATTACAGTAGGCTTAGCGGAATTGTCTCCTTCAAGTGTGTAGAGCGATTAGGGTCTTCTGTCTTAACAATGTAGGATTACAAGGGGCAGTTGAACGCGTCTGCGATTCTGTGATTAAGTTTTCTTACTACCTTTATGGCCTCACTCAGTGGCAAGCGTCCGGCGGCAAGTTACGTCGACTTTCAAGGGATGTAATGCCATTCAAACACATGTAGGAACAGCCACCGGCAATAGTATCTTCCTACACGAAGGCCGCAAAAATATGTGACACGCTCTTATGGCCCTACAAATAAGAGCGTGTCACATATTTTTGCGGCCTTCGTTTAGGATACTATTGCCGGTGCGTACCTTTTCATTTGTTTACCATGGACGCGACGCGGTGCCGGACGCTCCGCTGGACGCAACGCTCGAGCGTCCATACAGTGTGCAGTTAAGTGTGATCTTGGTTTATGGTTATATTTACTGAGTAGAGAGCATTGTTGAATGGTTTTCGTCTGGTAGAATAGAAGCCTGTATCGGGTTGTTAAGCAAATGTTGGTTTAATCGAAATTGCTCGTAAACAACGACAGGCGCTTGAATTCTTCAGCTGGGAAATAATAAAATCTGTGTCTAGTTCTATTTGGCTGTTGACACATCCCACCCTACTAATACAAATTATATTAAAAAATTAAAACGGAAAGCATAAACCATTGAAGACAGAACTAACTCTATAAAAAAATGCGACAATCTTACACAAAAAAAAGCAGAACATAAAGAGCAGAAAGAGATCCAAAACAAAAAAAATACACAAAAAGAAATACAGACACGTAGACATACACCGAAGTAAACAAAAAAAACATAAAACAATACACAAGAAGGGAAAGGAAAAAAATACAAGCAACAAACACCTTAGAAACTAGGCTCAACTAAATTTCGCGACAATAATTTATTAGGCTCGGACATAAACCTAGCCAGTAGTAGTAGTAGTACTAGTTAGCTCAATAAGGCTTGTGTTGTGGGTACTAGGCGACGATATATATTATATATAATAGATAGATATAGATAAATACTTAAATACATAGACTCAGGAACAAATATCTGTGATAAACACACAAATAAATGCCCTGACCACGATTCAAATCCGGGACCTCCTGCTTCATAGGCAGGGTCACTACCGACTGGGCTAGGAGGCCGTTGAACCATAGTAACTAATTCTATGCGGATAAAGTCACGGCCGTCGACAAAAATAAACTCTTTATATCGTTCTTTCTCACAATTCGGCGCGATAATTACTAGTTTCATATTCCATATCCATACACGTATTTCATTCTACAAAACTTTATAATATATACCTTAATAACATTGCAATAAGAACCATGGTAAATGAGTGTAATAAATAACCAAGTATCAATAAAGTTGAGTTATGGGTTGGTTAATTGTAGCGACTAGGATGATGAATGGGGCGCGTTGGTTAGCTGTAGGAGGCGCATTCTAATTCAGGTTGGAAAATAGGGTGTTGATTTGATATTAGTGTTATTGCGTGGATTAGGGGCCGTATTCTAACTTTAAAATTAAAACACGTATAAACACGATCCAACTTCAATACAACTCCAATGCATTACCAACGCAATACAGCTACGGCATACATCATCATCTAAGTCAAAAATATCAGAATTTGCTTGAGAAATATTCCAACGCAACTCTAAACTCCAATACAACTTCAATATTGGGTGATTGTTTGTTGTGTGTTGGAGTTATGTTTGAGAGGGGTTGAGTTGTTATTGTATTGTTAATGTATTTTAAAATTAGAATCCCGCACTGGGTTTGCGTTGTATTTGCGCCACTGTCGTTTGCCATAAGTACTTCGCAAGGCTGAATAACAGCAAATGTCTCACCTGTAATTTGCAACATTATGCTGAATACGAGTATTTGCCTGTTCTTTATTATACACATTGTGGAACTTTTATGAAACACCAGCATTTCCTATGTTGATTTATATTTAAACTTCTTTTTTATCTATATTTAATGTTGGTTCCTTTTCAAGTCAACTTTTTAATGTTCTGTTTTGTGTTTTAGTTTTAGTCTTGTAATCTTTTCTTTTTTGTTCTGTAATGTGTGCTTTTTAGAATAAAATGTTTTTTTCTTACTTTCAAGTACAAAGGAATGTTTAGGCAAATCCCAATTCCAGATACTATCAGTACCTATAAAGGCTCGGTAACGCGCATGTAACAACCCTGGAGATGTAGGCGTTCATAGGCTACAGTGACTGCTTTCCATCAGGCGCGCAGCATTCTTGTTTGCCACCGACGTGGTATAATAGTTTTAACTAAAATATTTAAATATGTAATTTACCTAAGTAAATTACATTTTGTAGTAGGCTTGAGCAAAAAAACCTGCTAGCGAAATTTCAATCATAAAAGTTTTTACGTACACCTACATTAAATTAGTACCAAAAGCTACTAAATTAAGAATCTCACTCGAATTTTGAGTATAAAGTTCCCATATGATGTATAGTTGTATAATGGGCTATTAAACGTCGATAAATAAAAACTGCATCGCTGGCCGATCGCCAAACGTTCGATAATGACGCGCTTTATTTGCCGTGCGTGGATTGCTTTATGGACTTTTACGTTCTGTAATCTATACTAATATTATAAATGGGAAAGAGTGTGTGTTTGTTTGTTTGTCCGTCTTTCACGGCAAAACGGGGCGACGAATTGACGTGATGTTTTAAGTGGAGATAGTTGAAGGGATGGAGAGTGACATAGGCTACTTTTTGTCTCTTTCTAACCCCCCACTTCCCTAAAATGGGGGGTGGAAGTTTGTATGCAGCATTACGGGGGGCAAAGGGGAACCGTGTTACCCCGAATTTAACGCGAGCGAAGCCGCGGGCAAAAGCTAGTGATTTTATGTTTTAATTTTTAGGGTTCCGTAGTCTACTAGGAATCTTTATTATAGTTTCACCATGTTCGTCCGTCCGTCTGTCTGTCTGTCCGCGGTCTAGCTCCAACCCTATCGTGTTGGGTAGCTTTGAATAGCTCTTTCAAAAAGAATAGAGGTCTTCTTAATTTTTTTTGGATAAAACTAATAATATTGTAAATAATACCTTTGAAAGTTCAAAAAAGGGCGTCCCCCATAATTTATTTTTGAACCGTGTTCCAAAAAAATTAAGAAAATTCATGTAAGTGAGACCTGATAAGTACTTTCAAAGAAAACTACATATAATGAATAAAATGAGTTATTACTCAAAACAGTCAAACCGTGAAAACTGTTTTGTGGGACCCTTTATTTGTGTAAGCTGTATGTTTTTCAAGTTAATAAATAAATTAAAAAAAAAAAAAAAAAAACGCATAATGACAGACAGTAAGTGCCGGATAGTAAAGACGTAAGCGCCGCCAAATATCTCTTAATAAACGACCTTTTGAAAGGATATATTGTAACAGGCCGGCAACTACGGAACCCTACACTGAGCATGGCCCGACATGCTCTGGGCCGGTTTTTGTATAGATACTATGATGATGTTGATGGCAAACATAGTGCAGCTAATAGCGAATGTAATACTTGTATTTTTTGAAAGAAATACCGGTAGTATATGGCGTTCCCTAAGTACAGCCCGATTAACGGCTAAGCTGTGGTTGCTTCATAATTCATAATTCATAATTTCATAATTCATTTATTGCGTCATAATCATGCTTGCTGGCTTGAGATGCTAAACGGCATGGTATCGCTCGCCCGCTCATAAAGTACCATACCCGGATTTATGGGGGCAGAAATGGTTTTGAGTGTTTATAAGTTTGTTTATTGTAAAATAGTTCCCAAACTATGAATAAAAATAGGTACTATGATGAGATACAAATCGTTACTTTCTTTACAGTTTTTATCTATTTTTTGGCTAGTGTAAAACATTCGGCCCCGAAAAGTCCGGGGTATGGTCATTACACATGGTTGACAATTCCCTATTTCCCGGCCTCTTTTAAATGTAGAAAATCTTTGTGAAAAATAACCGAGTTGTTGGTGATTTACTAAAAACTAGACTTACAATGAAATCGCAGAATCCGTGAACGTTTCGAATTTGGTTGGAAAACATACCTGAAAACCAAAGAAAAGTTAGTGAACAACTGAATAATAACAAATCCTTGTCACAATATGTTATATAACTATATGTGGCAGCACCATAAGTTCGAAACCAGGATCTGTGTAAGATTATCTAATAAAATCCCTATTGAAGTATAATTACCTTATGAATACCAAAACCCTTTACAACAAAACCAAACTATATAAGATAAAACAACTATAGGTACATATATGTATACAACATGAAACCTTGTTAAGAAAATCCTTACTAATAAAATACAAACAAATATTACTTTTTCAAAGTAAAATTTCAGACACCACCTAAGAAATATAGATAAAATCAAACTTTTCAAACATAGAACCGGATATTGGAAATGAATCATCATGTTCGAGGGAGCGCAGTTGTACAATAACCTTTATCTGTGTTATAAGACGTTGCTTCGTACCAAATTTCATGATTCTGAGTTCACGGGAAGTATCCTGTAGGTTTTGATTCCCTTGCAAGTTTCGAAAATTTGCGGAAATTTGCGGCATAAACGGCTGTATCTTTTGATTGCGTTGGCTTAGAAGTTTAATTTTTTCACAGCTCTAAGGGACAGTAGACCTAAATATTTGATATAAATTTCAGCTTGATACCTCCACGCGTTCCTGAGAAAAAGGGTCTTGACAAACGGACGGACGGACAACAAAGTGATCCTATAAGGGTTCCGTTTTTTCCTTTCGAGGTACGGAACCCTAAAAATGTTTAAAACCAAATGAAAAGAATTTGTTAATCATAGTATATCTTAAGTGTTATCGACTAGCTGGACATAATCATACATATGTAATTTCCTTAATTAAAGCTCATTATTGGTGAATTTTTGTTCTTTATGAGAAATAAAGTTCTTTAAACCTAAAAAAATAGCTAGAAGATTTTCGTTACACTAATGAATATCTGGAATCTCCGACGCAGGCAGACTTAGTGCTGTGACAAATGTCTCTCAGCTGACGCTCTAATGAAGAGTAATCCGCTCTGACATGGATTAGCGCGCGATAGGGAGCGTGCACATTGTTTTATACGATACGACAATTTTGTATAGAGTCTGGCTAAAGTATCAATGCACTGGGAAAGAAAATGCTCAGTTTTTTTAATTTATTTATTCAAACTTTATTGCACACAACAGAGAAATGTACAAATGGCGGACTTAATGCCTAAAGGCATTCTCTCTCAGTCAACCATTGGGCTAAACAGACAAATCACAAAAAGGTGCAGAGAAAAGTAAGAGAGTAGTCAATTAAACTCATTAAAAGCTTAGCTAAAACAAAAGAAGTTAATAATCTACATAAAAATACACAAATAAAATACTAGGAATATATATATATATATATATATAAATAAATATACTACTATATATTTATAAATACTATATTGATGAATACGATTCGAATTCTTGCTTTAGCAGGTGCTTCTGTAGCATCCGCTTAAAAGCAAACTTGCTTGAGGCTTGCCTGGTATTCAGGGGAAGCGAATTCCAGAGACGGCTTGCCTGGACGACGAAGGAGATACTCATGAAACCCGAGTGGTGAAATGGAATAGAAAGTTTAAGAATTTTGGCAGTACGCAGCTCACAGCCAGGTTTTTTAATGGTTTTCGTTCATATTGTTCTCACATTCATTACAAAAACTAATAAATAGGTACACACAACGTAGACACCAAACATTGACATTTCTGCACCAAAAATTCCGGAGTACTTATGCTCATTACACTTGGTTGATTGATAATTCCCTATTTCCCGGCCCTTTTTAATAACATTGTAGAAAAAATAACCTCTGTCAAATATAACCGAGTTGACCGTGATTTACTAAACTTATCTCTATCTAGACTTAAAATGAAATCGCACAATCCGTGTGAATGGAAACGGCGCGTCCCCTGGGATGCAGTAACTTTGCACGCGCACGTCTAATCGCCTAATGCGCGTAATTCAGCCATTAAATTAGGGTTAGCTGTTTATTTCTAGCCAATTCACTGACTACCAAATGACAGGTATAAATGAACTAGTAGTCCGCCTCGAACTGAAAACTTGAGTTGACCAATATAACAAGACCCTAATGATGATTGTTTCGAGCCTTCTGGCTCCATAACCTCTTGACCGATCTTGCTCATAACCGAACTCTCAAATTATATTGAGCTCTGCTACGACCCCAAAAAAAATCATAAAGATCAGAAAAACATTACTAAAGTTATCGCGTAACAACTATTCAAAATCAAAAAGCCATAATATTGTATGTACACGAGTAAAACACGTCGTACACGTTGCAGGACGCCGCAGACAGTGAACGATAAAACTATAGAAGTATTATTAGGTAGCTCTAAATAATCACCTCACAAATTAATGCCATCGGAGCTGGGGTACACAATCTATGACAAGGCCTTCAGGTGCCCTGCATTCAGCTATTAGTAAAAATGATGCATCAGCGTATCAGCGACGTGGTCGGTTCGACGTCCAATAATTTATTTTAGCGAATTAAAACTGTTATTCACCAATCATAACTTTTTTAAATAACTGGAATTCCGTTTTGGGTAATATTGAAAGCCGGCGGGGAAAGGTATAACTGTCACGGGAACGTATAGACCGATTTTGGGAGCCATTTTTGTACTGAAGGCGTGGTCTATACATATTTTTCCGTTGCCGGCCGCTCACCCGAAGGACGCGCGCCGTCCGTGGCTCGAACGCCGTTCGCATATTAATGGCGAATTCGCGGCCAGGAATGTTCTCGGACCTTCCTGGCTAAAGACATTATTAGTGTAGTTCACCGATCAATCATTCTAGGTATACACAATCAGCCCAAAAAAAATGGCCCCACAACACTGCCGCAAGAACGACTCGTGCAGCAGTTTCTCTGTCAGTCTTATTACGGTATATGAATTACAAATTTTCCGGCCGGTTACAAATTTTCACGAGCCATAGTCTGTACTTTATATTGTTGCTCGTTGGTATACTACAACATTCATCTAGTAACTGTTTTTAAGGATTGGTAATAGTATAGGATGATTTTCAGGGAAATTTGGTAGGATCGCAGACTAAGATTCGCTTTTCCGTACACGGCCACGCACGCACGGCTGCACGGATTTAACGGGCTCGTAGCCCAGTCGGTATAGTGACCCTGCCTACGAAGCTGGAGGTCCCGGGTTCGAATCCTGGTCAGGGCATTTATTTGTGTGTTTGTATGTTCCTGAGTTATGGATGTTTTCTATGTATTTAAGTATTTATCCATATTTATCTATTATATATATCGTCGTCTAGTACCCATAACACAAGCCTTATTGAGCTTACTGTGGGCCTAGGTCGATTTGTGTAAGCTTGTCCTATGACATTTATTTATTTTAAAACAACTTGAGGAAACCTGCATACGTCCGCGAATAAATTAAGTTTTCAACCCATCGGTAAAGTTTTTCAATATTTCAATTCATACCTACAGTTCTCAAATTGGATTATTGCAACTTCACTGTGCAAAACACTTTGAATTAAGACAAAATTGATGGCATAATTAAAGCTTGCAATTATCCGGATATTATCCTGGTAGTACGGATATTTCGAATAGTATCTATACAAATCACTATTCTAAATATACGGGTTGCAAGCACTAGGCATTATACGACCATTTTGCCTTGGCCTTAGTTTAGAATTTTAGACTTAAGTCGCGTTATTTTCGGAAATCCCTAGTTAGTCTACTGTACCTGCTCGTTATTATGCATTATAAGTTTAAGTACTTCATTGACGTGCATCATGACATGCTTCTAAGCGCTTATTAGAACGTACTGACATTGTCAATCATACATACTCATTATCGCACTGTATGAATGCCCATTCATTAGACCAATTAACACATTCGTACTATGCTACAATTAAAAAGATCTTCAATTTGCTATAATCGCTTTCAAATTCTTATAAAAACTTGAATCTTGATCACTGGCAACATTTGAACTCTGGTTTTTAAGATGGCTGCTACCTCAAAATGGCGGACGTTTGTTGCCGCGATTGTGCTATCGCTTTGCGTGAATAGAGTGAGGCCGTCAGCAGAGATTATGAAGAAATTAACTACAGGGTTTGCCACAGCGCTCGATAAGTGTAAAACCGAGGTATGCTGTCAAGAAATACTTATAGAGGCTCAGGTTTTTGTCAATAAATTACAGTTTTCTTCATTAGCTGATTACTTAACAAGCTTTAGGTCTACTTAATCGAAATACTAAAAAAGAATTGAAATTTGATGTTTCAAATCCTTTGCTTGTTATAAAATGATTAAATAGCTATCAACTTCACATCAAATAGATATCACGAAGAGATTGTTTAACGTCAATAAAAGACGTCAAACCTATTTGTCAGAACCATGTGTTTAAATGGTCATATTGACTACAAAAATGATATTACTTAATAATATAATTGAAGTTTTATTTAGTTGGATTACTGCTCTTGCTCCTGCTAACGCACAATATTTAACAGTCTTTTACGTTTTGTCCTGTACCTGTCTTCAAAACCGCATAAAAGCTTTAGAATACTTAGAAGGCTGCGGTTAAGCAGGTGAGGAAACAGTGTTCTGAGGTAAACCGCACATTAGATACGGGTTTAACTTTCAAAAGAGTCTTAAATGGCTATTGTTTCATTCGTATTTTAGTTGCTAATGCTTTATTTTGATCTTCCATCACTATTTTACCTCCCAAAATACCTTATTTTACTTTTGAAAAGCCTAAAAATGACTCTCAGTCGTCGTGAACTCTGGTTTAGGCTCTTTTTATCTTGTTTAGGTTGTGCGATGTATGTCAATTTAAAACGCGATTATTGCTGAACTATATCATCATATCGTAAATATATCAATTTCTTCTGGATACCTTTCTAATGAGTCCTAGCTCGATATGGTTATTCCTTTCTTGAGGAGTTCCTTTGGTCACTTAACAACTGCATCCTTAGATTGGGCCCGTGTTAGTTTATTACCTATTGCATCCGCATTATTTTTATATATCATTTAAATTATGGATATTATAGTCACCTGAAACAGTATCTTTAACGAAGGCTGCAGAAATGAGTGAGACGGTCTTATGGCCTTGCAAATAATGCCAATGCCAGTATGGCTATCCAGATCAGACGGTACACCATATTATATTCGAATGTCCCATCACCAAATTTAGTGGGAAACCGGTGGATCTCAAATTACTTACGACGGATGCAATTGCATACCTAGATTCAAATATTTTAGAAAATTAAGTAGAGAACATATTTATGCCATACGATAAATAAATAATAATAATATGACAGTGTCAGATATTTTGCCTCCTTTGTTGAGGACAATACTAAGTTGCAGGTGACTGTTCCTTTACCAAATTTCGGCTTTCAGACAGTGATTGAAATTTAACTTACTAAATTTGATTCAAGAACAAATGTACGGAGTGAAGCTATACAAAATCATGTAAAAATACAAACTTTTTCCAGCTAAACGTCCAAGAGAACGTCATGCAAGACTTCTATAACTTCTGGCGCGAGGACTACGAGCTCCTGAACCGCGACACTGGCTGCGTGATCCTCTGCATGGCCTTGAAGTTCGACCTCATCGACGAGGATGCCAAGCTGCATCATAAGAACGCGCACGAGTTCGCCAAGACGCATGGAGCTGGTATGCGTCATCATTTCATTATCATCATTGTTGTAAAAAATACTACGATACTACGGAACAAATTGATAAAGATTCTCATCAATAAATTAAACTTTTAAAATTTCTGTTTATTCAACATAGACCTAGGAACAAGCACTTTCAAATTAAGTTATCTCTTTTATCATAATGATAATCATTCATGTTTGATGCTAAGCTTATTAGGCAACTTAGCGTGGCTGGACTCTTCCAAGTATTTTTTACTTGAGGAAATACGAGCATTGAGTTAACAAATTTTACAATTTATCGCAGGCAAGATATATGGAGCCTATTTACCATTACTAAGTATTATAGATCATATATACAGGGCGTTTTAGCCATTTCGGAGTAAAAGTTGTTGGCCTACCTAATCACCTCGGACAATATGACTTTTCTACCCTTCCTCATATTGTCCGAAGTCATCCTTTAAAAAAAAAATGTGACTGGTCCTTCGAGCCGGACATCACTCATTCTCATCTCGTTTCAGATGATGACCTAGCAAAACAACTAGTAACAATGATCCATGAGTGCGAGAAAGAGAACACAGAAGCCGACGACTGCATCAAGACCCTGAATATCGCCAAGTGCTTCAGGACCAAGATCCATGGACTCAAGTGGGCGCCGAGTATGGAGACGGTACTGGAGGAGGTCATGACTGAGGTCAAGCCGTCGTAGGGGTCTATAGCTATAATGATAAATCGTGAGAGTGATGAGTACCTGATCCATACATTGAACCAATGTCGGTCAATCGCACACACGCAGCTAGAGTTGTCCCGCCTGCTTTTGTATGGGAAACGTTCTCGCTCGAGAATATTTCTCATAGTAAACGGAGAATTGTCTCGAGAACGGCACTGCCCTAGACACAGCCATACGACGGAACAAGATTGCAATATCGCTTGCTTCTTCTAATGGAAAGCTGCATCTCTTATATTGATCGCTGTTAGCCCAGAGTGTGGATCTGGGGGCTTAGCCAAGATGACAATCGTTTGTAGAAAACGATACGAAACGCTGGCCGCTCACGCTCACTCTTCCATATTAGTGCGATAGAGAGACGGATGGCGTCTATATTTTTCGTTTTATTTTTTGTCTTCATTCCTACAAAGACACGTATTCGATAAAGCATTCTTCAAAGAAAACGTTATATTAGGGAAGACCGATGCGTAACATACCTACAAATATTTCTGGCAAATTCTTAAGACTGCGGCGTGCAGTAACGCGGAATGCTGATTGGTTGTCCAATCAACAAATTTGTCAAATATGCTTTTTTATCCGTTTCGCCTTGCAGTCCGGTTCGCCTCGATCTACCCCTACTCTCACTTTTTAAAATATACATCACCTTCTTAAAAATATGATGAAGCCACTCTTGGACATCTTTGTAAATTAATTTTCCTCTATCATTTTGTTAAATGTTTATTAATCTGTCTTAAATCTATGTAGTTTGTAATGTTGTTTTAATCTTGATCAAATAGACACAGGCAATGTTAAATGGACTTCGAATTGCAATATTACTTGTTACTGTTTCTTAAAGTCTTCTTCTTTATAACTAAATATATTAAGATCTCTTTTGTCAGCCATAAGTCTTAATTTTAATTTTAAATGTGTAATCAGTTTAAGTCAACATAAAAAATAAATAAATTATGGTGGAAGATTAGCTACAAGGTCTATTACCTATTTTTTAAACCTATACTGTATAATTTTGTTTTTAATGAGCGATATCCAATCCATACTATTCTTAATATTATTTAAATGCGAAAGTGTGTATGTCTGTCTTCACGCTTAAACCGCTGCACCGAAAATAGATTAGGTAAGTCCCGAGGAAGGACAAAAGATAGTTTTTATCCCAGAAATCATCTTCTAAGGGGGTGAAAAGGGGGATGGAAGTTTCTACGGAATTGTTCTTCACTATAAACTTTGAGTAGCTTAAGCTATTATTAATATTAATTTAGCGTAGGTATAAACCTACGCTAAATTAATATTAGTATGAGATTTTACTAATAACACACTGAAAGTGTAAGAGAAAATGCGCTATTAATTAAATGTTATAAATCGGTTTGCTAAGAGTTACTCTTAGAGCAGTATTCAGATTTTTAAAACATGTTCAGGAATTCATATTGACATGAAACCATTCTCTATGCATCGCTCAATTATTGCTCGACTGAGATACAGGGAGAGTAATATCAAATCAATAACGAATTATCAAAATCTGAATGCCACTAGCTCCTTAGTAGGGAATGCCACCGGTTTTTATTTTATATGAAAAATAACTGGTTAAATTTGTTTTTCTCACACGGAAAAGAGGAAGTACACAAGATAAAGATGTTTGCGTGCTTAGGCGGGCACATGTGTGTAATTCGATAAATCCGCCCGCCCAACGTTTATAAATCTTATCGATATAATAAAAAAAGTTTGGGCAGGGAGCAGCTGAGAGGGTGCTCCGTAAAACGAAAGATTTTCTTCGGATTTAAAGTGTCGTGAGATACATTACGAAATGAACAAGTTTACGGGTTAACTGATATGTCGTGTCACGACATGTTTTGGACGGCAAAGAGGATAGCGTCCTTGTATAAGACGAACGAAGTGAGTATCATAATAATATCAAATGGGTGTTTTAATGCCTAATTATGTACATTTACATAAACTGCTTTATCTACAGACATATTATAAATCCTCAATAACGTGTTCGGTTCGGAAACCACTACAATTGCACCGCCATGGCTAACTGTTATGAATAATGTATGTTCATACATTATTGTAATGTTCGAAATTTTTATCTAATTAAAATATCGATCATCGATACTCTAAAGTTAACTTTATGATGCACCATAGATACAGGTATCTTAATATAGGCCATTAGGTTATCGTTTCTGAACATTTTATAGGGAAGTTATGATATGGATGTAGATAATAGTAGTTTATGTAACTGTTACGTAATAAGGCCTAATTACGTACAGTTGCATACACTGCTTTATCTACACATATATTATAAATCCTAAATGAAGAGTTCGGAAACCAGTAGAATGACCGCCATTGCACTGCCATGATCAACTTGATCGTGTCGGCGGTCGCGCGGGCGCGTGCCGGCGGTCGGGGAGAGCGCGGATCTTCGTAACGTTACCGTGGGTAATGGATTTTCATACGTTTTTACTACACTGTCAGAGATGTTACGTTTCTGGTTGCAATAATGGTAGTAGTTACATACGGTTTCCGAACGCGGAATAGAGGATTTATGATATTGGTGTAGATAAACCATTTAATGACATTGTTTGTCAAAATCTGAATTTGTTTAGATTTTATTTTGTAGAAAGCGTAAAAAGTTAGGATATTAAAATAAGGATCCCGCACCTCTGGTTCTTGTTAGTCTAAAAGGTAATAAAACTGATACATAATTAAAATCTAGCCTTAATACAATAAATCGTAGACTACCTTAATTTAAATAGGTGGATTTCTATTTAATATCTTTTCGATAATAATTCATTATACTAGCTGTGATTGACCCCTTTTATCGCCAGAAAAAAATACACTCTCGCTCCCTCTCTGTGTTTCTGACGACAGGGTAAACAATAGGGCTCAGGTGCGAATTCTGTTCGCAAATAACAATCTTCTTTTATTTCCTCTAAATAACGCATTGGTTTGCTATCTGTACCATTTTGTTACTAACAGAAAAAGGGGATTGGAAGCGCAGAATGCTCGATTGAATCCGATTCAAACACATGTTTGGTTATTAATTAAACTTAGCTTTTTAAGTACATAGTTATCAAAAACGTGTAATATTTGCGTGCAATATATTCAATATTAACACGTTTTGCTGCAGACACTAAATTTGTTATTTCGAATAAGTAGATTGGTTTTATAAGTGAGAACCTGTAATTGGCTTTGTAATTCTACTCTGGTTTATAGTAATGTATTGTGCTGTTGGTTTTCCATGTAGGGTAATTGTGCTACTTTTCGTCCACTTATCGATTTTGCGAGCTTTGTGATGCAAAAAGAATATCTTAAAGTATTATATTTTATTTTATAGCTTATATAGTCTAGTTTATGTTAATATTACGCGATAGTTATCCATACTTGCGAGATTTTGTATAAAAAATATTATTTGAAAAAGTGGGGTATTCGTCAGTTTTCGTCCATAAATGTCAGTTTTCCGTCCTGGGCTCTGCTAGTTTTCGTCCACTGAGGAGGGCGATTATTTCTGAAAATATTCACTTAATCAAAAAATGATAAAACAAACCTCAATGTTATTTTTAAAGTCCTATCGATTAATGTGCAACATGATGATATTTGGTAAAAAAAAATTGTTACATGCATGGAAAACCCCTTGTGGCTCCCCCCTAAAAAAATTTTTTTCAGCAATTTTACTCCAATACTAAGTTGAGGTATACAAAATACACCTTCTGTTAGAATTTCATCAATATTAGTTATAGTCTCCAAATAAAAAATGGCCATGGCATACGGACGAACTACGGACATGACGAAACTATAAGGTTTCCGTTTTTGCCATTTTGGCTACGGAATCCTAAAAACTAATGATAGTAAGGATTAACACCGTGTGTCTTTATTTCCGTTAATTTTAGCAAACAGTTAGGTACGATTAAGGAAACAAATTGGCGTAATTAGTTTTTATAAATTCGTTTTTTTTTCATACAATTATTGTTAAATCGATCACGGTATTATAATTAACTCAACCAAACAATCGAACATTATAACTAAGGCATTTTATCACCAAACAATGATATTGTTGGCCTTTAATTTTAACCACTGTGACTGCTTGTACTATAAAGCCTTGGCCAAACAGCAAGCGTGGCGCAGCGCCGCGGCACATGTTAACAGGTTAGCGACGTCAAACAGACTGCGTCCCGCTGGCGCCGCACCCCGCTTCTGTCGCGCCCCGCGCCGCGCGGCCCCTGGCGTCGCGCGGCGCGACCGCGGCGCTGCGCCACGCTTGCTGTTTGACCAAGGCTTAATGCAATTGACACGACTAGCGTAGTAAACCGCGCATTGGATCGTTCATTATTGGGTCGTTCCTTAGAGAATTCAACCCGGAGTAGCCATGTCTGCCGGTTTTTGCGGGGGAGGGGAACGTCAAGTGTATTCTGTGGCTATTCGTACGTAATACAAATAGGTGTATGCATGACCACTGGTCATATGTTTTCGGCAGAGGGGAACACCTGTCAATGGCGTGTCCGGTTGGTTGAATTCTCTAAGGGTTGTGCATTACCCGGAATCGTGCCGCCGAAGGTTTCCGATTGGTTCCGATCAGATCCGAAGGTTATGCGACTATTTAAAAAAGTAGCTTTTTTCATAGTAATCAGCTCAAAACACGAGACTTCCTTTTTTCGGATGTATTTGTTCAAATATTTAACAGCGCATGTTTTTGTTTGTTTGTTTTCGTGTGGTTTTAATTGCCGGTAAATAGATAAAGGTGATGTGATATAGTGCTTAGTGAAAATAACGGATATTATTAATTGTGAAAGATGTACGGGTGTATGTGCGTGTGTGTGTGTACGGACGATGGCAATGGCACGATCACAAAGCTTTCTTTTGAAGTGAAATAAGCAGAGCACGCCATAGTATGGAGGTTATAATTGTTATTCTACTACCATTTGGTCATTCTAATGTTAATTATAGTTTTGTCTACTCACAAATAACTCGTATATTAACGATAACAATGCAACAGAAGAGCTAGTTTTAGTCTTTGCTCAAGTCATTTAAATATTTAATTTATTATATTTATTTACGTAACATTATATCAGGAATGGACAGAAACTAAAGTGTAAAGTGTACCTACGTAATCAAATATTACGTATTATTTAGTATTTTGAAGTAAAATAACCATCTATACATATAATAAAGCTGAAGAGGGTCGAAAGTCTGTACATGGAGGATAATCGAAAAAAAGTTGGCTGGGAATACTTAGAATCGATAACAGAACACGTTACAACAATTTTTAGAATTTTTGTCTGTTTGTCTGTTTATCTGTTTGTCTGTTTATTTGACCGCGCATCACGTGAAAACGGCTGAACGGATTTTGATGAAATTTTGTATAGAGATAGTTTGAGTCCCGGGAAAGGATAATGTATAGTTTTAATCCCGAAAATCAACCCTGGTGGGGGTGAAAATGGGGTTGAAAGTTTGTATGGAGAATTTTTTACCGCTGAAACGATTTAGATAGAAATGAGTATGGAGATCATTTGAGTCTCGAGAAACGTCATAGGATAGTTTTCAAACCCTTGTGGGGGTGAAAAGGGGGTTGGAAGTTGGTATGAGGATTTTTTTACCGCTGAACAGATTTAGATGAAAATTGGTATAGAGATAGTATGGGTCTCGAAAAAGGACAAAGGATAGTTTCATCTTCAAAAAAGCCCCCCCCCCCCCATCTTACTTTCGAACCGTGGACTATATATGACGGACTAAGATGCATGGCCCAAACAAAAAAAAAAAAAACATCTAACATTTATAGGACACCGTTTAGGTAGGAAAACAAATCAAACGTTTTGTGAAGCAGTCAGATTAGGGTTTATTTTTCTTTATAATTAAACAATAGGTACATTATCTGTCTCTCAAGCTGTTTTGATATGTCTTCTTGAAGAACTACGCATTATTTTGTATCTTTAAGATCTAATAATGTATTACTGTTTTGAGAAAAATAAGTCCCGTCGAGTTTCTTTTCGGTCATAATACTTCTTGGGCCAGAGGTGTAGGGTTAGAACCGGTGGTAGTTTTGGAACGAAGTTCCATCTCCGACGGTTCGCGGATGGGGGGGTAGGCGAAAAAAAGTCGCGTGACCGTCACGAAAATGCGTCACGTCACGAAAACGCGACACCCATACGATTGAGAAACATGTAAAATGGAATAAAAAAAAAAAAAATATAAAATAGAATAAAGTGAAGTGAAGTGTAGCGAAAAGTGAAAGTGAGAAGTGACAAAGTGATAAAAGTGAAAAAAGTCGAGAACCTAAAAGTAAAAAAAGTAAAAAATGTCGAAAATGTCAAAAATGCCTAAATTTCTAAATTACAAAAATGGCTAAATTTCTAAATTACCAAAATGGCTAAATTTCTAAATAACAAAAACTTCATCAATTTCCAAAATTTCAAAATTTTCCAAAATTTCCAAAATTTCCAATATGTCCAAAATTTCCAAAGTTTCCAAAATTTCCAAAATTACCAAAGTTTCCAAAATTACCAAAATTTCAAAAAAACTAAAATAAAAACCACAAACTTCGTTCCAATCGAGTGTTCCACGGCACTCACGTATTTTATTTTTCTCTGACGTTAATTAGCGCATTGTAATGTGCTTACATTGAAGAATAAATAAAAAAAAAAATTAAAATTAAACTGTTTATTATCAATAAAAAGATACAATTTTTACATGATACCCTTAGCATAATCTCAATTTTTTAGAGATTTTTTGCCAAGCGTCAAAGAATTAATATTTTCATGCTTTACATAATATGGTTTCTTCATTAATTATATTTTTAACAAATGGTCTAACTATTAACAAACAGAGCTTTTTTAACAATCATTTTAAGCTTATGGGGTTTCTCCCCTAGGTTGTCTACTACATTTCTAGGAAAACTATTCAGGATATTAGGTAAGTAACTGGACCAGACTCTCTGTCCATAGATGTTATTACTATTCGGTATAGTGAAGTGCTTCGAATCTTTTAGTGCTCTAAGGTTATTTGATCTATTATACCTGTTTAGTTTTCCTAGACTATGTTTGTACTCCAGTATCACTGCCAGTTTGACTTTATCATATACATTCATTATTTTACAATGTTGAAAGAGGCGATCATAGTTATGTTTATATTTGTATTTAATTTTTAGTGGTACAATGGTTTTAAGGATTCTTAGCTGTATACTGTATATTCGTTGGAGGTGAGTTTTGTAGGTTCTTCCATAGCTAGATATACCATAGTTTATTACTGAGTCAGCCATGGCCATGTATATAAGTCGAAGTGTATTATAAGGCATTTTATTTTTAAGTATTGTAAGGTTGCTAAGTATGGCTCTTAATCTCTTGCATACATGGTCAATGTGCTGTCCCCAGTTGAACCTGTCGTCTATTGTGAGACCGAGGTATGTATGCTGTTTTACTATATCCAGAGGCTCACAGTCACAGCATGAAATATCTTGATCTACACCAATATCCTAAATCCTCTATTCCGCGTTCGGAACCGTATGTAATTATCACCATTATTACAACCAGTAACGTAACATCAGTGTATTATCTGTGACAGTGTGGTAAAAACGTATGAAAATTCATTACCTACGTTAACGTAATGAAAAAGTGGGGCCTGATAAGAACTTTCAATAAAAACTATATTGAATAAAATCGGTTCAGCCGTTTTTGAATTATCAGTTAAAAACGCATAGTGAGCGCCGCCAAATATCCCTTAATAAACGACCTTTTGAACGGATGTTTTGTAACAGGGCGGCATCTACGAAACTCTACACTGAGCATCGCCCGACATGCTCTTGGCCGGTTTTTTTTTGCATTGTTTTCCCGGAAATCTCCCCTTAAGGATTACTAATTCCAATTCAAGAAAATCCCCAGTCAGGTTATACGTAGTATATAAAAATTTAACGCCTAAAGGGGGGGGGTAGCTACTACACTCGATTTTTGCATGGGTCATGGACCCCCTCTCCAAGTGCACCTCAAATAGAAATAAAATAATTTCTGCATTTGTGACCCACCCCCCACCCCAATTTCAACCGTGCCTGTTCTTACCTTTCCTGCTTAGACTGATTTGACGGGAGGATCGATTTGGATGATATTTGCCGTGGACATGAACGTATAAATACAAAAGTGGTCCTGTATCGTCCGATATGCACCTACTACTCTCTATGTCGTTTAAATCATGCAAAAAAAATATAAGAAAAGCATTTATTTTTGAGTGTAGTTTCATTTAGTGGTAATTGTTAAATATTTTATTAGGACTACTGTCCTCTAGCGTATCCATCTGTCAACTTTACTTCAAGTTCCGCCTCCAGGGTAGCGGGAGAGAAATTAGGGGTGAATTAGCCGCTTACTGACACAGACCGAATTCCACGCGGGCGGAGCCGCGGGCACAGCTAGTTAGAAATATTTACCTAGCTGTCTGGGTTTCCGGGATCAGGTGGTCGCAAAACTGAAATTTATACCAAATTGCTCTACTAGTTTTGGTCCACAAAGTTTATATACTAATTATATTCTAAAACTTTAATCTCCACTTAAAATATTGTACAATTAACTTTAAAATAGATAATTCGTTCCAAACATATTTAGTGCACTGCCTAGATCATTAATAAAACTCATCATAAACTTTTCCCGCCACAAGTTTTTTTCTTCATTGCGATGACATTTTCTAGGGCCGAATTCGAGGTAATGGTTAATGTTTTATTTTTAAGGGCACTATTTGTCAAATTACTTTTTTATGATAGTAGAATTGTTTCTTAGATATTATGGATCGCAACAAGACCAAACTTCCGCAGGAAAATTCATTTACGTTCAAGTTTTCCCCATATATTTGTAGCAGAACCGTCAGGTGGACGGAAACTGACCATGGACGGGAAACTAGCACAATCACCCTATGTAAAAATTAATAAAATGTAAAATCGCTCTCTTATTTTGTAAATAAGTCGTGCAATATTGTATTTCTTTGTCTAATTTCAAAAATTCCTAATATTAAAAATATTATGAAAACATGCCTCCCGTCATAAAATTACTTGCATCCGTATATACATAATACCATATTATCCCATCTACGCCACCTTCAGTCTATAAAGGCATAATTACATTAATGCTTATACTTTTAGTCTTATAACATACCTTTATCTTACCAACACACATAAGAGCCGTATGTACATTGGTAACCAGTTTCAGTCTGGAATTTATTGCAGTATAATAGGTTAAACAATTGAATGAGTTTTTCAATGACTTACTGCTCTTATATTTGGCAAAGCAGAATTGTAGGTTATGCAAATAAAAATCCTAATTGTATGCCTTTACCTGTGCACTCAGAAAGAATACAATGTGTGTAATCTTACACATAAGTAGAGGTTAAGAACAGTACAAACATAGCGATTTAACAGAAATAAAAATTTGGTTTGTAATAAAATGCCGTGCTATCGGTTAGAGGACATATTTTCCAATATGGCGCTACTCTGGATGCTGTTGGCTTTGCTCTTGGCTGCTGAAATGGAAGCAGCATCAGAACATTCTATAACTATGAGCCATGTCAATGCGCATTTTGGTAAGACTTTGGAGATGTGTCGAGAGGAGGTATGTGCAATTTGATAATTAATACATATCATTTACTGTTAACATATTTGTACTGATGTTTCGAATGTGATATTACACCTGTGGATAAGAATGTAGTGTCATCATAAGAACCTCAGGATTAATAATAAAGTCAAGTGTAAGTGTGCGATAAAGTTAAATTTCAGTAACAATGAAAATAAATAATACTGTAAACTATTTTCTTCTTCTGTAATTTGATTGCTGATCATAAGTTTTCTTTTAAAATTTGCGTCTGCGGATTCTAGGGAATTTCAAAAATCGAAAAAATTAAAATTACCCGAGATTTTATAATTGTAAGCTGATTTATTTAAATAAGCATACGGCTCGCCTGATGGTAAGCAGCTACCGCAGCCTATCGACGCCATTTAAATTGACTTGGTAGTCTTGATAGTACCTACGTCTTGTCTTTTTCTGTTCTTCAGGCAAACATATCCCGCGAAATTATGGAAGAGTGGCATCACATCTGGGACGACAACTTCGAGGTTGTCCACCGCGAGATCGGCTGCGTCCTTATCTGCATGTCCAATAAGTTCTCCTTGTTGCAAGATGATAATCGCATGCACCATGACAGCATGCACGATTATATAAGGAGTTTCCAGAACGGTGAGATTTGTCTCAGACTACCATTGATTACAAACTTATGTTTACAAAGACAGCTTGACAATTTTTAAAATCATACCGAAAAACACAACTAAAATTATATGAGCGACCTGTTTTAAATATATTTGAGTCTCACGAGAGTTTTATGATTTAATCAGGTCAAATCAAATCATGGTCAAATACGTATGTTGGCACCGTTTGGTAAGCGAATACTTCTTAACACTTTCCACACCAGGAATTCGCTAGGCAGACTACTATGTATGTAGCAGATTTGACTACGGTACGGAAAGTATTAAAACACAGATTTGTCGACAGGTGACGATCTCTCCGCCACAGTGGTAGAATTGTTCCACAACTGCGAGAAACAGTACGAAGATATCACTGACGACTGCAGCCGTGTCACTAAGGTCATGGCGTGCTTCAAGGTCGACGCCAAGAAGGCTGGCATAGCTCCAGAGGTTGCTTTGATTGAAGCTGTGTTGGAGAAGTACTAAGACCCAATGGCATTCTTAGGAATTGATAAAGGCCTAGTTCAACATGATAACAGCATATAAAATTGATTGTTAATATTATAGTTTTAATAAAGTCAAAATCATAAAGCTGTTAAGATTCGATTTTAGTGTTTTAAATCAATAAAAAGCTGCTCGAGTGAAAATTGGTTTCAATAATATTATGGGATTGTCTGCATTACTAAACGGACTTCGCATGACCGTATAAACATTTTAAGCTGGCGAGTACCAACTATTGCTCTGCGTTTGTTGCCGCTGTAATAATAGTCAGTATTTTGGTTACAAAACGCCGTGTAACTATACTGTTACCAATAAAATTTTCATTTCATTTTCATTTCATTTCATTTCAGCAACAATAAAGTAGTTTTTAAGGTCATTTTTCACGCCTTTCTGCTTAGTTTCTTGTGCTGCTGACTGGACCTTTGATTATAGAATTTTAAAAACTAGATTTTAGGCTTCTCACAAAGAGTATATTATGCCATATTTATGCTGTTAGTAATAAAATAATAGTCCTCACTAATTAAATAATCGTAAATACTGAATTATTAGATGCAAGAACTGCTGACTCATAACCTAATGACAGCTTATGTGTATCCTAATTGACTGATGATAAAATTTACGCAAATATAATTTTCATGAAGGATTTATAATTTTAGTATTCCATCTTTAATGTGACAAAATTAGCGTCTGTCGATCCAACAGTCATAGACGATAGTATCACAGTCTATTCGCTATTTAGATACGTACGTTGTACTTGCTCATTTGACTAATTACAAAATTACATAGTTGGCATTATGATGTTAACTTTACGTAGAGGCTATTTCTAATGGATATGGCATATCATAATATAAGTTGGTGTTATGTTTTATTTATTTATTTATTTAATCTTTATTGCACTATATAGGATGGTACAAATGGCGGACTTATCGCCATAGGCAAATAGGTATTAATGTTTTTCACTACTACCCCTTTCAATTAGTTGAATATATCTTAGGCTTTCAATTAATACAATAACATTTTCACCAAAAAATCCGGGGTCTAATGTAATTTCACATAGCTACAGTTTGGGAAATGCAAACATTATGGTAAATTTCTTTTGCAAAATTTAAGAAATGAGAAACTGAGGTATAATCACGTGATTTTGGGGAAAGCAGAGGTAACCTACCAATGCCGTGTACTTTTACCGCTTAACTGAGGTTGAGAAGTCGTACGGTGATTTTCGAGTAGAAGGGTTAAAAGATACACAACGCCCATGTGAATCCTCTGGGGTTGCAGGTGTCCATAGACTTCGGTCACTGCTTACCATCAGGCAGGCCATACGTTTGTTTGCCAGCGTCGTGGTATAAAAAAAACTTAGTTTTAGAACTATGTATTACCAATTCTCATACAGCCAACCCTTTAACAATAAACGAAGTTAACCATAATAACTTCTTACCAGTCGCTTCAGTAAAACTTTAGACCTACAGCGAATTAACAAACCTTCAGACCAACATTCAAGACATGAACACGCCCCTCGTTACTAAATGACTTGCATCCGTACAACCATCATATTACTCTATCGGCAACAACGCCAAAATCACATCTAAACCCATCTATTTATAGAGTCTATGCAGAATAGCTTATTATGTATGGTCTAAGAGCTAGCCCCAGAAAGAGGTATAGAAGCAAAGAAAAATGTCTACTTAGTGTACTGTGCCATATTAAGCGGATTATTATGAATAAGTTGTCAATCGATTCGTCGTCAGTTTTTTATTAGTTTTGCAACTCTTTGGCTGACTTGCTACTCTGGTAGTGGTAGCCTATTCGAAATCTAATAATGTCAATTTTGCAGTGCAACTCATTTGAAGACTTTAAAGTCTTATTAAATTGGTATCATAATAATAGTGAATTTAATGCGACTATTCCTCATGAATACCTGCTAAATGCGCTTCAGCACACTAACCGTTTTGCTCAATAGATTGTAAAGTTAAATAGAGTAAATAGTAAAATCCACTTTATTGCATTTCAGAATTAAATCATACATAATATTACATGCTAACCGAGGTCAACAAAAGGCGTGTTTAGAAATCTTCTCTGGACAACCTTTGGGTAGCATAGCTTGCAGGATAAGATAAGAAACAATTTATGCTGAAAAAGCACACTTTAGAGAAAAAAATAAAGAATAGATTGATTATGAAAGGATAGCTAGTGTACTTTTGCCGAGGCTAACTATCGGTCTACAAGGTAATCATAGACAATTAGCAGCCAAAAAAAAATCCGTCTATGATATATTGATGTGCCATCGTCTGGTGGGCATTGTTGGCAAGATGGCGCTGTACTGGGTGGTTTCTGCAATATTGCTGGTGGCTGGGGGTCGGGTGGACGCCACGGCTGAAGTCATGAGCCATGTCACTGCGCATTTTGGGAAGGCGCTGGAGCAATGTCGGGAGGAGGTGAGTACTACAGCTCCATTGATGAATAGTTGCCCAGGTCAGATAACAAGGATAGCGTTAATGGCATATAGTTTAAAAGGGTTTTAGTGCTCTTTTACCGAGGTAAGTTCTAAGACAGTATTGCAAATGACAGTTCCCTTCGGTATACCTTATTCGATGAATAGTTGCCAAGCCCCGGGGGCTTGATCCGGATCAGGCCATAGGGATAGTTGGAATAACACATTATCGAGAGGGTTTAAATCGTTAATTATTACGGCAAGGTCTAAGATCATACGCTTAAGAGCAGGTTATTTATGAGGTTATGAAAATAATTAGCAGAAATAATCCTGCTATGATATGTTGATTTGTTGATGCGCTAACATCTGCTCGAGGATAAAATTTGTTATCATAATTAGATAATGTGCTATTCCAACTATCCTTATGGCCTGAGCCGGAGGCCTGGCAACTGTTCATCGAAGAAGGTAAAAGCCATAATGACATTAATCAGATGATAGGGCTCTATAACTACTTATCTGTTTTGAACGCTATTCTCAGTCCAGTACTTTTACAATGGCACGTACTGACGAATTATTGTCACGTGCCGCATCTGTTTTTTATACAGAATTTCCATGTTGTGTATCAACGAATAATATATTTCCATTGCCCTCAGTCCCAGCTCTCACCTGAAATCCTGGATGAGTTCCACAACTTCTGGCGCGAAGACTTCGAGGTGGTTCACCGGGAGCTAGGCTGCGCCATCATGTGCATGTCCAACAAGTTTTCACTTCTGCAAGATGATGCCAGAATGCATCATGAGAACATGCACGACTACGTTAAAAGCTTCCCACAAGGTAGGCTCTCGGCAAAAAGTTCCCCGTCTAAGCAGATTACTAAATGAAAAGTGTGCCAGAGCTGACATAAATTTTGACTCTTTCATCAGATTTCGGACTAACACCCAGGACTGAATGTTTTTCTCTTTTTTTATGGGTAAAATTACATCATTGTTTTTAATTATAATTACGTAACTGTAATTTCGTCATACGACGTTCTCTGTTTACACTCTACTTAATGTTATGTTAACTTTAAGTTATATTTGCCACTAATTAAGTATTAGCTGTGCAATAAGCTTAAGAACACAATTTTTCCAATATGTATTAATGTGACATTAATAATATTGTGTCTTGGTTACATGAAATAAATAATTAATTAATTCATTCATTATACAACGGCTAATGTATATAACGGCTGTTGGTAGACCTAATAAATAAAAAAACCGGCCAAGAGCGTGTCGGGCCACGCTCAGTGTAGGGTTCCGTAGTTTTCCGTCCGTCACAGTAAGTGTCCCCACTTAAGAGTTAAAATAACACCGCCATCAGGATATGATATGAGCGTTCCACGTACATCTACATCTATCGGCAAATTAAGTAAACTATTGCGCGCGAACTTAAAGTATGGAAGATGATTTTTATGGGATAATTCTTTATTTCGTGAGCCGATTTTCACCGTTTTTACTTTATTTGAAAGCACGTCATTTCATTGTGATTTTGTAGAAATTACAGGTACAATAAACACCTGCTTATACGGTTAAATTACAAACTTAGTTCAGAAATTATATTGTAATTTTTTTTCAAAAACTATTCAACCTATCAAGTTCAAAATAATTTTCCTAGAAAGTTTTTATAAAGTTCTACTTATGAGATTTTTTTCATATTTTTAAAACTTATGGTTCAAAAGTTAGAGGGGGGGGGGACACATTTTTTTTTACTTCTGGAGCGATTATTTCCGAAAATATTAACATTATCAAAAAATGCTTTTAGTAAACCCCTATTCATTTTTCAATACCTATCCAACAATATATCACACGTTAGGGTTGAAATGAAAAAAAAAATCACTCCCCACTTTACGTATAGGGGAGGTACCCTAATAAAACATTTTTTTCCACTTTTTATTTTAGCACTTTGTCGGCGTGATTGATATACATATTAGTACCAAATTTCAGCTTTCTAGTGCTAACGGTCACTGAGATTATCCGCGGACGGACGGACGGACGGACGGACGGGCAGACATGGCGAAACTATAAGGGTTCCTAGTTGACTACGGAACCCTAATAAAATAAAAATAACAAATAAAGGGCCTGGAAAGTATTTCAGACTCCTTAGTCTATACATTTTATTGACACTTCGCGCACTAAACCATAAACAAAAGTAGCATGGAGTGCAGCAATTTCCACGCCGTTAAAAATAACCAGTTTCTTGACCCGAAGGCGTATTCAGGTTACAAAAACATGATCGCAACATGTAATTAGTGTCCCTGTTTTCATGAAATATTGTATAGTTAAAAATATACAGTTACAAAAAACGGACGCCATAAGGCATTCTCTACCAGTCTAACTATGTAAGACTTGCTATATAGATAACTGAAAAGAGAAACATCGTTGATGCGACGTATGTTAAGAAAATAAAAATAACACTAAATTGGGAAAAAAAGTTCAACTGGCAATTGGGTGGTATCCTATTTTTAAAATGCGAACATGTCCGTTTTTGTAAAATGTATCGCGTGTTCGTTTGCCGACTGTGTACGAGAACTGAAATTATGTGTTACGTTATTATCCGGACTTGGATGCAAACAACGTGGATTTATAGTCAGAAGTTTGCGTTCAGTTTCATAAACATGTAAGGGAAGTTATTTGTGAAACATACGTGAACGTGAACGTATATTCACAAATAACGTGCACCATTAGAGTTACTGCTATATTGCAGTTGCAGAGGACTTCTAATGATTAATTTGCATACATATAGGTTAAACTAAAATAGTGATCCACTCATACAAATAAGCCAACCATTTATACTTACAAAAATATTTTCTTTGTGGGGTATATTACGATGCAGATTATGTGTCTTATTCCTTACTAGCTGTGCCCGCGGCTCCGCCCGCGTGAAATTCGGTCTGTGTCAGTAAGCGGCTAATTCACCCCTAATTTCTCTCCCGCTACCCAGGAGGCGGAACTTGAAGTAAAGTTGACAGAGGGATTTATCCTATTAATTTTTATTGGCATGATTTAAACGACATAGAATAGTAGGTGTATATCGGACGATACAGGACCACTTTTGTATTTATACGTTCATGTCCACGGCAAATATCATCCAAATCGATCCTCCCGTCAAATCAGTCTAAGTATGAAAGGTAAGAACAGGCGCGGTTGAAATGGGGGGGGGGGGGGGGGGGGGGGGGGTGTCACAAATGCAGAAAGGTTTTTTTCTATCTGAGGAATTAGTAATCCTTACGGGGTGATTTCCGGGATAACAATGCAAAAAAAACCGGCCAAGAGCATGTCGGGCGATGCTCAGTGTACTTTCGTAAATGCCGCCCTGTTACGAAACATCCGTTCAAACGGTTGTTTATTAAGGGATATTTGGCGGCGCTTACGTCAGTCTACTATCCGGCACCGAACCGATTTTATTCAATATAGTATTTATTGAAAGTTCTTATCAGGCCTCACCAAATTTCAGCTTTCTAGTGCGAACAGTAACTGAGCTAGACCGTGGACAGACGGACGGACATGGCGAAACTATAAGGGTTCCTAGTTGACTACGGCACCCTAAAAAGAGATAAATAGTAGTTTATGTAACTGTTACGTAATAAGGCCTAATTAAGGCGGATTTTGATTACGTTACCGTAGGTAATGAATTTTCATACGTTTTTACCACACTGTCACAGATAATACACTGATGTTACGTTACTGGTTGCAATAATTGTGGTAATTACATACTTCAAGGTAAGCACATTACAATGCACTAATGAACGTCAGAGAAAAATAAAATACGTGAGTGTCGTGGAACACTCTGTTGGAATGAAGTTATGTTATTTAATTTTATTAAATTTTTGACTATTTCGTAAATTTTGTGGTGTTAATTTTTTTTGTATTTTTATGAAATTTTTGAAATTTTTAAAATTTTTGAAATTTTTAAAATTTTTGAAATTTTTGAAATTGTTGAAATTATTGAAGTTGTTGAAATTGTTGAAATTGTTGAAATTATTGAAATTGTTGAAAAGGTTGAAATTGTTGAAATTGTTGAAATTTTGAAATTTTTGAAATTTTTGAAACTTGAAATTTTTGAAATTTATGAAATTTTTGAAATTCAGAAATTTTGCCATTTTTGACATTTTTTACTTTTAGGTTCTCGACTTTTTTTCACTTTTATCACTTTGTCACTTCTCACTTTCACTACAATTCACTTCACTTCACTTTATTCTATTTTATATATTTTTTATTTCATTCCATTTTACATGTTTCTAAATCGTATGGGTGTCGCGTTTTCGTGACGTGACGCTTTTTCGTGACGGTCACGTGACTTTTTTTCGCCTAGCCCCCCCATCCGCGAACCGTTCGATAAGGAACTTCGTTCCAAAACTACGACCGGTTCTAACCCTACACCTCTGGCCCAAGAAGTATTATGACCGAAAAGATACTCGACGGGACTTATTTTTTTCAAAACAGTAATACATTATTAGATCTTAAAGATACAAAATAATGCGTAGTTCTTCAAGAAGACGTATCAAAACAGCTTGAGAGACATATAATGTACCTATTGTTTAATTATAAAGAAAAATAAATCCTAATCTGACTGCTTCACAAAACGTTTGATATGTTTATCTACACTTATATTGTAAGTTCTCTAAAACGTGTTCGAAAACGGTAGGCAATGGCTAGCATTACCACGACCGATTTTACTATGATAAGCTTTTTATCTGTGGCAGTAACGTAATTTTAACTTTACATGCTCAACTATTGATGTGTTATGAGTTTTGATAACATAATGTACACCTGCACGCTCCCACGCGGCCGCCGACACGCGCCTCCCCGACCGCCGGCACTATCGAGTTGGCCATGGCGGTGCAATGGCGGCCATTCTATGGTTTACGAATACGGCATTTAGAATAAATAATATGAGTGTAGATAAAGCAGTGTATGCAACTGTACGTAATTAGGCCTTAAAACACTCGTGTGATCTTTTTATGAAACTCGCCTGCGGCTCGTTTCATAAAACCACACTCATGTTTTAAGGACCCTTATTACGTAACAGTTACATATGCAATAACCCTTTGACATTCATGACATTTTCAAATATTTCTTAAGAGCGGGTAAAGGTAAATTTAAAGCATCGACGGGTAACATGTTATAAATATGAACACCTTGACCAAAAAATTACAAATTATTTAAATACCAAATTTCATCTAAATACGGACAGCGGTTATTGGTTGTTTTTTCCCCATGTAAACTTTCACCCCTTTTGTATCCGTTTAAAGGATAATTTCCGAGATAAAACTATTTTATTTCCTTTTTTAATTAATTATCTGCGTACCAAATTTTATCTAAATCGATTCTGCGGTTAATAATTCCCTATACAAATTTCCAACTCTCTTTTCACCCCTTTAGGGTTGATTTTCGGAGTGAAAACTATCATTTGTCCTTTCTTGAGACCCATACTATACCAAATTTCATCTTTATCAGTTCAGCGGTTAAAAAATCGTCATACCAACTTCCAACCCCCTTTTCACCCCCACAAGGGTTTGAAAACTATCCTATGACGTTTCGATTATCCTATGCGATTCAGGGTGAAAGGGTTTATTTTCGGGATGAAAACTATTCTGTCGTTAATCGGGACTCAAATTATCTGCATACTAATTTCTATGAAAAAAATCTCCATAAAAACTTTCAACCCCCTTTTCACCGCCTCCAGGGTTGATTTTCGGGATGAAAACTATTCTTTGTCCTTTCCCGGGACTCAAACTATCTCTACACAAAATTTCATCAAAATCCGTTCTGCCGTTTTCACGTGATAGATGTATAGATAGATAGTTTTTATTGAAAGTACCTTTCAGGCTTCACTATTTTTTTCAAATTTTTTGGACCTACGGTTCTAAAGAAAGGTGGGGGAGGGGGGGGGGGGTTCAAGATGAAACTATCCTTTGTCCTTTCTCGAGACCCATATACTATCTCTATATCAATTTTCATCTAAATCTGTTCAGCGGTAAAAAAATCCTCATACCAACTTCCAACCCCCTTTTCGCCCCCACAAGGGTTTGAACACTATCCTATGACGTTTCTCGAGACTCAAATTATCTCCATACTCATTTCTATCTAAATCGTATCAGCTGTTAATAATTCTCCATACAAACTTTCAACCCCATTTTCACCCCCACCAGGGTTGATTTTCGGGATTAAAACTATATATTATCCTTTCCCGGGACTCAAACTATCTCTATACAAAATTTCATCGAAATCCGTTCAGCCGTTTTCACGTGATGCGCGGTCAAATAAACAGACAAACAGATAAACAGATAAACAGACAAACAGAAACAGACAAAAATTCTAAAAATTGTTGGAACGTGTTCTGTTATCGATTCTAAGTATCCCCAGCCAACTTTTTTTCGATTATCTTCCATGTACAGACTTTCGACCCTCTTCAGCTTTATTATATGTATAGATGAATTTGTGCTATTAAATAAATATTATAGGACAATCTTACACAAATCGGCCTAGTCCCACGGTAAGCTCAATAAGGCTTGTGTTGTGGGTACTAGACGACGATATATAATATATAAATAAAATAAAATAAAATAATAAATAATACATTTATTCACGAAACAACCCTTGGTTTACAAACTTTTCTTCTGCCAAACTGTAGGACAGTTTGTTTGTTTATTGGTTTGTTTGTTTGTTGTGGATAGATATAGATAAATACTTAAATACCTACATAGAAAACATACATAACCATAACTCAGGAACAAATACCCGTGATAAACACACAAATAAATGCCCCGACCAGTCGAAACCGGGACCTAAACCAAAACAAAACAAAGCTATTTATCAAAACAAAGTCATTTAAGCAAACCCAACTGAAATTTCAATCAAACCAATCGACACAAACCCGAATGGAAGTCAGACCTAAATGTGACAGATTGCAAAAATGTTACTACAATAAAGCAATATCAATCATTCTAAAAGACAGAACTATAATGCATTGCTTTTTAAAATTCACTATGAGTAATTGCTTGTAGAATAGTAGTTTATGCAACTGATACATAATGAGGGGCCTTAAAACACGAGTGGGGTTTAATGAAACGATATTTCATTATAGGATCACACGAGTGTTTTAAGGCCTAATTATGTACAGTTGCATACATTACTTTATCTACACACATATTGCAAGTACTCAAAGATGGGTTCAGAAGCCGAAGGCAATTGACCTGCATTACTAGGTAGATAGATACAAGTGCTGAAACATACCCACAGGTGTAAGCTTAATAAAAATAAATAAATTAGAACTCATAAGGAATAGTAGTTTATGTAACTGTTACGTAATAAGGGTCCTTAAAACATGAGTGTGGTTTCATGAAATGAGCCGCAGGCGAATTTCATAATAAGATCACACGAGTGTTTTAAGGCCTAATTACGTACAGTTGCATACACTGCTTTATCTACACTCATATTATTTATTCTAAATGCCTTATTTGGAAACCATAGAATGGCCGCCATTGCACCGCCGCCATGGCCAACTCTCGTGTGCCGGCGGTCGCGCGGGCGCGTGTCGGGCTGTCGGCGGATCCCCGGGAGGGTGCAGGTGTACATTATGTTATCAAAACTCATAGCACATCAATAATTGAGCATGAAAAGTTAAAATTACGTTACTGCTACGGATAAAAAGCTTATCATAGTAAAAACGGTCGTGGTAATGCTAGCCATTGCCTACCGTTTTCGAACACGTTTTAGAGGACTTACAATATGAGTGTAGATAAAGTATATTTATCTATACATCTATATCTATCTATACATATAATAAAGCTGAAGAGGGTCGAAAGTCTGTACATTGAAGATAATCGAAAAAAAGTTGGCTGGGGATACTTAGAATAGATAACAGAACACGTTCCAACAATTTTTAGAATTTTTGTCTGTTTATCTGTTTGTCTGTTTATCTGTTTATCTGTTTATCTGTTTATCTGTTTGTCTGTTTATTTGACCGCGCATCACGTGAAAACGGCTCAACAGATTTCGATGAAATTTTGTATAGAGATAGTTTGAGTCCCGAGAGAGGATAATATATAGTTTAAATCCCGAAAATCAACCCTGTTGGGGGTGAAAATGGGGTTGAAAGTTTGTATGGAGAATTTTTAACCGCTGAAACGATTTAGATAGAAATGAGTATGGAGATAATTTGGGTCTCGAGAAACGTCATAGGATAGTTTTCAAACCCTTCTGGAGGTGAAAAGGGGGTTGGAAGTTGGTATGAGGATTTTTTTACCGCTGAACTGATTTAGATGAAAATTGGTATAGAGATAGTATGGGTCTCGAGAAAAGACAAAGGATAGTCTCATCATGAAAAAAGCCCCCCCCCACCCACCGACCCAACCGTAGGTTCAAAAAATAATGGAAGTGAAGCCTGAAAGGTACTTTCAATAAAAACTATCTATCTATACATCTATCACGTGAAAACGGCTGAACGGATTTTAATGAAATTTTGTGTAGAGATAGTTTGAGTCCCGGGAAAGGACAAAGAATAGTTTTCATCCCGAAAATCAACCCTGGAGGGGTTGAAAAGGGGGTTGAAAGTTTGTATCAAGATTTTTTAATACAAATTAGTATGCAGATAATTTGAGTCCCGAGAGACGACAGAATAGTTTTCATCCCGAAAATAAACCCTTTCACCCCGAAAACGGGGTTGGAAGTTGGTATGACGATTTTTTAACCGCTGAACTGATAAAGATGAAATTTGGTATAGTATGGGCCTCAAGAAAGGACAAATGATAGTTTTCACTCCGAAAATCAACCCTAAAGGGGTGAAAAGAGAGTTGGAAATTTGTATAGGGAATTATTAACCGCAGAATCGATTTAGATAAAATTTGGTATGGAGATAATTTGAGCTGGAAAAGGAAATAAAATAGTTTTATCTCAGAAATTATCCTTTAAGCGGATACAAAGGGGTGAAAGTTTACATGGGGAAGAAACAACCAATAACCGCTGTACGTATTTAGATGAAATTTGGTATTGAAATAATTTGTAATTTTTTGGTCAAGGTGTTCATATTTATAACATGTTACCCGTCGATGCTTTAAATTTACCTTTACCCGCTCTTAAGAAATATTTGAAAATGTCATGAATGTCAAAGGGTTATTGCAGGTTCGAGTATTATATATGACGGACAAAGATGCATGGCCCAAACCAAAAAACTACTACAAAATCATCTAACATTTATAGGACACCGTTTAGGTAGGAAAACATATCAAACGTTTTGTGAAGTAGTCAGATTAGGATTTATTTTTCTTTATAATTAAACAATCGGTACATTATCTGTCTCTCAAGCTGTTTTGATATGTCTTCTTGAAGAACTACGCATTATTTTGTATCTTTAAGATCTAATAATGTATTACTGTTTTGATAAAAATAAGTCCCGTCGAGTTTCTTTTCGGTCATAATACTTCTTGGGCCAGAATTTCAAAAATTTCAAAAATTTCAAAAATTTCAAAAATTTCAAAAATTTCAAAATTTCGAAAATTTCGAAAAAAATACAAAAAAATTAAAACCACAAAATTTACGAAAAAGTCGAAAATGAAATAAAATTAAATAACTAAATATAATATTTATTATTATTTTTCTCTGACGTTCATTAGTGCAATGTAATGTGCTTACCTTGAAGTATGTAATTACCACAATTATTGCAACCAGTAACGTAACATCAGTGTATTATCCGTGACAGTGCGGTAAAAACGTATGAAAATTCATTACCTACGGTATCGTAATGAAAATGTGCCGGATAGTAAACTGACATAAGCGCCGCCAAATATCCCTTAATAAACGACCTTTTGAACGGATGTTTCGTAACAGGGCGGCATCTACGAAACTCTACACTGAGCATCGCCCGACATGCTCTTGCCCGTTTTTTTTTTGCATTGTTATCCCGGAAATCACCCCTTATGGATTACTAATTCCTCAAATAGAAAAAAATTCACAGATTTCGTGCCTTACACGACTATAGAGCACATTGGAAATGAATCTACGGAATTCGAAAAAATATTGTCGCTGAGTGACGAGAAAGTCGGGATAAGGAAAATGTTATAAAATAAAACTACGACGTTGAATGATAATTATTTTATTCTTAGATTAACATAAGTATCCTCGACATAACGCCTGTGAACCAGAGTTGGGCAAAAATTAACGTGATTGAAACTAAAGTTAAAAAGGAGAACGTTACTCATAATCATATGAACATAATTACGAATTCAATCATGAGCTTTCTAATCTGATTGACCACCGACATGAGTAAATCGTGTCGATTTTTAGTTTCACTCATGATTAGCTGAAGTGATTACATTAGTAAGACGGTATGCTTAGTTAAACTAACGATTTAGTTGATTAGATTTTGATTAGATTTTGCGTAGCTACTAGCTCCTTCACTTTTTTCCCTGACGAAACAGAGGCGGTACCTATGTGAGTATAATATACATTTAGGATAAATGGCTATTTGTGACAATATTTCTAAAGGTATCATTTGGCGGTTGGCGCTTACGTCTTAAGTTGTATAGTGCAGATTCAATATTGAGCAATAAAAGCGTAAATGGCAAATGTTACCTTTACCAAAATATCGTCAATTTTTTTGTTAGTTTTTGGTATGAGTGTACAAATGAATGCTCCCATTTAACTTTGAAACGGCCTGTTCGGTTTTATTGCGATTTTCGGCTACAGTTAAGGCAGCTATCACACAGCTGCGGTTTTCACGTGCGCTTTTCATTTTCATTCTCATTCTCATTCCCTTTCTCATTCTCATTCTCATTTTCATTTTCATTTAGGATAATGAAAATATCTACATATGTATCTGGTTCAATATGTGAAATTCAAAACAAACGCCTTATTCAAGTAATAATATAAACCAGCTTAAGAACACTCTAATCATACATTCGTCAATCACATTGAACAAGTTAGTTGATTAGCGTTAATTTAGTTTCAATCAGCGCCCGTCGTTAATGATTTACTCATGGCGAAATTACTTGATTGTTTTGTGTTATGATTTAATCAGCGATTTTAATCAAGTGTGCCCAACTCTGCTATGAACAAACAAATTGAAAAATTTCCACTCGCATATCGAAGTTTAAATAATTGTCGCCGTGGCGCCTAAGTATACATGTTTCATTTTTAGATTAATAAGCAGGATATAATAATGTTCAAAGTACAAGAAAATTATTACATTACAAATCCTTAGTCAACTCGAGAAATGGTAGCCAATTAGCTAAATAATTTTTAAGCAAAAAAAAAACCGACTTCTTCAATGGGGGTAGCCGGTGAAGGATTATTGTAGATGGTGCACTCTATATAATGAAATAACTTGCTTAACAAACATAGCGAAGAGGACAAATCGTCAAACGTGAACTATGCGTCGTTGAAGAATTCCTTTCTCATTTTACATTTCACATGTTTATGGCATCAGCCGCAGTCCCACTTCATCAATATGTCACTGTTTTCAATGAATATGCTTGATTTATTGATTTAAATACAAAAATCACTTTATGTATGCCTTTAAGATTTGAGAAGTTCCCTCGATTCCTCATGTATCCCATCATAAGAACTTGAGCTTAACGAAAATTTGTCCTGACAATTTAACTTGCTTAACAAACACATCGTAGAGGAGAAATCGCCAAACGTGAATTATGCGCCGTTGAAGAGTTCCGTTCTGATCATCATCAGCAGTTCCACTTCATCAAATGTCACTCTTTTGAATGAAAATGCTTGATTTGTTGATAAAAATACAAAAATCACTCTGTTTGCCTTTAATATTCGAGGAGTTCCCTCGATTCCTCATGGATCCCATCATCAAAACTTGAGCTTGACGAAAATTTGTCCTGACAATCTTACTTGCTTAACAAACACCGACGTGTGTTCGATAAGAGGAGGAATCGCCAAACGTGAACTATGCGTCGTTGAAGAGTTCCCTTCTGATCATCATCAGCAGTTCCGTTTAATCAAATGTCACTGTTTTGAATGAAAATGATTGATTTGTTGATAAGTTATGGAGTAATAAACATAAAAAAAAATTGAGAACCTCCTCTTTTGAAATCTTGAAGTCAGTTAAAAAAAAATTATGTGAAAAATGTCGTTCTGACTTTTATCAAAAAGGTTAAGCTACAGGGCAGACTCTTAACCCGATCGACTTACAATATGAGTGTAGATAAAAACACATAAACACATGGGTAATAAAAATACGCATAAATTGAAACATTTACAGTATAACAATTAACCGTTTATAATTAGCCTGTCAGTCAACTTCTCACACCAACCTGTCCAATGTCCATCAAAACGAACAAATATCGTACTAATTTTGTCAATTGACCTCTACTTTTGTTTCAAGGTGACGTTCTCTCCGCCAAAATGGTAGAACTGATTCACAACTGCGAAAAGCAGTACGACGACATTCCCGACGACTGCAACCGCGTGGTTAAGGTCGCAGCTTGCTTCAAGGTCGACGCCAAGAAGGCTGGCATCGCTCCTGAGGTCACCATGATTGAGGCGGTGCTGGAGAAGTACTGAGACCAATGGGAAGTAGTTTGAATTCTAAATGATACTGGTGGATAGAAAAGGGGTTTTGAACGGTAGATTGTGATATAATTGTATATAATTTCGTGAATAACTTATTTAAAAAAATGTGGGCCATCATGACGCGGGACGTCTCTTAAAAAATATTGTTTGGTTGTCAAATAGTACATATTCTTTTGCCAGTATTGTTTTTAATTCTTATATACGACCAATATATTCTACCAATATATCGAACAATGTCTAAAGAGTGATTCCTAGTAGATAGTTTTGATTAAGCTTATTTCATCTACTATTTAGACTAGATTAGAATTTTTGTGATTTAATAAATTGTTGCTTGAGTGAGTTTGTTTCAATGACAACATCATTTTTCTTTAGTTGTTAAATGTTTTGTAATTGTGATATCAAAATTTCTAAAATGCACGTTATCTCATGATTATGTATTGAGTTATTAGTTGGATACAAAATGAAAATCAAAACGATAATCACACAAAAAATAGAAAAGGTTACCAAACTGGTTAGTAACTTCATCAAGATCTTGATTATTGTTTTGAAAACCACTGATGGTATGGTAGACTAGTTTTGATTTAACTGCTAAGTCTGCTAATCCGCAACTTTGTTACAATTGAAAACATTATCAAACGTGATTAAAAACCTTGACAGCTCACGTGCAAATTAAGTACTATTTCCATACAACACCTAACAATTAAATCACTGACAATTAGAAATTATACCATCCATATATATGGATGCAACCGAGTCTAACAATCACTCTAGTGACCAGAAGCAGTATTTAGTATATTTCTGCGAGCTACGTTATAACAGGACTTCTCACGATGGCGAGGTTATCTGTCCTGTACTCTCTTGTGTTATTGGCCATGGCTGTGAAAGAGATAGAACCGTCATCAGACAATATGAAGTCCATAACTTCTGGTTTCCTTAAAGTACTAGAGGAATGCAAACAGGAGGTAAGCTGGTATATTAATATTAGTGCTAAACGCTTGTCGAGATAATTTTATTAATAAGATCTAGAATACTCACAAAATTGATGAGAGGAGTTCATAAAAGACCAATTCTTGCTGTAGATTTTATGATGCAACCACCACAATTTTTGGTATTCAGTCCAATATGCATTCTACTTAATTATTTTTGTGGTAATCACCAGCTAAATTTGCAAGGTCACGTGATCAGTGACCTTTACCATTACTGGAAGGAAGACTATTCCCTCTTGAACCGGGACACTGGCTGTGCCATTATCTGCATGAGCAAGAAGCTGGACCTTATCGATGCGAGCGGGAAGCTTCATCATGGGAACACTGCGGAGTTTGCCGCCAAACATGGAGCTGGTAAATAAGATGTTGATTTACTTAACCCTTTGAACGCCATACGTCATAGACAAGACGGCACTCATACGCCAAGCGCAAGAGAAGCACGAGCGAGCCAATATAAACCTTACTTGAAAGTTTGAAGGTTACTTTGATAGCGTACGCCATATCCCATATAGTGGCTGTTGGCGCCGTGGGCACGAGAACTCATGACACCTTTAGGGGTTCTTGGCGTTCAAAAGGTTAAGGGGGACTGTAGATTCATTTTAAAAGAACAACAAGTTAGATCTGTCAATGGTCTTGTTATACAAAATTTAAAAAAAAATTAAGGAAGACTTTAAACGTGTTTAGTGAAACCTTGTACTGTACAGATCTAGTAGACATATCAATGCTCAATCTTTCTATATATATTAACGGATTATAGAGATCTTTGTCTTATCTCTAGCTAAAGCACATCACCGATAGAAGTTTATGTTTTTTTTTATACCACGACGGTGGCAAACACGCATACCTGATGGTAAGCAGCTAACATAGCCTATGGACGCCTGCAACTCCCGAGGTGTCACATGCGCGTTGCGACCCTTTACAAAAAAGGAGGATTCACTGTGTTGACGGCTAAAGGAACAAGAGGGTCCCTCGTCGTCAACACACTGGGTCCTCGTTAAGCTTCTTCTATAAGTTTAAAAGATAGTGGACTATAATGACAAAAGATATATTATTTAATTTTACAGCAAGTGATGTAGCTTCAAAGCTAGTGGAGATCCTCCACGCCTGCGAGAAGAACCACGAAGCAATAGAAGATGAATGCATGAGGGCGCTCGAGATCGCCAAATGCTTCCGCACAGATATACACCAGCTCAACTGGACGCCCAAGATGGATGTTATTGTCACTGAAGTTCTCACTGAAATGTAGGGTACTTAATAGGTATTCTACCTAGAATAACCAATATATTAAGTACCTACTTTACAAAGGTAAAGATCTTTAAGAAAGTAACTTAGGTAACCGTTTTCTCAAATCGTTGTAAGATCAGGTGTATGGGAAACATAGTTTTTATATTTGTCCCGGGACAAAGAAACAATATAGAAATGCCATATAAGTGTTCCCCTTATCCCAGCGTTTCTTTTACCCCACCTAACCTTTCAAGTCCTATCCGGATTCTGAGAAATTTTGGATTATTCTGAACTCAGATCATAAACAGAATTGATTCTACAGTATTTCAGACTTATCATTACGCTACCTCATATGAAAGTGCCCATGGAAAAGTAGCGTTAATGAATTCGAAAATATTAGGACACTTTTTGTGTCCTTAAAGAATCAATAGTACTCACTTACGCGGTTCTCAGTACGAATATCCAACTTATAATTTCTCGGGATCCGATCAAAATAATAACAGAGAATAAATATTTACTCTTTTCTCAAACATGCAATGAAATATTGATATTATGTTCCTTATAATAGGCTGCGAAGTATCACGTTTCAGGTGCGGCTACACGAGAGGTCGATAATGGAATTTCATACAAATTTGGAGGCCTAGGCCGGCAAGTGCCTCTTTTTTAATTTCCATTGCACACATATTTGTGGCACAGGATCATGGCATTCAGCCATTTAAGGCTATAAGCGATATTTACTTTTTAGTTCGTTTGACATTCTGCCACTACTTACGCCTATTAAAAAGAACAATAAACAATATGATATATTTTGCAATTTCGTTTATATATAAAATCGACATGAAAATAACAAATAACACATTATTAACAAATTCCTATAATTTTAAATTGAAAAGATGGAGGCAGATTAAAAACGGGTATTAGACGTTGCAATTTGTAGGGCCCAATCTGTTGTGTACCCTGCCTCTCCCTAACCCAGCTCCCTAAGGGCCCTACCTCTTATTACACCTCCCAACCTGACAGATTGGGCCCTACAAATTGTTACGTCTAATACCGGTTATAGCAACAGCTGATTTTGTTTTTTTTTTCGTGAAAGGTTGGTTATCAAGCTAAAATATTAGCGGCAAGGGCTATAACACACGAGCTGAAATTAAGAATTAAAATCTATAGTTACGAAATACATTCGGAGGGTTCTGATTCTTATGAATATTGTCTATAATAATGCGTAAACAGAGACCATAGACAATATTTGTAACGTTCTGAATGTATGCAGTCACCATGTACATTTTTCTTCTTAGTTTTAACTCGTGTAGAATGGCCTTAAGTGCAACCTCTCGAACAGCACAGATACTGTAAAAAAAAAAAAGTATTTTAGTGGGAAATTTTTAAAAACATTCTCAATATTTTATTAGGTTGCGTATATTATTGTGAATTATAATGTCGATTTGTTTTATTCTATAACAATTTAAATTTTTAGGTACAATAAAAGTGAATTAGGTCTAGATGTTGTTCAAATGCAAGTGAAAATTATACTTAAATGGCCGACGTACGTAATAGTTATACATTTTTAAAAGCCGTTCAGTGACAATGAAATGCAGTCAGAATTTAGCAATACAGACTTCATAACGTAATGTTTTTACGCATATTTTTGATTACGTGGTAAGTCTAATTAAAGTTTTTGTTGTAGTTTGTTGATAGGATAATTCATTAATAACAAGATGAATATATACTTAGTCGTAATAGTGGGAACGTTGGTTGTTTTCTAGAAATTAATGCACATGTTGGTTGTACGTTTGTGGCTTATTGAACTCATCTTAGATAAAAACCTAAGTACGAAGGTGTTTGAAGTACATACAACATACATTATATTATTAATACAAGTTTACGAGTACAGTATTGCCTCACCTATATCCGAAAAAAAATTGATAAGTTTCTTATTTATTTCATTGCATGTTTGAGAAAAGCATTATACATACCTCGGCGTGAAAAGGGGTTGCCAGCCTCGTGACTATCCGGCCTCGCTACGCTCGGCCGTCTATATGTACCTACTCGGCCGGCAACCCCCTACTTCCCGGCCTCTGTAGTAATGTACTATTACTGCACACCTCAAAATAAAGAAACATAAAATACAAGTTACAAACAGTAAAAGCAGAGGTAAAACAATTGGCGGACGCTAAAAAGCGATCTCTTCCAGACAGCCTTTGGGAAGCTATTGGTAATAATATAAACTTTATTATCATGATTTGTGAAAACGCTCAGATACGTCAAGTATTTGCAGTTGTCATGATTTACTTTTGGTATGCTGTAGGTGTAGAGACTGTGGTATTTATTTGCATTCCTTTATTCGCAGTGAGCAGTGTGACCAAATCACATGTAACTGAAATATATTTGACTAAACGTGTCACCATTATTAAATGTAATTACCCTGTAACAATATTACTAATATATTAGCTTATTTTTGTGCTTTTATAACCGCTAAACTTCACAAAAATATTTCTTAGGTCTTTGGTGTTTTTAATTTGTTTCCACCCAAATTCCTACTTATCAAAAATTATTTCTGTCTCTCGTTAATCTTCACCTTTATCTAGATACAGTCACCGGCAATAGTATCTTCCTATACGAAGGCCGCAAAAATATGAGACACGCTCTTATTTGTAGGGCCATAAAAGCGTGTCACATTTTTTGCGGCTTTCGTGTAGGAAGATACTATTGCCCGTGACAGGACACTAGGTATAGTCCGTAGTCCGAAAAAAATACCATCTATGTCATCATGTTTAAGACGAAATACTGGAATTTACAACACCATTATATTTCCTTTGTTCTCTGTTAATTCTCTGTCCCTAGATCGTAACTGGTTATTTCAAGCCCTAACTTATGTCCCTATATCCCAGACAGGACAATCGCCAGCTTTAGCTACGGACAACACAATAGATCTATTTAGTTCTTAATCGAAGCGATACATTGATAGCCAATAGTGTAAATTAGTCTTAGAACAACTGAATACTGTGCAAGCAAGATTAATCTCTATTAAGGAACCATAACGTTGGTAATCCATTGATGAGAATGCGAGAGTTACGTACAGGTAGACTAGTGCTTTTGTAAAGAAAGTGTCTCGGTAGACAAATTTGAACTCTAAATCGCTCATCTACGACTTCGTTTTGAATAGCAATTTCCGCGAGCAAAAATGTTGGTTGCTGAAACTGATTTAAGCTTTAGGTTTTGAAGTTAAGGTTTAATTTCATTTGAGAAGATGATGTCTACTGATTCAGAAGGTAAATTGCTGGTTGTAATAGGGTATGCTAAGTAAGTGTGGTCTTAAATCGTGGAGATATAAAGCTGTCGGGCGACAATAGCCTGATGACTAGTTTTGGGGATCTGATTAAGATAGGAGGCGATTGTTACTTAAGTGAATCACAGTTAATGGGAATAGGGATGTTGATTGTATTCAAAATCAAATATATTTCATATGCAGTTGAAATGATTGAAAAAACGATTAGGGCAGTCACTGGATACAAAAAAATATTTTATCAAAGCGTAATCTGTTGTTGCAGAAATTGCTTGATCTTTGTAGTCCACAAAGATCAAGCAATTTAAAATTATTTTTGCATGTTTTTTTTAAAGTGGAGCACGCCACTCATTTCTTACGGCTTACGGCTGCTGTAAAGCCGATGTAGATCAAAATCAATGCAAAAAGATGATTGAAGGCATTGAAAATTTTGTAAACTTAGTAAATTTTGTAAACTTGACCCATAGCTTAATTGGTAAAGCGATCGAGCCCCGGCAAGGCGTATCGATGCAGGTCCAAGTCCTGCTGGGTTGATTATTTTTTCAATGTTTCCAAACTTTCCAATGTTTGTATTTGATTTAATAATAAAGCATCAGGGAACTTGATCATAATATTTGTCTCTGTTTTATAAAAACAAGAATCTGAAAGCCAACAACTAAATTATAAAACTTAACAAATCTTTGTTGATGTTGTCTTTTTCTAAGCATCACGAGTGTCAAACGACGAATAAAGAGAAACGATTTTCTACAGCAATAATGTCATAAAAATGGTACAAATATCACCTTTTATAGGTACCACCGCCCACACTGTTAACTGACCATTGTTGGACCTTATGGCTTTTGTAATAAGGTTCACCGATGTACAGTTAAGAGTGTTGCTATTTATACTAACCTACATATCTAAGGATAAGCATTATTCGTCGCATAAGCATTTTTCACCGGCTCTGCAGTTTTTTCTACTAAGAGGGTTCTAAACATATTAACTAGTTTTAAAATCCGACTAGAATATTCCGGCCACGTTTCCCATCTCACAGGCCATTGGGCCCACACCCTTCCAGTGATGTATGGTGTGTTGCCGGGGTCACTTTTTAACTGAATACGTGAAGCACATTCTAAATGGTTTCTAATTTGTTTTGTAGGATGCATACAGAATGATGTGAGAAATTCAAACTCGAACTCAAACATATATTTAGTAAGTAGTACTAAGTAGGCCACAAGGGCAACTTTTACACGTTCGGAAAGTTTATCAAACTGAAAGAGAATAATTTTTAAGAAAAAAAAACCGACTTCCATGGGGGTAGCCGGTGAAGCATTATTGTAGATGGTGCACTTAGATTCCATACAATGAAATAACTTGCTTAACAAACGCAGCGGAGAGGACAAATCGCCAAACCTGAACTATGCGTCGTTGAAGAGTTCCGTTCTGATCATCATCAGCAGTTCCACTTCATCAAATGTCACTCTTTTGAATGAAAATGCTTGATTTGTTGATAAAAATACAAAAGTCACTTTATGGACCCGGGGTATGTCCTTAAACTACGTCCGGACCTGGGTATGTCCTTAAACTACGCCAAAAAGAGAGGTATGGGCACTGCGAATGGCATCTCGCTAAGTGTGGTAGGGCACGTTCAGCGAATGTCATCGCTCAAATCTGGAGCAGAGCCCGACTGGGGAAGTACCTCCACCTTACAGAAAACCACAGCCAAATAGCACTAGACCCTACTCATAGTGTTGTGTTCCTGCTGGTGAGTAAGGTTGCCAAAGAGCTCAAAGAGGACCCAGTGTGTTGACGATGAGGGACCTTCTTGTTCCTTTAGTCGTCAACACAGTGAATCTTCCTTTTTGTAAAGGGTCGGCAACGCGCATGTGACTCCTTTGGAGTTACAGGCGTCCATAGGTTACGGTAGCTGCTTACCATCAGGCGGGCCGTATGCTTGTTTGCCACCGTCGTGGTATAAAAAAAAAAATATGTATGCCTTTAAGATTTGAGGAATTCCCTCGATTCCTCATGGAACTCATCATCAGAACTTGAGCTTGACAAAAATTGGTCCTGACAATCTAACTTGCTTAACAAACACAGCGAAGGGGACGAATCGCCAAACGTGAACTATGCGTCGTTGAAGAGTTCCGTTCTGATCATCATCAGCAGTTCCACTTCATCAAACGTCACTCTTTTGAATGAAAATGCTTGACTTGTTGATAAAAATACAAAAATCACTATGTGTAAGCCCTTAAGATTTGAGGAGTTCCCTCGATTCTTCATGGATCCCATCATCAGAACTTGAGCTTGACGAAAATTTGTCCTGACAATTAAACTTGCTAAACAAACACAGCGAAGAGGACAAATCGCCAAACGTGAACTATGCGTCGTTGAAGAGTTCCGTTCTGATCATCATCAGCAGTTCTACTTCATCAAATGTCACTGTTTTGAATGAAAATGATGGATTTGTTGATAAAAATATAAAAATCACTATATGTATGCCTTTAAGATTTGAGGAGTTCCCTCGATTCCTCATGGATCCCATCATCAGAACTGCGTTTTGACAAAAACGGGACCAATCTGTATATATATACTTACAATAAAAAAAAGAATTTTCAAAATCGGTTTAGACATGACGGAGTTATGGAGTAACAAACATAAAAAAAAAAAAAAAAAAAAAAAAAAAAAACATACACGCCGAATTGAGAACCTCCTCTTTTGAAATCTGGAAGTCGGTTAAAAATAATTTTAAACAAAAAAGAACCGACTTCACTTAGCATTTTCAAACAGCAAATGCTCGAGCTGCTGTAAAAAATACTTAAATCACTTGTTTAGCATTTTTTTATACAACGACGGTAGTAAACAAGCACGGCCTGTGTGCTTGGTGGCAAGCAGCTACCGTAGCATATGGAAGCCTGCTACTCCAGAGGTATCAGATGCGCAATGCCAAACCTTAACTTTAAAGGAGGATTTAGTGTGAAATGACAAGAGGGACCCTAGTCATCACCACACTGTGGTTTTCTGTAAGGTAGGAGGTACTGTCCCAGTCAGGATCTGCTCCAGATTTGAGCGAGGCAACATTTCCTGAGCTGTGCCCTACCAGGCTCCGCATAGCGAGATCACAATCGCAATGCCTATATTTCTCTTTTGGACGTAGTTTAAGGACGTACCCGGGTCATCACGTATGGTTGCATGGGCCTTTCGGATTGTTCAGTTCGGGCGACAATAGTAAGCTTGTGAGGCAGAATTATGAACAGTACAGTCAGTAACAGAAGCAAAAAATATCTAGCTGGTTTCGGCGATACATTTTTCTATCCTTTTATTTTGTCAGTTCCCTTCCCAACTGTCAAACCGTCTCATTACTGTTGACAGATTGTTTCAGCCCCCACTGTAAAGATTGATGGAGAAAGTTCAGTACAGAAGTAATAGCTTCGTGACCTCTCCGATTATTTTACGCTAATGACGTTAGACAATAGGTATAAGTACCTAATGATTTTTCTTCAGGTATATAGTAATAGTATAATACTTTATTGTACGACAAAGAAAAATACAATAGAAAGAATACATAATATTTGTACAAAGGCGGACTTATCACTTAAGTCTGGAGGTGCAGGCGTATATAGGCTACGGTAGCTGCTTACCATCAGGCGGGCCGTATGCTTGTATGCCACCGTCGTGGTATAAAAAAAGGGATCTCTTCTAGTCAACCTTTACGTTGTTGTTGTTCTATGTTGGGGTTTAAAATTTTATTTTAATATAAATAATTCGAAATACGTTTTGAATGTTTTGATACACGTAAGTATTCTTCTGATTTTACAAGATTTAAAGGGAAATTGGGAAAAAGTGACATCTTCTGACAGAAGCAATCTCAGTGATTTGTTTAGATTGACATGTAGATTTGTTTTTTTAAATCTAATTCAAATTTTAAGAAATATGAGGAAATACGTACACAATAAAACTACAATAACAATAAACCTATATAAAAAAACTAAAATAAACTTATGTTAATGTTCAACATTATATTGACACCCTGTTATTCTTAACAAAATGTCGTGTTAAGCTCATTTTAAACACGTTTAAATACTTCTTCTGCTGAATGTACCAATCAACCATAAAAACTGAGTTAAATAATGCATGCATATAAAAAATCACAAAGGTACTCATATCATAGACAGATCGCATCATACATGTTGTCTGAAAAGTAAAATTTAAATTCCAAGCACCCCATCCAATCCAAAAAGCAATTCAGCTAAAAATACACAAACACCTGTGTCAAAACAATATCAACGAATGTGTGAATTTACATATAAACCAGGCACTGTATTTATGCCTCCCTTGGCACGTGAGACGACTGAGTTCTGCTATTACTCATTGTCTGTGGACCCTTATCGGGAGTGATTTTGAATCTGTGAGATGTTTTAGTCATTTACCTATAATGTTACTGGTGCTTTTTATGATTAGACTTAAATAAATATATGACTAGACGAGACGTAATCGAACGAGCGGAGCGTAAGCTAAGTGAAGTTCTTACAAACAACTTCGGCTACTGGGACGTCTGGGCATTATGATGGCTTTTTGATTTTGAGGGTTTGTTCCGCGATAACTTTAGTAACGTTTTCTTGTTCTTAATGTAATGTGTTTCATACCACCCACATTTCATGAAGATCAGAGAAACGTTACTAAAGTTATCGCAGAACAACTACTCAAATTCAAAAACCCATCGAAATGCACAGACGTTGTAGGTAGCCAGCTGCCAGTTCCGTAGTGTCCAAAGTTGTCTGTAAGAACTTCACTTCGCTTACGCTCCGCTCGTTCAATAACCTTACAAATATTATGAATGTCACCATTCTCATTCCGTCAGGGCTACAATAAAAACACTAAAGTCAACTATATTCTGATCACTTTTGTTAATATTTACACATTCTCAACCTTGATTTGCTCGTTGTATATTATAATTTTAAACAAAAATGAACCCACTTTACTTACGACTCCACATTTCCAAAAGCAAATGCCCGAGCTAGCGTAAAAAACACTTAAATCGCTATAGGTGTGCCTATAATATTTGAAGAGTTCCCTCGATTTCTCCAGGATCCCATCATCAGATCATGATCTAGTGACAAAGGGACCAACTGTAAAACTTTTCCAAATCGGTCCAGCCGTCTTCGAATAATCAGTGAACATACATAAAAAATAGCAACAAAGATCCCGACGAATTGAAAACCTCCTGCTTCGAAATCTTGAAGTCGGTTGAAAACATTAAGATTTCAGATCTTTCGTACCGAATTCACAACAACAAAAGGCGAATATATTTTTTGCAAAAAAACCAAAAGGTAATTAACTAAAGTAAATGCCATGACTTTGACTAATTGTTTGTTACTGCATGATATACGATTCTGTGCGTTTTACTTTTTATTTAAAGGCTGTAAAAAGTTATCTCGGGATCAAGTGTCTTTGAATATTTTAAAAGCGAGATCCAGGTTTGAGTTAATGTTTCGTAAAACAGTAAAGGAACTATTTACGACTGTTTAGTACCTACACCTTTAGGGAAATGTCATCATCTTTCTCTGGCCTTATCCCATGTTTAATTGGGGTCGGCTCTCCTAATCGCTTTTCACCAGCTTGTTCTGTTCTGGGTCGTCATTGGGTCTAATTCTAGAGATTCGAGGACACTATTTACTACAGATACCTTTACACTATATACCTTTTGTGACATGTGAAACCTCAATAACTGGCAAGAAGTTGCGCAGGATTGGGACAGGTGGCGTGCTCTCGTTTCGGAGGCCAAGATTCTTTTTGGATCTTTGAACCAAAATGGTTAGTTAGAAACCTATATTTCAAATTTTTCATCACTGCATAGTATAAAACAAAGTCGCTTTCCGCTGTCTGTCTGTCCCTATGTATGCTTAGATATTTAAAACTACCCAACATATTTTGATGTGGTTTTTTAGGGTTCCGTAGTCAACTAGGAACCCTTATAGTTTCGCCATGTCTGCCCGTCCGTCCGTCCGTCCGTCCGTCCGTCCGCGGATAATCTCAGTGACCATTAGCACTAGAAAGCTGAAATTTGGTACTAATATGTATATCAATCACGCCGACAAAGTGGTAAAATAAAAAGTGGAAAAAAATGTTTTATTAGGGTACCTCCCCTATACGTAAAGTGCGGGGTGATTTTTTTTTCATTTCAACCCTAACGTGTGATATATTGTTGGATAGGTATTTAAAAATGAATAGGGGTTTACAAAATCATTTTTTGATAATGTAAATATTTCGCGGAAATAATCGCTCCAGAAGTAAAAAAAATTGTGTCCGCCCTCTAACTTTTGAACCATAAGTTTTAAAAATATGAAAAAAATCTGAAAAGTAAACCTTTATAAAAACTTTCTAGGAAAATTATTTTGAACTTGATAGGTTGAAAAGTTTTTGAAAAAAAAATACAAAATTATTTCTGAACTAAGTTTGTAATTTAACCGTATAAGCAGGTGTGTATTGTACCTGTAATTTCTACAAAATTACAATAAAAAGACTTGCTTTAAAATAAAGTAAAAACGGTGAAAATCGGTTCAGGCAATAAAGAATTATCCCATAAAAATCATCTTCCATACTTTAAGCTCGCGCGCAATAGTTTACTTAATTTGCCGATAGATGTCGCTGTACGTAGAACGCTCATATCATATCCTACATGGCGGTGTTATTTTAACTCTTAAGTGGGGACACTTACTGTGACGGACGAAAAACTACGGAACCCTACACTGAGCGTGGCCCGACACGCTCTTGGCCGGTTTTTTAACGATAGAGTGATTCAAGGAAGGTTCATATGTATAATATAGTAGAGAAACACTTACAGCCATATTCATAAAAAGTTAGGAGCTCACTGATCGTTCGATCAGAGGTAGGTACCAAAATTCTTGATGCATAAATGCGTATTAACGTTAATCTGTCTACGATCGACCTCCTATAAAAGCCAAAAGTTACGAGCCCGTGGACCTTCCTTTATCCGCATATTAAGTCACAAGATGGCCGACACAACATTTCACAGCTGATGTTGAATTTTGATAGGAGCTACGCTACACAGTACAGAAATCGAAGAGATTTCTAACAGATGGAGACTTCTGTTTATAAGTTTCTGTGTTTCGATTTAATTGTTAAGTAAATAATTGTAATATCAATAAATAGTACAGCGACATCAGAAATGGGTAGGAAACAAATATCTAGATTTTCGACGAGTAAACATCGTCATTAAATGGAAGTAATGTCAGTAATTCAGGCTATCAAACAAGTGAATCGCCGGCGTCTGAAGTTTCAAGTTTCAGTGCGTGTGTCTTAAAATAATCTGCCCTATCCTATGAGGACCTCGTCACTTACAGAAATCAAGTAGAAGAAGCGCTGCAATAAAAGTAGTAAGTACCTATATAAGTAAAGTAGTAAAGTAGTAAGTATAAGCATATTAGTTAGCACTTATCGTTCGAGGCGGTACCTATCTTAGGTTACCTACGTATTTTTTTTACCTACTTGTGTTAATAACCATATACACACACACATTAAATAGTCGAATATTGCTCGACATGTTTCGCTCCATAATGAGAGCGTATTCATGTGTCATATCATGAGCCATTCGCGTGGCCCTCCGCGGCCGAGCGCTCGGCGCGGCGGCCGAGGAGGCGAGAAATACACTAATTTTCAGCATCATTGTCAAATGTAGTTGGTGTAATGGCTCATGAATAAGCTTCTCGCTATGGAGCAAAACATGTCGAGCAATATTCGACTTAAAAAACCTATTATTATATTAAATAGTATATTTGGCCAGATGAGGGAAGTAGATATAGGTGACCTACTATTATCGAAATGAAAGTTTTGCATAATATTGCAATCAATTAAACAACTTTAGGTACTTGATTCCAAGTAAAAAACTGTAGTAAAATTTGACAAGTTTAGATTGCAATAAAAATCAAATAAAATAATTGTAGCATGGTGATTTTTTGGGAATTAGCTCATATTGAACCAGTCTGAATAGAAGATGATGATCATACTTAATTACTTTTTACACACCGTCTTAGGGCCTCAGGGGTAGATCTCTACACCTGCAGTATCTATGTATATGCACTTACTAACTTTCAATCCTTAAAACTAAACATAAGTTTCTTTATTCTAAAATAATAATGTGGCCTTTCTGGGTCAGACATAGACCCCTTGATAACAAAAAACCCAGTACAACACTATACTATTATATCCAGATGCTGAAAAGATTATGCAGTAGTGACGGATGAAGAAGTGGTTGCAGCATTAGTCAACAGGGCAGTAAACAATGCACATCTTCAAGGTTTTATCGAACGCCACTCACAAGGAAGGTAACTATTTCCACTAACTGATCAACTCAAACCTACAGCATACCTCACTCAAAGTGTCAAACAAAGATTGCCTGGCTTGCACCTAATGCAGCTATGGTAAAAAATGTAATAGTAACAATATATGATATTGAACTTTGTCGCAGCATTTGTATACATTTTTCATGTCTTACAAAAAGGTATAGGTACTATCGGGTTCATAATTGCATACCCAAATAATGAATGAATTCATTGATAAATTGAGTATCCAATTATGACCCCGATGGTACATATAAGATATGTCAACACTTTCACTGCTATTTCATTGTAATCGGTTAAATTCAAACCTAACACCTTACCGGCTTAGTTAATTATTCTGCTGACTGTACACATCTTTAACACCAACGTTACAGTCATGATCTCTGAGTAGTCATAACATGTTTTGATTTCTGATATACAATATATGTCAATGATCACAAACAGCTGCTGAAGTTTCCAGTAAAAGGAGAATAAAACATCAATACAAATTTTTTATTCAGATAAAATAAGATAATTTATTCAATAAAATCAAATGTCCCGTTTAATAAGAAAACACAAAGCCGGAGCATTTTGGATTTCTCTGTCTCATTTCCTTTTGTTTCAGTGTGATTGCTGAGGTGGTCAGGCTGGCTGCTGGGGCATGCTGGCCCATAGTGACAGTTCCTTGAAGTAAGTGTGTAGGTGGTGCTTGTCCATGAGTAACTTGGCCTTTCAGAATCTGGAAATAAAATAACAATTTTGATTAAAGATATTTTCAAATATTTTATGTAATTTAATTTTAGTGTACTGCGGTGACCATATAAGTTATTATAATTTTGTTCATTGTCTTTTTACCTACCTTTGCAAATAGAGAGTATTAACCGACACTAATATTCATAAGGCTGTACAAATTGAAAAAGAGCAGATATGAAAACCACTTTAAATCTGGCTGTATCTAAATGCTGGTAGACAGAGCTAAAGACCCAACTATGGTTATTCTGACAGGCAGTTGTAGGCCTTTCATAAAATAATAATGTATATTTTGCACTTATAAAACTATGGTTTTGGCACTATTAAAATATTTACATAATGTATAGGTAACCAATGTACAGGTATGTTGTAATAGGCATCGATTTCAAATACTACCTACCTTCAATAGTAGTGCAGTCCTGTTATTTGTGTCTATATGAAACTCTGCGCCAACCAAGTAAATCCACAACTTGTGGCAGCAGCTGTCAGGCTTCAATTGATCAGTGACCACTCTTATTTCTTCTCGTTTCTGTTTCTTGAGCTATACAACATTTCTCTGAACGCCGGTATGCATGACATCGACACTGTAAGCAGTAAGAAATGGGTAAGCAAGCTAAGCAATATTCAGTTCTTCAAGTTGTTCTCAATTAACATTTGTTTATAAGTTTTATACTGAGAAATATGTCTGACATGGGCAGATACTTTTGTAAATGGTCCGAACCTATTAATTAATTGATTTTCTTACCTTATTTTGATTACTAGTCCAGTGATTCATCGCAGGTAACAACATATTCCTACTATTACATTTCAATTGTTTACTGTCTCTCTTCTTCACTATAGGTAGGTACATTAATTTTATTCATGTTTCTCGACACATTACACAGTCATTAATCTAAAATTAGTTACAAAAGTATTTATCCAAACCGTAGTAACATGCAAAATACGTAATAAAATTTAACGCATTTCCCGCTACTACCGCTGTCATGTGCCATGTTCTGTCAAACTTTTTTTAAATTGCGATGATTATAATTTTAGAGGTTTCTAATGTGATGTCGTAAATAAATACATTTTTTGCGCTTACATTGCAAACGCTGGCTGAACCCTACAAGATAGATCAAAATAATGTACTACAGTATATATGTAGGTAGTAGGCACTTAGTAAGATTTTTTAAATCTGTTTTTTGTCATATCATTTATTAAAATTCTATTTTATAGTGGCCTCCTCCCAAAACCTTGTCCGTGTAGATGTTATTGAAAGCTTTCAACCCCTTTTTCACTTTTTACTTACTTTTTAGTAGAGCTCTATTAATCCAGCAGTTATGTCGAATGAAGTTAAGGGTATCTGGAAAGTAATCCAAACTCGATGGAACTTTAACGGGTAGTTTGGGGGTATGGCGAAAATCTGGTATGACAGCTAACTTTCAGGAAATTTATTGCTCTTTAACTTCGCCATACAAGGTGTACACAAAAAAGTGCTTAGTCTGTCTTATGTTATGAGATATAAGCAAAAAACTGAAGAAAAAAAAAGTATTTTGTCCCCCCTTCAAATTCCACAAGGTCTTCGAGGTCGAAAACTTATAAGAGTCTTCGTGGCATAAACTACCCGTTCAAGCTCCATTGAGTTTGGATTACTTTCCAGGTGAAATGTACATAACTGGACTATATGTCATTAGAAGAATATTTACGGTAAGTATTCCATTTTCTTAAATTAAGTACAAAAATAAAATAAATATCATAGTCATTAAACAAAGTTACGTTTAAAAATTACCACAATTATTAAAATAAACACAATAAAAGCTTTCATATGAAATATGTATGGCTTCAATACATTAAGTTTTAATGAATTCCTCTGAGGAACTGCAATAATACATCAACCTGTCAACGGTTTGCAACAACTGCATTACCAACTTACATTTGCTGTTAAATCACTTATATTTTCTACACAGAAAGTAAATTCTCGAGCGCAAAATTATATTGGCAGTTTAACATCATTAGTTAAATGTACATTGCAGTTGATTTTATCAAAAACATACCTTATTGAGAACGGATAAGAGTGAAAATTATAGCAAACGTTAAAGTTCATGCTTGGGTCAAAACAAACTCAAAGAAATAAATACAATTTGTAGTTTCTTAAAACATTTCTCAGACTTAAAGTAAAAGCAAAAGGTTGATTTTTGAATAGAATTTGGTTTGAAAACAGCAAAACATAACGTGGCCAGTAAACGCCGTTGGGACAACGTCGATTTTTCATGAAAAACAGCATTAGAATACTAAGTGAAGGTTGAAACAGCAACATTGAAGGAACGAATTTAAGGTGGTGTATGACAGCTGTCATTCTATAGTTTTTACCTGACTCAAAAAGGGAGGGAATGGTTTTTGAGCGTATATAATGTTTATTTGTACTTAATTATACGATATGCGATAGCATATGTAGGTATGTACAAACGGTATATTTTACTAGAAATCTGTTTCGATTTCGAATTGCTTACTGTCATAGTCTTTGCAAACTAAATTTGTCAGTAAAAGAACAAGAGAAAAAATATTCTTATCTCTTTTTTTGGAGGAAGAAATAGCGTAAGAAAAAGACAGTACTTACTTATGATTTTCTTTGTAATGCTCTAGAGAAACTCCTTGGCCTAAAATTTACATTCTACGTAATATGTAACTACTGGCACTTGTTATGGACATTTATGGATCACTACGACCACAATTTTATTTTTATTTAACAAAAAAAAGCCATTTTCTTTTGGTTAATACTTACTGTAAAATGAACCATTAATGACTAGCAATTAAAGTCCGTGATCGTACTTAGTATTCTACAAATTGTCCTTGATTAAAAAAAAACTTACCTGGCTATAGTATGAAGATGGGCACTAGTAGCAACCTTGACCAGCGGCCGATGAGGGGGCCTCGAAGGCCTAGTGGGGGGACTATAAGTATACTCCCCCGTTTCGCCTCCCGTCAACCAAGACCAGTGTTCGGCCATCTTGGGGTCAAATAAAGCACTTAGAAAAAAACTGTCTTAACACTGGGGTAAAATAAAGCACTTAGGGCAAAATTGTCATGACACTGGGGTAAAATAAAGAACTTAAGGCAAAATTGTCATGACACTGGGGTAAAATAAAGAACTTAAGGCAAAATTGTCATGACACTGGGGTAAATTAAAGCACTTAGGGCAAAATTGTCATGACACTGGGGTAAAATAAATCAAGTCTAATAACAAGTTTGAGAAGCCAAGTCTTAAAATATTTTTGCCTCAGAGTCAAACTAGGTTGGGGCTCAAAATATCACTAAAAAGGGGTAAAATGAATCAGTCACTTAGAATGAAAACTTCATTTGTTAATTAATTTGTAGTAACACTAACACTTCACTGATGTTCTAATGATCATTGTTTGTTGGTCTTTTACCTTCTTCTTAACTTGTCATGATACTTACCTTTACACATTTTACTTTTTTTTAATGAAAAGTCTAATACCTACTAAAAACTTTACTTATAATGTCTACGATTGAATTATGCTAAATTTATAACTTTCTTAATTTTTGCAAATTACGTTCCCAATTTCATTTGATTGGCTGAAAAATGGCACCAATCTGGAAAATTTTCCAATTTAACTAAAGCACCAAAATTCCGATCATCTCTTAGCAAACTGTTCAAACTTTCCAAATCTTTCCATCCCTTATCCCCTAAGGGTGCTAAATTTGACAGGGCCCAAATTATCCGGATCAGAGAGAGTTTCATAACCTTTCAGCGAAAACATCCTTCACAGATCTTATTAAATTTTACAACAATGATGAATAACTGCAGTTCGGCAGTCTGAACTACTGTCACTACAAACCCACTCTTATGTCTATGTTGCTAAAGTTCACTATTTGGTTTGAAAACTGAGAACACTATTTGTAGTTTTTGTTCAAAGTAAATTATGTCTTCAGCCGTTGAGTTACAGTCCAAGAGAAGTGCAAACTTTAGTTTTGCAGTAGAGCAATCCGTTGCATTGTATTTAGTTCCCTTCGGAAAATAGCGTTATTACTTATTAAGAATCCCCTTTTCATACCTATTCCGTGTCGCATTTTCAATGTCGTCTACTCCGTCCCTTTCGTTTTCTTAGGGTTTGAAAGAGAAGGTTGCACTGTAAGTGGTAATGGGGAAACTGTTGGCAGTTTGGCAATAAATCTTGAAACCCCTTACGGTAAGAGGTGTTCAGAATTCATGGTTTCTATTGTGCCCCGCCATTTGCCACATGCAGTTTTGGAGATTTGAAGTGGTTCATGTTGCTATATTTTAGACTCATAAGATTTTTGTTTTGAGTCTACGTTTATAGTACCTATGTAATGTACTATGTTGTACTTGTAGGTACGGTTACCATTTGTGAATCTTAATTTTCGATAGGTACCTAGGTAAAATCATTTACATGGTTTTTCTTCCTCCTAACGTTTGGCAACCTAATCCCATAAATCGGCGTAGGCACTAGATTTTACGAAAGCGATTGCCATCTGAACTTACAACCAAACGGGGAAACTAGGCCTTATCGGGATACGGTTTCCTTACGATGTTTTCCTTCACCGAAAAGCGAATGGTAAATATCAAATGATATTCTGTACACAAGTTCCGAAAAACTTATTGGTACGAGCCGGGGTTTGAACCCAGGACCTCCGGATTGAAAGTCGGACGTCTTACCGCCAGGCTACCAGCGCTCTAAGTTAATATTTACCTGATTTCCTTATAGTTATCTTGTCGACATGTAATTACAGAATGAAGTAAAATGTTTATATATTTTAATAATTGTGAGACTGAAACATGACTCCACAGTCAACATTAATTCATAGTTTTGTGGAGCACACATATATAACATATTCCTATTTATAAAAACTTTAGGGACAGCCCTATTAATTAAAAAATAAATAAAGAGGAAAATAAGTAATAAATAAATAACGCATAATTATTTTACATGATTTTTAAAGTGGGGCATTCCACTCATACAATAGTATGTTATTCAATCAAATACAAACACTGAAAACATTGAAAAAATAATCAACCCAGCCGGACTTGAACTCAGTAACTGAACCCATAGCTTAATTGGTAAAGCGATCGAGCCCCGGTAAGGCGTATCGATGCCAGGTTCAAGTCCGGCTGGGTTGATTATTATTATTTTTTTTTTTTTTCAATGTTTTCAGTGTTTGTATTTGATTAAATAAATAACGGTTAAAACAAAAAAACTGAACTGTCGGAAAATCTCTTCAGTAACATTCAGGGATTTATAGATCTTTAAAAAATCTTAAGCTACCTAATAGACAATAGTCATACAAACAATTTTGTTTTTAGAAAAGGTATTAAAGAATATCAAGATGGATAGGTACATAAACGCACAAAATAATTCCTTAATTACGTATCTATGTATTGGGATCTGAACAATGACCACAGTCACCCGAGTCATAATAATGCCATTACCTAACAGTATGTTGTTCATTTTGGGAATTGGTGTATTCCATCCAGCTGATGCAAGTTTTAAAATTTATTGGGTGATGAATTTTCAAGTTAAAAGCAGGGGTGTGAATGAACATTGAACGTAGAATACTCAAATAAACATTTTCGGTCGAAATGCATCCAATTGTTTTCATTTACTTGAATAACGAAACTAGTTAAATTTTTAGGGTTCCGTAGCCAAAATGTCAAAACCGGGACCCTTGTAGTTTTGTCACTGTCCGTCCGCATGTCACAGCCATCTTAATAAAATGTATTTAAGGTGTATTTTGTATGCCGCTACTTAGTTTTGTAGTGAAATTGCTAAAAAATATTTTTTTAAGGGGGGCCCTCCATACATGTAAGTAATTGTCATTTTTTTTTTCCAAATATCAACATGTTGTATCGATAGGTCTTGAAAAATGGTGTAACCCCCTGTAACTTTTGAACCGGAGATCCAAAAATATATCAAAAATTAAGATGATGGATACATCATTGCATATTCTTTCAACAAAAATTGTTTTAAACATTATCGGTTAAGGCGTTTTCGAGTTATCTCCATAAAACTTCTTTAATAGGCAGATACGACCTTTTGAAATTATTATCTTCGATATGCGTGGTCTGACACGAACTTGGCAGGTTTTTTTAAAAACTAATATGCCTTTTCTGCCTCTTTTCATGCAAAAATGCTAATAGGGTGTGTGGTGTTGCGGACTAGACAACAATTCATTGTATTGTACACAAAAAATAATTGTATTGTTTGCAGTTGTTATTTATTTAAGTAAGAAAGCTTCCCGATGTGCACATACCGATTACGAAAATTTAACCAATAATTAAGGGCTTTAGGGTATTTTCCCCTAAATTAAGCTAAGTTTCTTATCTTCTACCATCTTAAACGCCTTAGGGGTGCACGTACGTATTTGATATAAACACAAATTACTTAGCACATGATCGTTTTACATGTATATAACGAAACATTCATGAGTGTTTTTAATTTCCTTTTAAATCTGAGTAGCATATATAATATAGGTACTTTTCAGTTATTTGTGTCAATTATTAGAATAAAATTGATTTTTAAACTACATATTAAGATGCACTTCGAGTTTTTTTAATGATGTTAAGTGGCTACCACAGCCTATGGACGCCTGTAATTCTAGAGGTGTCACATACGCGTTTCGTTTTTATTATTATTAGTTTATACTAGCTCCGACTTTTAGTTTGATGGAAATACAACAAAAGAATAGGAACCCTCTAAAACTTAGTAGACGAAAACATTCTTATGCCAAAACATAACAAGTGCCTGTACATTTTAAATACATATTTTACATAAAACCTACAAACGAAGTCGTATACTCGTAACTTATGTGAATGCGGCAGTACAAGTTAAAGTGCCGGATTCTAATTTTAAAATACATTAACAATACAATAACAACACAACCTATCTCAAACATAACTCCAACACACAACAAACATTGAAGTTGTATTGGAGTTGCGTTGGAATATTTCTCAAGCAAATTCTGATATTTCTGATTCAGATGCTTATGCCGTCGCTGTATTGCGTTGTTAATGCATTGGAGTTGTATTGAAGTTGGATCGCGTTTATACGTGTTTTAAAGTTAGAATACGGCCCCGGGCGTTTTCTAAAGAAGGAGGATAAATAGTTTCACACTGAATTAAGTTAAGTGAGGAGTGAAAAATGCCGAGCGCTTGAAAGAAAATTGTATTTAATAATATTGTGAATGTTTTTTTGCTACGAAAAATAAAATGAATAAAATACGACACGTATTCTAGTTTTCGGTGGGAATATATTATATGCTATTTTATTACGAATGTTTTATTTTCACCTTCAATCACCTATATTTTACAACGTAAATATCTTTGCAATGAGGGTTTTCGCGATCGAGACTATCACTAGATGGCAGCACTGTGGCGAGGGGTCTTTTGACAGCAGTTGTCATAATCCACCAATCATGTTTCATCATATTTTTAGGGTTCCGTAGTCAACTATAGTTTCGCCATGTCTGCCCGTCCGTCCGTCCGTCCGCGGATAAACTCAGTGACTAGAAAGCTGAAATTTGGTACTAATATGTATATCAATCACGCCGACACAACACAAAGTGGTAAAATAAAAAGTGGAAAAAGATGTTTTATTAGGGTACCTCCCCTATACATAAAGTGGGGAGTGATTTTTTTTTTCATTTTAACCCTAACGTGTGGTATATTGTTGGATAGGTATTAAAAAATGAATAGGGGTTTACTAAAATCATTTTTTGATAATGTAAATATTTTGGAAATAATCGCTCCAGAAGTAAAAAAAATATGTCCCCCCCCCTCTAACTTTTGAACCATAAGTTTTAAAAATATTAAAAAAAACTCTAAAATAGAACTTTATAAAAATTTTCTAGGAAAATTATTTTGAACTTGATTTATTTCAAAAACTCTTAAGTGGGGACACTTACTGTGACGGACGGAAAACTACGGAACCCTACACTGAGCGTGGCCCGACACGCAATCCACCAATAAAATAAAACCGGCCAGGTTTTATTTTATTGGTGGATTTTGACAGCTGCTGTCAAAAATACCTCTCGCCACCAGGGCTTGTAACCGGTTTTCGCAAAAAGCCCCGAAATAACCCAATATGTTTACATATTTTATGGTTTTTACGTAGAACTCGTATTGTTTTTAGGTTATGACTACTTATGACTTTATATTGTAAGATTTTTCGATTAAATATGAAATAGTAAACGAAAGAACGAAAAAAAACCGGTATTTACTAAAATCCATACTAATGGAGCAAAATACCGGTTACAAGCCCTGCTCGCCACAGTGCTGCCATCTTGTGAAAAAGCTCGCGGAAACGCGTATTCTAGGGAATAGTAGGTGTACTCGAGGTAACAATTGTTATGCGTTACATGAAACCGTACAAATCGGTATAAGACATACAAATGGAAAATTATGTGGGCATCTCCGTCATCCATACTAATATTACAAATGGGAAAGTGTGTGTGTTTGTTTGTTTGTTTGTTTGTCCGTCTTTCACGGCAAAACGGGGCGACGAATTGACATGATTTTTTAAGTGGAGATAGTTGAAGGGATGAAGAGTGACATAGGCTACTTTTTGTCTCTTTCTAACCCCCCACTTCCCTAAAATGGGGGGTGGAAGTTTATATGGAGCATTACGGGGGGTAAAGGGGAACCGTGTTACCCCGAATTTAACGCGAGCGAAGCCGCGGGCAAAAGCTAGTAGGTAATATTTATTTTTAAACTTAAAGCACGTAAAAAAAATATGGTTGTCTGTAAAGTAGGTTTACGGACGACATTTTTGCGTGATAACGTCATAAGAAACGCCGTAAAGTTACCATGGAGATCTGTCCACAACGTTACCAAGGAGATCTGTCCACAACGTGATACTTTTTCGTACATGCTACCGGTGTTCATCGATTTATAACTTTTATAAGACGTTATCACGTCAAAAATAGTCTTATAAATGTTCTAGGTCACCCTATTTCTCAAAAACTTATCGCGCAAACTCCCTAAACGAATTAATATCACTACCACCCATTTATTCGCATTCGTATCACACTACCCAACCAATTTCCCCGTCAGTAATTCCGCAAGTAATCATGATTTATTTAATCAATTGCAAGTGCCTTTGCCTTTTTCCGCCCCCTGTTGAATATCACTAGTAAATGCACTTTTCTGTAATGACTTTCTAAACGAGATCTCGATATTCGTAGTAACTACCCATAATTTGAGGTCAGGTTTATATTGGTTCACCTGATTTAAAACACTAAGCATCGTGACGAGCAAGTGTAAATGTGGCTTAACAACTCGGGAGCGACATTTAGACTTTCAGTGTGGTAATACGATAACGCTCTAGTCTGGTCACTTGATTGTGAACTCTATTGCCTAGTCAATAAGGGTGACGGTCTGTAACAAATGTATTTTTAATTGACTACCAATAATCTGACCGCTCTTGCCTTACAATGTAAGTTTTCAATGAAGGTTTTCGCAATCGAGATTTCCACTAGATGGCAGCACCGTGACGAGAGGTCTTTTTCCACCTTTTAAAATCCACCAATCAGAAAAAATATGATTTAACATAATTGATCGACTATGACAGCTAGACCTCACGCCACAGTGCGGCCATCTAGTGAAGTGACTGGTTCGTGCATCTTGCCGTTTTTTTTTTTTTAATCTTGCCGTATTGCACCCTTGTGAAACCATTTTCTTAAGGCAAGTGCGATGAAAGGGTAGAAAGTAGTAGTATCATACAAATATCAAATCAATAAAATATTTTTATAAACTGTATTCCGCTACAGGGCCTCAGTCCCGCTGAGATACATCGTGCCCTATCGCGTTTCAACACTTTCAACTTGCCCCGTCGCTTAGCAAACATGCCCGGTGAATGGCGTTTATATTGTGTTTTGCAAACAAATGAGTTTCAGACTACATAAATCTATACACATGGCAATGTGTTAGCCAAGTTCGCATAACAAAAAGAGCATATTGGCCAGGGATATATTGCACAAACGATTTCGGTCTATTTTTTTACCCTTTACTGCTTTTGAGCTTTACTTCTGTATGCTATATCATTAACGGTTTCTGATTTCTATTATCATTAAATTAAATTCATTAAACGAGTCTACGACTCTGGTTAGGAAAAACCTGATGTAAAAACACCGCCAAGTTCATATATAAAATGCATTTTATAATGATTTTACAGTAATTAGTTCTCATTATTCTCTCTGAACCCCAAACATTCCCCAAAACGCAATATCTAGTCAAACACAATCAACCGAACTTCATTATCGCGGCTGGATTCAACTGCAATTCAAAACGAACCCTAAATCAATTGAATTACGACACAAATTCAAATAACCAACTAATAAGGATTAATTGACTGATTACAGGTAGACCTTATATCGTTGCAATAGGGCACACATATGAGCAGTTAATTTCGTCAGTTATGGAACGGCGATTGGATTACGGGATGGGGCAAAATGGATCATAAGTGTGTTAAGATAGGGTTTTGATTTAATTGACAATGTTAAGATAGGGTGAGACCCTAAGTTAGGCTGTCTGCATTTGCCCCTTGCACATAAAATTAAAAAATATATGCACATTTGCATAGGTTTGTCGTTTTTACGGCCGGTTAGTTATACCTACATGTAGTTGCTTTTGTTTTTTTTTTACTTTAGTGTTACCAATTAATTCAATAACTGCCAAAAAAACATCACTACTTAATAATAATATGTACTTAATTGTTATCAAAGAAAGATATAGTCAGATGAAATAGCGCAAGTCCATTGAACGTACAAAAAAGTGTTAAGGAAAAACAAAAGGACTTAGTGTATCCTAGAATTTCTAGATATAGATAAAAGTAATCCTACCAACACAGTAGCAACTACCATCACCTGATACTAAAGACAATATCACGCTTTCCGTCCACATTGGCGCTACTATCTTCGAGTAAGCAACAAGTTGTATGAAATATCTTTGGTTCCTATTTTCTCCACTCGCAATAACAAAACCAACTTTTTATGCAGTTATCCGTAGCGCCACTGTCTTTGAATATGCAACAAGTAAGTATGAAAAGTTTTAGTTCATATTTTAACCACTAGCGGCAACAAGGGTTGTGTACATTAAGCCAGCGTGACTCATAGTAAAATCCAACTCACACAGGTAAGTTTATTCATAGAGTTTGCTGTTATGTGTACTTGAGTATCTACTCAATTCTATCTATCTAGAAATAATGTGTTCTATTTTTTTGCCAACAATTGTATTGTCTAATGCCCTTTAAAACTGTGTTGATTTGAAACACCTACCAAAAACTGCAGCATATTTTTATGTTTTAATATCACAAAGTACTTTACATACCTATCGAAAGCTTTCAAGATAAGTATCGAAAGCTTTCAAGACAAGCAAAATTTAGAATATTGTACCTATTGCTCATATAAAACATAGCATAAAATCTCACATTGTAGGTACGAGCGTATCGTATCTATTTTATCGCTGTCAAAAACTCCGATACAAACAAGCACCGAAAGTGCACCCGCGACACCAGCACAACACATAACGTCGTATGTGACTCAACACTGACACTCACATACGTCCTTTTCTCCCGAGAAATGACATTTGACAGCCGGCGCCGCAGTTTATGTGAAATCGATGCGCTGTTTGTAAACACTTGCACTTGCAGACGGATTTAGGTATACGTTGAATAATGTGGGATGTGGATATTTTTAGTCATATGTGACGTTTATCTAAATAATGATGCGAATATTGAAATGTTGTGCAATTAAACTTTTTGAAAAAAGTTGCTTTGCTGGGTTGGAGAAATAATCTTTATATCAGTAGACGGTACATGATTCGCTTTTGCCCACGAGACTAATTGTAAACTTTTTATTTGGGTCCACATGATTGATGATTGTTATCTACTTGTTTAAATGTGATAATGAGTACTCTAGCTCTCTAGCTTAGCTTTAAAAGTTATGAACAGCGCTAAGAGATGTGCTGATAGGTTGATATATGCCAAAAAAGTTCAAAAAATGGTTCAAATTAGAACCAGTATAGTGTAAACAACAAAACAAATAAGATTCCAATGGGAACTAAATTAACAAAAACACAGGAACTATCACAAACGGCACTTCAAGTCTTCCAGAATAACGCACAAATTCAAAATATTTGACACTCGCGTTGGATAGTTCTAAATTCAAAATTTTGATTTTAGCGATGTTTTTCGCCTGTTTGGCGCGTTCGCGTCTGCGGCCACGTTGCGACTAACGTGGCGAGGGCGAGAAAAACACCCCTGCGATACTGCTTGATAGTTTACTAGGGGTTTGTCCGAATGAATAATACCATTATTATCGTAACTTATGGTATTTACCATGTGCACAACTATGGCCCACTGGAACGTGACAATGAGTTAACTAATTAAATAGTGGCATTAGGTTTTTCGAAAATTCTAAATACTTAGATATTTATTTTCAGCACAGTGGGCCGTATTCGAAAAATATTTTGTTCCACAACCCACCCTGGAGATACACACTACACATCTAATACAAGGCAATACTATAACGGCATCGAAATTCCCTAAGTAGGGTGATTGTGCTAGTTTCCCGTCCAGGTCCAGTTTACCGTCCTCTTGATAAAACTACTACAAATATATAGGGAGAACTTCATAAGATCAACAAATTTTCTATTTATAGTTTATTCTTTAGTAATTTTTTTTAAATTTTAAGCCTTTATTTTGGGTAAAACTTGGATATAAATGTAGAAATAAGTATGAACGGAAACTGACAAATGTGGACGAAAACTAGCACAATTACCCTACATACCCTATATATATATTTTTCATATTTTTGCCATGGTGTGCGTTGCGTTGCTTCGCTTGTACTTCCCCGAGTACCACATACATTGTGGATGTTTGACTGTTAAGGCAAAATAATATAACAATTTATTTAATTTACCAGTGACAATAGACGCGCAAAGCTATGCGACGAAGATGGCAACCAGAGATAAATAGTTTTTAACCTCATCATCGTAATTCAATAGCTTTTAAGTTATAAAATGAAGGCATGGACTGAGCTAACACTAAGTTAGTCATGTGTAGGGAATACAAACCGGTAAATAATTGCATAGAAATTACCGGTTAGCCGGTAAATTACCGGTAATTCTCATACAAAATATTAACCGGTTGCATTCCCTAGTCATGTGTCATTGCAACTCTAGTTTTACAAACGCAGCGTCAAGTATCAAAACCACCCCGCCGGCACCCCAGGTCCGGTGGCACCCTTCATTCATTCACAGGGCGGAGGGTGGGGTGACCTTGTGTACAATAGTAGATAGTAACTCGTAGTAGTGAGTAGCGAGTGTGAAATGTAAACGGTACTTTAGATAAAAAAGGGTAAGTTGGGGCATCTAGATTTTAGAATAAATGAAAAAAAAGTAAGTTATAAATAAACTCTAACTGACGCAAATTATATCTACTCTTAAAAATATTTTTTAAACGTTATCACATAAATAGGTTGCTTTCTGTATTTGTGTTGCATCGATTTTATTGCTTAATAAAATACACAATCTCATCGATTTTATTTTATATTCACTTGTCCTTACTTTCATAACATAATATATCCACAATTCCACATACATATTCTAAATCTATTAAAAAGGGAACCGTTTTCGACGTTTTCCAAACACATTTCCAGCCCTACATTGTCGCCCTTTTACGTATCGTATCAAAAAGAGCATAAGTACATGTAATGCGCTGCTGCGCTTGCAATACTGGCTATGTGCACTTTAAAATTTGGTCAACCTAAACTCAAAAGGGAAAGGTTTGGTATTAACATTTTATTTCTTTACATATTACTTAAAATTCCTTTGCCTTTAAAACTGAAGATTTTTGAATAAAAATAGATAACGTATATTCGAGTAACAGTTTTAAATTATAAGTATGTGGTATTTATGAGAAAAATCTGGACCCAACCCACCAGCAAGACGTAAACATCGGCGGGTAATTTTATAAATTATGACAATAATCTTGTAACTCACTTGTAAGTAATAATTTTAAATGCTAGATCCACTTTTATTATGACCAGTTTGTTATTCAATAATATATATTTAAGAAACCCTAATAAGAGAGTCATCTGTAGGTCAGATTTTATGCCAATATATATTGGATATAAGAAACCCTAATAAGAGAGTCATCTGTAGGTCAGATTTTATGCCAATATATATGGCCATTTGCTAATCGGTGAAGGAAAACATCGTATGGAAACCTGCATACATCCGCAGAGAAATTCAAAGGTGTATGTGAAGTTCCCAACCCGCTTTGGGCCAGCGTGGGGATTATAGCCCGATCCCTTTCATGTATGAGAGGAGTCCTGTACCCAGCAGTGGGACGTATATAGGCTAACATATTATTATTTTTATTATATGGACATTGCGGTAACTTTTATATATATGGAATCACGTCTTTGGTATTTATATTCCTTTAAAATACCCCTTGAATCGTTTATAAGCACTAAGTACAGTCGCCGTCAGATATATCGGAGCGGCCAAGATGGTCACAAATATCTGAACAACTCCTCTATTGTCGAGGCGATAAAGTGCATGTTCATATATTTTTGAGTACCTTGGCAGCTCCGATATATTTGATGGCGACTGTACGTAATGAATTTTGCAGGCGTTGCGACATACGCCCCTTCGGTAGTGGAGAGATGCACCCTCCCATTAAAGTGCAGGGATGCGCGTGCCGCGACAATGTTTATTGGTTTTAGGGTTCCGTAGACTACGCAGTATGCTTTTTATACGTGTCTTTCGTAGTTTCATATTCACATAATTATGCTAAAATACACGTTTTCTAACAACTTTGCGTCCGCTATGTTTTTCATATATTTTCTAAATTAAGATAAGCTACCTATATATACAAACATCTCCTGCTACCCAAAGGTTGTCTAGAAGAGATCGCTTTTTAGCTATAAGACGCCTGTTGTTACCTTATTTAAAAAAACTATTTTTATTTTTCTTGGATTTTGGTGCTATAAAGAATATATTTACGAGTGGCGGAAGCGAGCGAGGGCCTTTGTTCAGCAGTGGGATTCAATATAGGCTACGGAAAAAAATAAAGAAAGAATATTTACTTACTTATTTACTTACATCTAGTTGAATACTTACTAAAAAATATTTAAAAATGAAATTATCATTTTTTTGATGGGAATAAACTTAGAAAATGTAACCGGTTTTTATTTTATATGAATAATAACCGGTTACCCGATTAAACACCGCTTTTCCTTATACAAAATAAAAACCAATTGCATACCCTAGAATAAACGTGCAAACTATATCTATTATATACTCGTATATCGTCGTCTAGTACCCATAACACAAGCCTTATTTAGCTTACTGTGGGTCTAGGTCGATTTGTGTAAGATTGTCCTTATAGAAAAAAAACTAACGTGCATAATTGCAGATGGTTGTTTAAAAAAGCCATCTATTTGGAAATGTCAAATCCATATACCATAATTATATAAACTTGCGTATGCTTCAAAAATCAAAAACAGTTGGAACTAATTATAATCTGTAAGTTTTTACAAGAATGAGGGTTCCCGCACTTGAGTTTTTCAGTAGATGGCAGCACCGTGGCGAGAGGTCTAGCTGTCATATTTAACTCGGAGTTTGTTGGTGCTGCCCTCTAGTGAAAATATCGATCGCAAAAACCATCATTGTCTGAAATGAAGTTCACTACGGAACCTCTTACAAAAATCTCAAAACGAGGGGTGTTACGTTTCCCACTGTCTCGGGTTACGAGTGCCTTATGATTTATAGATTAATATAATTTTCTTTATCGCAAAAGGGACCTTGTTTGGTAATTTTAGTGGGCAACATCATACCCAACACTTAGAGCCGGTTGCACCAAACCGTCTGTTAACTTCAACGTCATCGTTAAAAAAACCTTGTATGAAAAGTTTGACAGTTTTCTATGGGATAACAGCTCCGTCGCGATATTTATCGTTGATCAGTTCGTTAATTGTGTGTGGTGCAACTCACCCTTATGGTGCTACTTTAAAGGCAACACACACTAAGATTAAACGCGGAATGCTATATCATAGACTAAAATCAGTGGGAAGGCGGAAAACTCCAATTTCATGCTGAATTTTGTCTATGAGCTTTATATAAAAATTCAGTCACCAATGTTATAAATACCATAGGCAAGTATCCGACTTCTGGCTGATAGCTGAATTCCGCTAAGTGTGTTTTGCGCCTTAGGCGGCTTTCCCACTGGTGCGGTTTCCGCATGCAGCACCGGTGCGCGCGCGAGATAGCTCTGCATATGTATAGCGCTGTCACGCTAGCACACAGTCACCGCATCTGGTTCCGGACTTCCGGAGCCAGTGTGATAATTACCTTAGGTATGTTTAACTTGTGACCATGTTTACTTTGTCTTTCTTTTAATTTACCCAAATATGTGATTAATCACATATTTCCGTAATCACACACATACCCTATTGTAGCAAAAACAGATAGGATAAGTATGTAAATATGATGTCAATAAAACAAATTTTCTTTTTAAAAGGGAGTTTTTTTTTGACAGGGTTAAGCAATACGTTTTTGTGACCCATTTTAAGTCAATTTCCAAATTGGAGGACAAATAGCAAGCAAAATGTGTTTCTGTTTATAATGTTTTTCTTCTAGTTCGTCATTACACAATTTTATTTTTATTTATATTTTCTATGGAACAGTCATTTTTAGGGTTCCGTAGCCAAATGGCAAAAAACGGAACCCTTATGGATTCGTCATGTCTGTCTGTCTGTCTGTCCGTCCGTATGTCACAGCCATTTTACTCGGAAACTATACGACGTACCTGAATAAAATTTACACATAAGGTGTATTTTGTATGCAGCTACTTAGTTATTTAGTTAAATTTGAAAAAAAAAACTTTTAGTGGGGGCGATATTTGGTTAACTTTTTTTATATCCAAATGTCAACATATGACACATCAATCGATAGATCTTTAAAAATAACACTGAGGTTTATGGACCATGTTTTGATTATTATGTCTTTCCCGACCACGGAACAATTGTGTTCCGGACTTTTGGGAGGGATATGCGGAGCCGAAGCCAACGCGCAGAGGCCCTTTCGACAATTTAATGAAAAGTGAGGGGTTATTATTATTATATTGTGTCCTTTTGTACCTTGTGTCCTGTAACTTTTGAACCGTAAGTCCAAAAAATATGAAAAAAATTGAGGAGATGCGCCTTATCGTATGTTGGTATGTTATGTTTTAAACATTATCGGTTCAACCATTTTTGAGTTATCTCCAAAAAACTTCTTCCATAGGCATTTTGGTATTAGTTTGGTTCTTATTCTATTGAAGGTACGGAACCCTCCAATGCGTGGTCCGACACGCACTTGGCCGGTTTTTATTTTACCCGACTGCGGTAAAAGGCCTGGTGCTGGATTCTAATTTTAAAATACATTAACAATACAATAACAACACAACCTATTTCAAACATAACTCCAACACACAACAAACAATCAACCAATATTGAAGTTGTATTGGAGTTGCGTTCGAATATTTCTCAAGCAAATTCTGATATTTCTGATTCAGATGTTTATGCCGTAACTGTATTGCGTTGGAACGTCCGGACGTCAGATCGCTGCCATCTATCTATAGCATCTCCTGAGGATGCCGTGTAGAGAGGCGAAATAGTGTCGAGTTTTCATATTATTGGTGGTGGTTTGTAATATTTACTTGCGTAAGCATTTTGACAAAAAATACGCAAGTACCTAATTATAACGGATTGGCACTAACCGACGAGCACGTACCGCAAAATAGCAAAGCAATAGGTATAGTATTGTCGTTAATGCTATTGAATTCTTTAAAGTTGTTAGCAATGCCGATGTTGCCCCTCCGTCCATCCAAGGGGACTTGTGTAAACTCGCGCCTGTCAGATTTAATTAATAAAAGACCTACCTACCTACCTACAACCTTTTAAGTAAATTAGTTAAAGGTTTTAAGAAATACGGAGTGAAAAGGGAAGAGTAAATAAAAAGATTGCAAACAAGTTTTAATTTAAGTTAGAAATATGTGTGATTCTAGATGTCATTTTAAATTTACTTAGTACCTAATAAGTACCAGTTAGTTATGTTTTTAGAAATTAATTTTTAATCTCATTTGCTTTTATTGTTTGTAGATACGAAATTTTATCTCATTTACATGGATCTACTATTGTAGGGACGAAATCTCGCGATGATAAAACTGTGATTCCATGATAAGCCGCGGTCTCAAGTCAAGAGAACACACACTCACTTGTCGGGTTTGGACCAATCACCAGATCATCAGAGAGAAGCTGTTCAATGACCACGACCCTCAGTGATGAGGAAAGCGATGCAAGGAGGAAGAGGAAGCAATCACCGCTTGTCCACAAATTGTAATAAAAAAAAATCATTTATTTCAAGCTTCAAGGCTCATAATCAGTATGTCACACAATATTAAATAAATAAATAAATAAATATTATGGGACAATCTTACACACATCAACCTAGTCCCACAGTAAGCTCAATAAGGCTTCTGTTGTGGGTACTAGACGACGATATATGTAATAGATATATACATATAAATACGTAAATACATAGAAAATATCCATAACTCAGGAACATATCCGTGATAAACACACAAATAAGTGCCCTGACCAGGATTCGAAACCGGGATTAACTTAATCTTAATCGCCTGTAATGTAATGTAATGTGCGTGTAAACACGATGAAATCGGCTTATGATGGAATTGCAGTTTTGTCTTCACTTCACGGGATTACGTTCCTATACTTTATAGGTCCATGTTTGTTTGGCGTGTTTTCAACTGACTTCAAGATTTCGAAGGACCGTTACCAATTCGTCGGGATCTTTGTTTTTGTTTTTATTTATGTATTTCACCGATTATTCCGATTTGGAAAATACTTGTTTTGTTTGAAAGAGTATACTTCACAGTTGGTCCCATTGTAACCAGGTCAGGATCTGATGATGGGATCCTGGAGAAATCGAGGGAACTCATCAACTATTATAGGCACATCTATAGTGTAATTATTTTACATGATTTTTAAAGTGGGGCATTCCACTCATACAATAGTATGTTATTCAATCAAATACAAACACTGAAAACATTGAAAAAATAATCAACCCAGCCGGACTTGAACCTGGCATCGATACGCCTTACCGGGGCTCGATCGCTTTCGATCCCCGAAAGCGATCGAGCCCCGGTAAGGCGTATCGATGCCAGGTTCAAGTCCGGCTGGGTTGATTATTTTTTCAATGTTTTCAGTGTTTGTATTTGATTGAATAACACATCTATAGTGATTTGAGTATTTTTTACAGCAGCTCGAGCATTTGCTTTTGGAAACATGGAGTTAAAGTGAAGTCGGTTCTTTTTGTTTAAAATTATTTTGGTTTAAGTTCTTTAGAAATGGCAGTAGAATGGACAATAAGTTAGCTGTATAGGTATATGATAGCGGGACTTGCTCACACTCATTAATAACATAAATAAGTGCGAGAAAACGCAATGAAATTACGCAGCCCCTGCTGCATTTTCAAGAATGTTAAAACATAACCTTCACATTACCCAGTAGTAAAATATTCAGTATATTTAACTATGCTGACATTGCTTACTGTACGTGTCACCGTCCCCGTCACGTGCCGGGTCCGTGTCGTCGCATAATGAGCGTACCTGCGAAAAAAGAATTTGTTAATTAATATCTATGCAAAGATCCTAGGATTGTGAGCTCCCTTCGTAAATTGGTTAAATAAATAGTTCATATAGTAGCTCGTATATTGTGCAAGGTGCAATATTCTTACCCTGCGAATCATAGACAATATTTTGCATTACCGTAGAGAAAAAAAAGTTTTTTTTAGTATAAAAAAGTTTTTTTTTACGTAAAAAAAAAGTTTTTTTTTCTTTAAAACAATTTTTCACAGGGGTAATATTCTTACCCTGCGGTAACTTAGGTATATAAAACGGCTTACACTATTGCTCCCGCTAAGTTTGTGTGAAATGTTACGTTTTTATGATAAAGTGTAATTGGATGGAAAATGAATTAATGAATTAGTAGTATTTTAGCCCTAATGGGAATGTACGTTCCGACTTGGGAACTAATTTTGTCTGTTAAATTAATAATAGAAACAAGTTGGAACTGAATTAAATTTCCTTTGGCTTTTGTCCAAGGAAAGTCATAACTCCCTAATTGTATTAACGAGTTCAAAAAAAATTATTCCTGTTAGAAAATTTTAATTAAAATAGTTTTTCTAATAGGTATACTTTCATGTAAACATCTATGATAAATTGTGAACACGACGACCAAAATACCGGTCAGTGACAGTCAATCAATATTTTATTAATGTACTCGTCTTTTTCACGTTTTAAGTGTTTATATATGTATACACCGTGTTTGTTTTGATTTGCTTTAATTGCAAGGGTACATTCCTGAGATTAAATTAAGTTTATTTCTCAAAGACACCAGTGTCCTAATTAGCTCCATTTCTGAGATAATCGATGGTCAATTTTTATTTGATTGTGTAAGCCTAAATTAAATTATTCTTACACTCTGAATCACCGCTACAAAATGATGCACTTGTGTTGTGTGTTAAGTCAATAAAATATGTGTCCTTTGTATCTCGGACTATAATATTAATGTTCGAAATTATATTGACATGTCGATGTAGTCATTTTCAATTGTTTGGTTGAGTTAATCATAACACCCTAATACCCTAGTTACATGAGCGAACGATATAACAATTATTGATTGAAAAAAAAATTAAAAACTGACTAAGTATGCCAATTTGTTTCCATAATCGTACCTAACCATATGCGAAAATTAACGGAAACAAAAAAACACGGTACGGTACACGGTATACAAGGTACTTTTAAAAAACGCACACCAAGTGATAGAAGGAGTGTAGCAAAAAAAAACTAAATCAAAAAGTGAAAAGTAGATAATGGTTTTCCCTATCATATTGAAGTGTTGGGGAAAACTTCTGAATCTGAAAAGATGACGGCGTAAATTTATGATTAGTTTATTCCGTTCAGTAAGGGGTGCAACGTTGGGGCATTAGAACTTTAAAAATATACCATGATTTGATATTGTATTGTCATAATCCGCAGAGCATATCGCGCAGGATCGTACTATCAAAATGCACTACTACTGACTTACATCTAATTTCAGTTTTTAGAATGGATGTGGCAATTCTTAATGTAGTTAGTAACTTGAAAACCAAATATTGTAGATACTGGGCTAACACTTGTCGTATTTAGAGCTGAGATTTGAATGATATAAGTTGAATATCAAATCAAGGTAACATTTTATAATCCGGATGCGCCGCGCATGTGCGAAATGATGTGCTGTTCAATCTGTGACAAATCACTTTTGAATAATATTCATATTTTCGAACAGCGATACCTAGACATCGGAAAGGTTAGACCGACCGGAGGCGTTTCTCCAAAGGTATTAAAATATGTATTTTACGAACTAGGCGATTTTACTAGTAATATTAATCTAATACCTACCGTTCGATTATTTTCTTAAACCATGTTGGTGCCATTAAGGTATACGGCTCTGTTTTGATTCTCTGTTTTAATAGAATATTGACATATGGTTACTCACGTAATTTATGTCGTTTCTTGCACGACATGTTTCGATCAAGCCGATGTAGCCAGCGTTCTGCAGTCGCGGAAGGCCGCTCGTGAGAATGATCATCGTAAATTAATCGAAACATGTCGAGCCAAAATCAACTTAAATTACATGAGTAACCCGTTATAAATATTTTAAACCAGTTTTCGAGTCTCACGAAAGTTTTATAGTGAGAATATTGACATTCGTGTTTTTTTAGACTGACCAGCGGATGGTCCTGGTCTCACCTGATGGAAAGTGAAGGCAGAGCCTAAGATGGAGCTCACCGGTTCAGTAATAGCCTATTCACTCTTGCTTTTATGAGACCGGGATCGTATTTGTCAGGGAATACAGATGGCGGGAGCCATTTTTTGGCAGTCCGCAACAAAAAACAGATTATTTTCCTGTGAAAGTAAAATCTTACAAAATCTGAATATGTTAATTATTTATATGAGATCTAATTTTACTGCTACTTTGGAGTTGAAGGAGAAAACGGAGGAAGGTCAGATGGAAGTCGATATCATAAAAACTAGTTTTTATGCCAATTGTTGTAAGTAATTTCCCGAATGAACAGGATTCTTTAATGATGATAATAGTAATCTGGGGCAAAAATTTGGGACAATGCTATTAGTTAAAATGACGAGGGCACTTTAAAAATCATGAAACATCTGTGACATTTTTCACTTCAGACACTTCTATGCTTTTCAAGCCGCTTTACTATCATATCTCACGTCGACAGATTTTGACGAAATGTGTCTTCCGCCCAACGACCGCGGAAGGGCCTATCTTAATAGAATATCGACATTCGTATTTACATCGCGGGCGGTGAAGAAATCTTTTTTTATTGAGATTGGCGCACTCCCTTATGGACGATATGTTTTGTGACAAACGGTTTTAATAACTATGAGTTTTTGACACTATAAGGTGACACCAAAAATGGTAATAATAAAAGATAAAAATATAAAACATAAAATATATTTATTCTTCAATTTAAGCACAGTAGCCGTCAACACAGTAAGTCCTCCTTTTGTAAAGGGTCGGCAACGCGCATGTGACACCTCTGGAGTTGCAGGCGTCCATAGGCTACGGTAGCTGCTTACCATCAGGCGGGCCGTATGCTAGTATACCACCGTCGTGGTATTAACAAAAAACAGTACAATGCACTTATGAACGTCAGAGAGAGAAAAAAACTACCACCGGTTCTAACCCAAAATAATAATATATGATTTCAAGCTCACATGGTCATTCACATTATAAATATTATTTGAAACGGGATATTTACCATGTATATTTGTGTTTACGAGCACCCGATATTTCGGCGCAGTTGCATGCACCATCATCACGGAGTAACTAACGTTGCGGCGAAATATCGGGTGCTCGTAAACACAAATATACATGGTAAATATCCCGTTTCAAATAATATCTAAATAATAAATATAAACCACATGAACTTTTTTTTATGTAGTGCCTGTCAGGCTGGCATTTTGTCAAACAATCATTTTGATTACACCGTTACTACATTTTTATGCCAACAACAACCTGTGCACTTTTCTGAAACAAAGATGGCAATTATCATTCGGTAGTGACCCTGCCTATGAAGCAGAAGGTCCCGGGTTCGAATCCTGGTCATGGCATTTCTTGTGTGTTCATCACGGATATTTGTTCCTGAGTTATGGACGTTTTCTATGTATTTAAGTATTTAACTATATCTATCTATTTTATACATACATATATCGTCGCCTAGTACCCACAGCACAAGCCTTAATGAGCTTACTGTGGGACTAGGTTGATTCATGTAAGATTGTCCCATAACATTATATTTATGTCCCATATCATACAATACACCCCTGCATATACATATTGTACAAAATTATAAAATACAGGACAACACCAATCTTGACTACCCATATACAATTATATATATATATATAACATTCTTGCTTTCATTAAATATACTTGCACAAACACCAAGTTTGACATGTAATTGAATATCCATATCCATACTAATATTATAAATGGGAATGTGTATGTGTGTGTTTGTTTGTTTGTTTGTTTGTCCGTCTTTCACGGCAAAACGGGGCGACGAATTGACGTGATCTTTTAAGTGGAGATAGTTGAAGGGATGGAGAGTGACATAGGCTACTTTTCGGCTCTTTCTAACCCCGCACATCCCTAAAATGGGGGGTGGAAGTTTGTATGGTTTGTTACCCCGAATTTAACGCGAGCGAAGCCGCGGGAAAAAGCTAGTTACCAATAAATATGATTATGATTATGATAATGAATCCACGTCTATAATAGTCTATATGTATATACCTATCCTAATTATCACGCTGAAAATATTTTGCAAGGAACATGTAACTATTAAATCTACGATGTAATCTTGTAAATAATAAAGTATGTGCAGTTTTTATAACTCGCCGCGATGTCAGATAGCATAAATATTATAAATAGTGTACGTAATGAGGATTTCGTAGATCCCATCTTTGCTTCGTTACTAATATCGAAGCATCGGCATTTGAGTAACCGGGGCGGCATTCCGACTTAAAAATATGATGTAGATTTGATATTACTCTGACTGAATGTGTTGTTGTTTTAATTTTAAGTGAATTTTGTTTTTTTCGTATTAGTTTGTCATCTACAAAGTTCATTTAAAATATCAAAATAATAATAATAATAATAATAATAAATACTCTTTATTGCACACCTCATACAGTTACAAGCACAAATTTTACAATTAGATAAATTTAGGTAGAGGTAACAACAGGCGGTCTTATCGCTAATGAGCGATTTCTTCCAGACAACCTTTGGGTAGTGGAGACTAGAGAAAAACAATAAGCAGTAGGTGGTGCATAGAACCAAAAGAGACGAAATAGATAACACAGCACATTCATATGAATAGACATACTTAAATAAATACAAAATAAACATACATATACGTACATATATACATATATAATACACACAATAAGAAACAACATAATAATAATAATAATATATTCTTTATTGCACCAAATAAAAAATTACAACAATAAAAAGTTTACACTTAACTTAGGTAGCAACAGGCGGTCTTATCGCTAAAAAGCGATCTCTACCAGACAACCTTTGGGTAGTAGCAGATTTAGAAATAAGAGTTAGGAACATGGTAGTGCACAAATAACAAAAGGGAGAAAAATAACACAAACATCTTAATTTCAAGCTTAAATACACATATATACTAATAAAAATACATACTTATACCCACATACATATAATACACATATAAATAAATAACTATATATATATATATATATATATACAGGATGTCTCATTCAAATCGGTCAGTATGGGAGTCTGAAACTATAAGACATACGAAGATCTGTTCTGAGGAACCATGTCATCGATTTTAATAACAAGAAAAACTACATTCATACATTTTAAAATACATCTGTACTCCGTTCGGGAATCGAACCCAGTTGTTTTGAAAAAAAAAACCTACACTATTTCTATTTAGATACCGATTGTGTAGGTCTTAAGCAGTAAATGTCTGTATGAAACATGACGTCTAAAATTTTTCCCATACTGACCGATTTGAATGAGACACCCAGTATATATAAGGCAACCTAAGGGAGCGATAGGTAATGTTGTTTCAACAGATTCTTAAAAATGGTAAGAGACTAAGGCACATCTTACATCTACTGGCAAAGCATTCCACAATCGAACGGCCCGAAAGGTAAAAGAGCTTCTGTAAAATTTGGTAGAAGATGATGGAGTAGCAAGAATGTGCTTTTGCGACGCTCTGATAGAAGAGAGTCGGTTAAAATGCTCTTTGAGATATTGAGGTGTTGCAGGATTGAAGAGCAATCTATAGAGGAGGATAAGAACGTGAGAATCACGGCGCAGACGAATAGGATTCCCTAGCTGGTCCCCGCGCCCGCGCTCGCGCCTGCGCCCGCACCCGCGCCCGCACCTGCGCCCGCGCCCGCGCCTGCGCCCGCACGCGTGCCCGCACCTGCGCCCGCGCCCGCGCCTGCGCCCGCACCCGTGCCCGCACCTGTGCCCGCACCCGCACCTGCGCCCGCACCCGTGCCCGCACCCGCACCTGCGCCCGGACCCGCGCCCGCACCCGCGCCCGCGCCCGCGCCTGCGCCCGGCCGCACCGTCCTGTATACAGACGAGGTGGGCGCCGGGCTCGGCGCGCTGCTGGCGGAGCGCTTGTCGCGAGGCGTCCTTAACAACTATCACCCGGGCGCCTCTATCGATCGTCTGATCAAATGTATATCGGTCGGCGAGTATGACCGCGATTCCACGCTTGTAGTGTTTTTAGGAAATAGTATAGATTACACTTAACGAGATATCTTGAGATTATCCGAGACCCTGTCAGATATTGGCCAGCGAGATTCTGTAAAAATAATTATCTGTGCCTTACCATACAGAATGTCGAGTCATATAAATAAGAGGGTATATTCTTACAACTCCGTATTTTATAATCTTTCTTTATACAGTAGTACGATTTCGTATTTTGATACAAATAAATTTATTGAGGATTTTATTATGCCCCGTGATAGGACTTACCTTCCGAGAAGATGTCTTATAGATTGTGCTAACCTGTTAGCATACAATATTGTAGACCCCGTCGTGACTAGCACGGCGGATGATAGTTTTATTAAGACGAATCCCGATTCATACTGCAGGGGCTCAGATTTAGAGAGGCAGCCGTCTGGTGATATCAATTTAAACTGGCTGCTACGACAACGAGTGCACCAGCCGGCTCCGTTCCTAAACATAACTGTGATGCTAGCATAAGTAGTAAAACATAAACAATACATCAGTATTGTACTTAGTTCACCAAAATATTCAAGGGTACCAGTAAACAACTGGAAATTGAATTGTTTGTACAACACTCGAACATTGATATCCTCTGTATAACGGAGCACTGGCTTAAAGGTCATGAATTTACGTTTAATTTCCACAATCATAGTGTAGTAAGTAAATTTTTTAGAAAATCCTGCATTCGCGGCGGGTCATTAATAATGGTAAAACATGATATAAAAAGTAAGGAGCGGAAAGACATTGTTGAATTGTCTGTGGAACGCCATATTGAACTTTCTTGTGTCGAGTTAGAAGAATTTATAATTATATGCGTGTACAGGCCTCCATTGGCAAACTATAACACATTTGAGTCAGTGATAGATGAAGTTCTTACAAGTGTTTTTTGTAGTAATAAAAGTGTTATTGTGTGTGGTGATTTTAATATCAACTTACTTGAAGATTCATCCATGTGTGTAAGGTTACTTAGTACTTTCAAATCCTACAATTTAGTAAATTTATTTTGTGAGCCTACACGAATCACAGCAACCAGTACTACATGTATAGATAACATTTTCATTAACAAGGATGCGACTAGTAAATCTATAAAAAACAACTTAAGTTCTGACCACTGTGGACAAAAAGCCTCTTTTAGCGGAAAAACTAAGGATATTCCACAAGTCACTATGTGCAGACCAATTTCCGAAAGGCGATTAGATTTATTCAGTCGGAATATCACGAAACAATTATGTTATCTTCCATTTACCCAGGAAAACCCTAACCGTATGAGTATTGAGTTGTTTAACTGTATTAAAAGGGAATTTGATGCCTGTTTCATTCCGAAGAAGGTGCAAGGCAAGGTCAAGACGAAATTTAGCGACTGGGCTACGCCGGATATTCATGAGAAAAGACGACGGCTCTATGATTTATATGACTTGAGAAGAATTAATAAAAGTCCGGAATTCCTAGATTATGTCAGGAACTTTTCTAAATCTTTTAAGATGATGTGTGCCGCTGCTAAAGCTGATTATCTGTCCAGAAAGATCCAAAATTCCAAGGACCAGAGGTAAAAACTGACAGAGGTAAGGTAAAAACTGTTTGGCAAGTAATCAACGATGAAACTGGGAAACGTAAAATCAAAGATCCGCACTACAACCTACGTATTAATAATAATTTAGTGAGTTCGGACCTTGAAGTTGCGGATCATTTTGAGCAGTTCTTCTCTAATATACCGGTAGAAACAACAAAGTCTCTTCATTCATCGCCTGACGTCGCTGAGGCAATACTGAAAACAAATATAGCAGAGTGTACAGATATCTTTAAATTTTCATATGTTACTCCGAACTTAATTATTAAAACATTTAAATCCCTAAATTTAAAGAAAACTGAAGATCTTTGGGGCCTATCTATTAAAGTTCTACGTTCCATTGTTGAATCGATTGCACCACATTTAGCTGATATATTTAACAAATGTATTGTTACAGGAATATTTCCAGACATAATGAAGCACAGCAAAGTCATCCCCTTGTTCAAATCAGGATCGAGAACAGAACCAAGCAATTTCAGACCAATTTCAATACTGCCGGCACTGAGCAAAGTTTTCGAGAAACTAATTCTAAATCAACTTGTGTCACATTTTAACCGAAACGAATTGTTCGTCAGAAATCAATTTGGTTTTACCAGAGGTCGCTCGACTACTGACGCAGGTGCTGTTCTTCTTAAGCACATCTTTGCCACTTGGGAAAAAAAACAAGATGCTGTTGGAATATTCTGTGACCTATCGAAGGCATTTGATTGCGTTGATCACGAAAATCTAAAGAGAAAACTAAGCCATTACGGGATCAAAGCTGGTGCCCTTAACCTCGTCTCATCATACCTATCAGATAGAACACAACGAGTGGTTATTAATGGAACTCAATCTTCTGGGTCCCCTATGGCACTCGGAGTGCCTCAAGGCTCAATACTTGGTCCCTTCCTGTTTTTGGTGTACATTAATAACCTACCTAAAATTGTGCAAGATAAACATGATATAGTGTTATTTACTGATGACACATCTCTGATATTTAAAGTGGACAGAAATGAAAACATCTTCGATAGTATTAACAGTGCACTCTCCACAGTAGTAAATTGGTTTACGGCTAATAACCTACTTTTGAACGCCAAGAAAACGAAGTGCATCAAATTTACACTTCCCAACGTCAAGCAGATTAACAGCAGAAAGATTATAATAAATGATGAAACAATGGAATTCGAAAAGCAAACTGTTTTCTTAGGAGTCACTTTAGACTCGAAATTACAATGGCATCCACATATAGCCACCCTAGCTGGGAAACTTAGCTCTGCAGCCTATGCCATGAGGCGAATCAGCCATCTAACAAACAGTGAAACTGCCAGGCTGGTATACTTCAGTTATTTTCACAGTGTTATGTCGTATGGAATTCTGTTGTGGGGTAAAGCGGCTGATATTGGGACCATATTTGTGCTACATAAACGAGTTGTACGTGGCATTTATAAAATGCGCGGTCGAGCATCCGTAAGAGGAAAATTTGAAGAGGCAAATATTCTTACCGTAGCATCTCAATACGTACTTGAAAACATTATGTATGTGCGGAAAAACATCCATGAATTCAAGCTCAACAGTGATATCCATAACTATAACACTAGAAATAAAGATAAGATTGCTGAGCCTGGCCACCGCCTCGGTAAGGTTCGTACGTCTTTTGCTGGGAACTGTACACGTTTTTATAACAAAGTCCCCGCTGATGTAGTGAATTTGCCACTAAATAAATTCAAGTCTTATGTTAAGCGCTATTTGTTGAGGAGAGAGTACTATACTTTAAAGGAATTCATTGAGGATAACGATGCCTTTAAGCCTGTAGCTTGATATGATTGATAGATATTATAGTAAATGAACATGTTAACTATGCATGTATCGATAATTTTTCCAATTGGGACATTAATAGTAATTTAAAAGATTTAATTGTATTACATGTCAATATCTGTTCTATAAAAAAGCATTTTAATGAGCTTCTTGCGACTCTTAGTTCACATTTAAAGCATATAAACATTTTAGTTATTACGGAAGCAAATATAAACTTTTCATTATTACCATTGTTTACAATTAAAGGTTTTAAAGTAGATTCCTACACTCGCGATGGCCGCAGTGGCGGGGGCGTGCTTGTTTACTCGCAAGAGCGACTTGCAGCGCGTGCGAGCGAGACAGGTGCGCTGGCCACTGCGTCTATAATGCGAACGGCTGAGTGTGTTTCCATTTCTTTTTATAATAATAATGAACAAATTTATGTGATATCCATATACAGACCTCCTCGGTTTAATAAACAGGATAAATTATCAGAGTTCTTAACGGAGTTCCGTAATCTTTTAAACAGTTTGCCTCGAAACTCTAAGGTCGTAATTTGTGGGGATATTAATATAAACTTGTTGAATTATCAAGACAATAGAGTCGCAGGATATGAAAATATATTAGCCGAATATGGATTTATAAAATGCATTAATGATGTGACACGAAGAGAAATTGTTTTAGGGAAAATGGTAGAATCTTGTATAGATCACATATATGTTAGAACACCTTCTTCAATTATAGACTCAGCTGTAATTAAGCATAAAATATCTGACCACTACCTTACTTGTGTTGCGATAGAATGGAAACAAACACTAGCACCATCGCCAGGGCGCGGTAGCGCGCGCGCCTCGGATTTTCCGAACCCGGCCGGCGCCGGTGGGCCGACGGCGCGCGCGTGCCAGCGGCCTGCTACTAGGCGCGTACTTGATAATAGCTTAGTAAGAGACAAACTTTTGGAAACTAATTTTGATGAGTTATTAAATATACAATGCCCAATTAAATTATATGAAGAGTTCACTCTTATATTTAAAAATATATATGATGCATGTTATAAATTACAACCAATTAGAACTGAATGTAACATTAGGAATAATAAGAACTGGATAAGTAATAATCTGAAAAAAATGATCTCAGAACGCGATAGATTGTTTGTTGTTTGGAGCAGTGAACCAAAGAATATGATAAAAAGACTTAGTTATACTAAATATAGAAATAAGTGCAACAAAGCTATTCAAAGATGTAGAAATGAATACGATAAGCAAAGTATATTAAAATGCAATAATAATATTAAGAAAATATGGGAAAAAATTAATAGTCTGTTAGGGAATAATAAACCTTCATTAGATAGTTCCGTCCTTAGTCATATGGTAAATCAAGGTAGTATTAAAGACATCTGTGATAAGTTTGCAATAACCTTTTGTACTGAAATAGAGCAAATAAAACATACTTGTAGTGATATATGGTTATATAGAAATATATATGTAAATAAGGCGAACGTATGTATGAGATGGCAACCCGTACACAGCAGAAATGTTAAAAGTGTGATTAGCCAAATGGATAAAAACAAAGCACCGGGAAGCGATCTCGTACGTATGTCTGACTTAAAGTTAGTCGTAGATAAAGTAAGTCCAGTCATAGCGAAACTTATCAATTTATCAGTTACTCAACACAAATATCCCAACAAGCTAAAAGAGTCCTTAGTGCGTCCAATCCATAAAAAGGGTGACCATAAAGTATATGCTAACTAAAGACCAATATCCATTCTCTCTAGTATAGATAAAATTGTCGAAAAATGTATAATTAAACAAACCAGTTCTTTCTTACAAAAAAATAGTATAGTAAATGACTGTCAACATGGTTTTCAAAAAAACAAAAGCACTGCCACTCTCTTGTCTAAATTCACAGATGAAATCAATTCTTACCTATCGGATAAAAAGTTTGTTATAGCCATATTTTATGACTTTAAAAAAGCATTCGACACTTTAGAAATAAACACCCTTTTAAATGGCATGGACGAATGTGGTGTGGGACAGCCACTGAATTGCTGGTTCCGTGACTATCTCACATCACGTTCCTATCGTGTTAAGATTCGCGATGACGTAAGTGATGAAATACAGGTACAATGTGGAGTACCACAGGGCTCCGTATGTGGGCCTGTGTGTTACCTTATGTATGTAAACAGCTTATGTGGAGTTTTACAAAACTGTACTGCACACATGTTTGCTGATGACCTTTGCACCCTACGTGCAGGAACCAATATAATTGAAACTTGTCAATTGGTTCAACAGGACATAGATTCAGTTGTAAAGTGGTCTCACGATAATGGCATAATATTAAATTCTGACAAAACTAAATTTCTCATGATCCAGTCGCCCTACATGTGCACTACAGAAACACCTTTGCCTATGTACACTCACAGTTTTAGATGTTTCCATAATAATTTTCAAAATTGTAAATGCCAACCAATAGAAAAAGTAGATTGTGTTACATATCTGGGAGTTAAAGTTGATAATAATTTTTCTTGGGAACATCACATAAACCACATCTGTAGCAAACTTAGAATTCTACTAGGAAAATTTTACCACCTAAGCTTTAAAGTACCAACTAATGTTCTAAAATGTCTATACTATGCAATAGTTGAATCGATATTGAGTTATGCCCTCGATTGCTATGGTCTTACTTTTAAATCATACATAGATAAATTAGAAGCTCTACAAATTAGATTCTTAAAATTGCTCTTAAACAAGAAAACAAAAAGTAGTTGCAACGGCGATTATTCAAAATTATTTAAAATCTGTAAAATACTTCCAGTTAGTTTAAAACATAAATATCTGTTAGCAGTCAACAACCATTGCAATGGAGAACATAGCCCAATATTGATACATCATAAGCACACAACAAGGACAGTAACCGCGCGCAAATACGAAATACCCCGCGTCACTAACTATTTCGGAGACAGAAAGTTAAGTAAAATAATTCCATACTTTTTAAATAGTTTACCAGAAAATATCCGGCATGAATATAATAAAAATAAATTTAAAAAAGCACTTAAACTGTACCTACTACAAACACTTAAGTGACATATGCGCAAATTAAATGTCACTTCAGTGTTTAACGAAACTTAAGTTATTAGATTAGTAAAACATATATTATTTAAATTAGGAATTACATAGATACTCATACTTGCAGTCAAACTGTGTAAACAGTTTTGCAAGAAACTGCCTTAAATCTAATGTCTGTACTGTTTTTAATAATAATAATAATAATAAAAAAAAAAATAAAAAAAAATGGTTAGTACAATACAAATTTAGAAATTATTAGGTACATTACTCTATGAAGCAGCTTTACTAGTGTCCAGTATTACCTGTTTTTCGTTTTTATTTTTTTTGTTTTTATTTAGTATTTGGACACTTAGAGACATTATACATCTCTAAGTCTTGCATTCGCAAATATTTATATGTATAGATATATATTTAATGATCCTGACGCTTAGAGACATGTACATCTCTATGTCACTTTTATATTGTAATTTAGTTCACGCATGTAAAATACGAGCACAGAATATTGTTTCTCACCAGACTAAACATGGCTAGTTTTTATTAATTAATAAAGCCCGCCAGCTTGAACATGTCATGCTCGCTTAAAAGGCTCTACTTATGGTGGCGTCGTTGATCGGGTCGCCACTTTCCCGAAGAAAGGTTGAGGGAGGCGATGGCTGAGATATGCGTCATACTCGTGAACGGGTGCTGTTTGTGGAGACAGGTCTGTTTAGGCAAACTGGGGCAACACATTTACGTAACTTTTTATTGATCATATTTAATTTTAGTTTAATTGGCTTTAGACACAACATTCGGTGCTTGATTATCCATATTTTTTATTATTATATAGAATATATAGATCAAGACACTTGGAGACCTTATACATCTCTAAGGATAATTTAGAAATAGTATGTTTATTGTATACTAGAATCACTTACTTTTTTTTTATTTAAATTCAAAATTATTTTGTTTCTAACTGTTGATGATGGATTATTATAATTTTGAAATTTATTTAGAAGACACAGTTCAGGTAAGAAAGTATATCAAACTTGTATGTAATTCATTTTCAATAGTCAGATTTGGACTCATCTTTTTTCTTTGGTATTTTTCTTAAACTATAACCAACCCAGCAGCATAAAATAATCAACCCAGCAGGATTTGAACCTCGCATCGATACGCCTTACCGGGGCGTATCGATGCGAGGTTCAAATCCTGCTGGGTTGATTATTTTATCAATGTTTTCAGTGTTTGTATTTGATTGAATAACATACTATTGTATGAGTGGAATGTCCCACTTTAAAAACCATGTAAAAAAACTATAACCTATTGTTGGTTAATCTAACCTTGGTTTGATATGTTTTCTGTTAGAACAACGCACTTATATGTATTGTTTAGTTTTGATGTACTGTTGTTTTGAAGAAATAAGTCCCGCCGAGTTTCTTGCCGGACATAATTCTTCTCGGGTCAGAGGTGTAGGGTTAGAACCGGTGTAGTTTGATTTTTTTTTTCTCACTTTTACTTTGACGTGTAAAAGTGCCCTTGTGGCCTACTTACTGAATAAATGTTTGAGTTTGAGTTTGAGTGAGTTTGAGGAAGCCATTTGAGCTGGGAACGAAAGTGAGAGACATGGTCATACTTGCGCAAACCAAATATGAACCTTATGCACAGGTTTTGAAGTCGCTCGAGTTTATTTAGCTGGTCCTCAGAGACGTCAAGATAGCTTATGTCAGCGTAATCTAATAAGGGAAGAAGGAGTGATTGAGCTAGCGCAATTTTTGTGGCGATAGGCAAGAAGTTGCGAAGTCTACTAAGAGAACGCACCGAAGCAAATACCTTCCTGCTAACCTCACCTATCTGTGGTATCCAATAGAAATGTTCATCCATTATGACCCCAAGATTTTTTACCCGATTGGAGTATGGAATTAGAGTACCATCAAACGTTATTGCTGGTAGTTGCGAATAGTCAATCCTAGGTATGAGTTTAGGGCTACCTATGACAATGACCTGGGTTTTAGCAGGGTTAACTTTAAGTCCGTAACGTTTGCTCCAATTAGAAATGCACTCCAGGTCACAGTTCATTGAGCGAATAACCTGAGATAAATCGCTGAGAGTACCCTGGGAATAAATTTGGAGATCGTCGGCATAAAGGTGATAAGAAGAAAATATTTAGTGTGATGGAATTTATAAATATGGAAAAAAGAAGAGGGGACAGCACACCACCCTGTGGAACGCCGGCCAATGTGTTGCACCATGTAGACCGGGATGAATCCACCTTTATGCGCTGCCGACGACCTTCTAAATAACTTTGAAACCAAGCAATCACCGCAGGAGATATGTTAATAGAGCGTAATATCCCAAGCAAAATTTGGAAATCGACAGTATTAAATGCATTGCTGAAATCTAACAGAGACAGTACAGTGACTTCCCTGTTATCCATGCCAGACGAATCGAATGTCATCTGTTATTTTCACGAGAGCAGTAGTCGTACTATGACCTGTTCGGAAACCAGACTGAAAGGTGTTCATGAGTTCGTTTCTGTTCAAAAATGATATCAGTTGCTGGTGGACAAGGCGTTCAATGATTTTAGAAAGGAAAGGAAGAATGGAAATCGGGCGATAATCAGAGAATGAGGAAGGATTGGATTTTTTAGGTAGAGGAATAATGTCAGCATCCTTCCACAAAGTGGGGAATACACAAGAAGAAATGGAACTGTTTAAGATGCAATTAACAATAGGGTCAAGTAAATCGAGGAGAGGAAGGATCATTTTACGACTAACGCTGTCGACTCCAACGGCATTGGAAGTGATAGACAAAACGCACTTCTTAACATCACTGTCGGTAAATTGCGCAAGACAGAAAGGAGGAAAGTCTGGAGTTGGGATATTTGAAAGAAAGTTAAGAGTCTCGTTTTTTACTGGACCAGTAAAATCAGCTGAAGAAGAGAAATGCTGGTTGAGCAGGTTTAAGTCAACGTTATTAGTGATCGGATTCTCTGAAGATTTCCCAACTCCCAACGACTTTAGAAATTTCCAAACTTTTGAAGGCTCGCTATTCTCAACAGCCAAGTGAATGTACCGCCTTTGGGCATCACGACATACCGTACTACACCGATTTCGCAGGGCATGATATTTGGCCTTATTTTTCTCAGTAGGGTTCCCTTTATATTTTGATTTGGCCAGATTCTTTTTGACTATTAGTACCCTTATGTCCTCAGTAAGCCAGGGAGCAGGAAGATGCTTAATTTTAATTGGGCGTACTGGAGCATGAATGTCGTAGAGTTGAGACAAGGTGGAGTTAAATAGAGAAACTTTCTCATCTACGGTATCAGCCCCAATAACTTTTTCTAATCTAACTTTAGGGCATCCTCACGAAGTTTTTTAGCATTCATCCGAGCAAAATTGCGCTGGAGAAAAACTTTGGGCTTAGCTTTTGGGGGACGGACTTTGTAAGACAAGAATAACAAATGGTGATAAGAAAAAGCATCAGCAGTATTGGTTATATCTCGCAACATGGTCAGATGAACTGACAAGTGTAAGATCAAGAAGAGATGGGGAACAGTTTGGAAAATAGTGGGTCGGGCCTGAAGGAAGAATAGACAAGTTACAAGCTTCAACAAGCGCTTTTAGAGATTTTGATCTGGAATCATTTTTGAGCAGGCAGGTGTTGAAATCACCCATAATAATGTGATGGTTATAGGAAGGCATAAGATCCTCGAGAAACTTTTCAAAAGAAGTAAAATAGTTGACATGGAGAGAGGGCGAATAAAAAACACCAAGAAGAAATTTAGAGTGAGATAAGTTCACCTCTAGAAACAAGTACTCTGCAGTATCTGAATTAGGTGATTGAGGCGAAAAGCTTAAGACAGAGAACTGGATGTGAGACCGAATATATATTGCAACCCTACCACAGCGGTCATTCCGAATCAGGCGAAAACCAGGCAGAGAAAACGATGTAGATGGCAGACATGGTTTCACGACTCGGACACCAGAATAGCGTCTAAATTGTTCAGGTCTAGAGTAATTAAAAAATCTGTGTAGTGGGCAGGAATACTTTGCGCGTTTAAATGGACTAAGTTAAAGTTTTTCGGAATGTCAGCAAGTTGTTCGTTAAGTGTGTCATGTAGAGAGGGAGGGAGACTATGAAAACTGTCATGATCTGAAGAAACTGAGAGATACATATCACTAAGGGCGGGTTGCACCACGCACACTTTACGAACTCATCATGGTTACAGTAAACGTCAAGTCCGTTTTTCCGTTGCACCATGCACTTTAGCAGTCAGAAAGCTACGTTTACCTTAACCAGCCGTCGAGCACTGGTTAACTCAAATCTACGTTTAAATATGGCGGACAATTTGCAACAATGTCTCGTATTTCAAGGATAAATGCATTATTAGACAAAAAGACAGTGATATTTGATGAAAAATATTAAAATATTGTTTGCAGTAATAAATATATGCGAGTATCTGAACTTATTTAAAAAGGCGCATACGATTGACGTTTGGTTTTATTCACAATTTTCAGATCAGGAAACGTGTATCAAATAATAAATACATAATTGTTTGTAAAAAGTGCGTTATTTAGTTAAATTCGAGTGCAGAGTGACTTCAGGTTGAAATAGTACAGACTTCTGTTATGTATCAAAAACATACCAGAACCTACAGTCATTGTTATGAAAGCCGATAGCCGTAGAGTGAGCAATGGCAGAACCTGCAGAACAACCATGACAATCATTAAAAAACCACTCTGTTCTTGTCAATGAAGACCAAACCTTTGTAAATAACGGTTGACTGGCCTCAAGACTTGAATACTGCAAGGTAATAGACAAAAGGGAACGTAGACCTCCGATGCGGTGGAGTGACCAGGTCAAGAAGAAAAACAAGTTTTATGACACGGTAGAAGTGGCCACGAACAGGACTCGATGGGAGCAAGTCATACGATTCACAAGATGCCAGATGATCAGAGAGGTTTCGTTAATGCTTTTAAGGGCATGAAGTTATAGCACCAAACATTTATCGCCAATATCCTACAGAAATCGAGCCTCGACACCTAACTAAACAATGTTCAGAACAGTACTACGTGTAAATAAAGTGTGATGCGGAATGTACCATAAAGTAAATAAGAGTGTCAAGTGTTGTGGTACAGTCAGCTGCAGAGAAAAAGACCCCCGATGCATACAAACTTTGTATGCAGCGTGGGTCTTTTTCTCTGCAGCTGACCGTACAATAAAAAACAGTTCAAAAATGTGTATGAAAATTCATTATAGTAATTCATTTAATTCTTGTTTTTTATTTGATTTAACATAGGCATTAAAACAAGCACAGTAGGTCTCTATTTAATGAAAACTCGCGATAATGGCACAAAATGTCCAGTCCATTGAGTGTTGCTATAAAGAGCTTACACTGTATTTCAGTTTCATTTGTGAAATAAATTCACAACACAGATTTTACAGATCTATTGAGACATTAACACCATATAAATAAATAAATTATCTACTGACAATTTGGTAATAGCATGGTGTAACTAATTTGACTTCATGTGTGTCGCTCATCTAAGGCAATTGTTACCTACCCTTTGCTGCTCGTCGCTGCAATCAGGATTATGGCCAATCAAGTATTTACAGATGGTGCCGGCATAGGTTGTAGTCTCAGTCCTACCAATGGTGTCAAATTCTTGTTTTATTTGGAATTTACTGCCATTCATTTTAGCCCTTTAAGCCAAATCTCATTGAGCAAAACTAGTGGTAGGTACCTACTTATGCTGGCACCATCTGATAAAAACTTTTGACAAATGCCTTCCCCTATATTTTAAATCGGACATTATTATGAACATGCTTTTTTTAATCCAAATTGTACTCACGGTACACAAAATAAGTACATGCATTTCATTTTGTAAGTATAAAAAGTAGATTTATTTTCACACTTACATTTCTATAAGGAAAAAAGCTTCCTAAGATGATGTATGTCTGCATGCATTTTTGATTAGTCCTATAATCAGTGCTCAAAATCTATTATAAAATATGTGTGTCACTATGAATTTATTAGTAATAAACTAATAAATAATAAAGGTCTCTCTTTATCATATATCTTTACCAACCAGCGTAGGTACCTATTTACAAATAAAACATAATTGTAAATAAGGTACCTTCATGGCTGTTTGTGTGACTTGTAACATAAATATCATTATAAAGATACAAGTGATAAAACATTTTTGGAATCCTAGCCACACTAAAGTTTTATGATCACTTTTACCTGAATAATATTTGTAACATGTATCAATTGTAGAGTATTGTTAATAACCATCATCAAAGATCTGTGGTTCAGTATATGAAGTTTGTTCTCCGGTTAATAAGCTGGCTCACTTTGACCAAGGGTTCGCTTCACACTATCACAGAACTGATTGGCCTGACCTAAAATACTTCAATAGTTTCAAATTTCATTGATTATTTATGTCAAGTGCTAGAAAACTGGTGAAAATAATAATTGCAGTACAAATATGATTGGAGGCGGGAGCATAGGAGGAGGCAACTTGCTTCCATCTACAAAGGAAACCTATGCCAGTGTTTGAATAATAAATAAACAAAAATAAGGTAACTAAATAAATATAAATATGTATTTTATTATTAAAATTGAAATACTGATTAGGTTAATATAATTATACTTTATTTCTACATTGAGATTCTACCAATTTCTTGAAACCACTGCACTTTTACTTTAAAACTTCCTTGAGTTAAGCACTGTGTAGCATAACAAGCCTGGATTTCATCTTGTCTTCAATACCAAAGGTAAATTCAAACCTGAAATAAAAAACATTGTGTATCATTATTCATTAATGTAACATATGTGCTACTCATCATTTGTTAACAAAGATGCTTTAGAACACTCATTTAATAAGTAGGTACATGTATAAGTTCAATATTTAGGACGTTGGTTACAGTGCCAGCCATAATCAACCAGGTTGGAGGGATTCAGTACCCTATTTTTACGAATTTTCAAGAGTTAAAACTAGTGATGCCTTTGTTTTGCGATTGGGCTCCTTCTCGCCATTTGGTGCTTCCAGCAACGGCTTTACTTGTTTAGGGTTCTGTAAGTAGTAATAAACTAGCAGGATGATTTACTCACTATAATATAATGCACAATACACCAGCCGACTATTCTGGCTTTCGCTTTAAACTCCACTCACAACACAAGTTGCATTATCCTTTGAAAAAATTTCCTCGTAAGGCGCAATGGATAGCCCACTTTTTGATTGAGTAATAAACATGTTCGGGAATGGCTAAAATTGTTGTATATTCTTGATTTTCAAGCTGCAGAGTGCAGATTTTTTTCTTCGTGTGACGATTTTGACAAGTTTAGTTTGGCATTTATGGTTGTGTTGCCATATTGAATAAATATTCTACCATAAAAATGTGAGTAGAAATGCGTTTAGATAGTGGCATCCCGCTTAACTCTTACGTTCTGTTATTTTGCACTTTGCAACCCATTTATGTTAGCAATCGTTAAGTAGCTCCGATTAGCGTAACACTTGGCTTACGTTTACAGGCGGTTTGGTGCAACCCACCCTAAGACTGTCTTCATCTATAAGATTGCTCATTGCCAATGTAATAATATATAAAAATATTGTATATATACTAAATAAATCATAACAAATATGTCTAACAAAAAAATATACGAAATATAACTTCCTTACTACCTGCCAGCAGTACAGACAAAGATGTTTACTATTACAACACAATATTATGTCACATTAAGTGAAACGGGACGCTATTTTTGTTGCGGCAACACTGTAACTGTCAACCACTGTTAAGTACGTCAGTGTCAAAACTGTCAAAGTGACAATATATATGCCAGTGCGCCTGGGACGTAAACAATTATCCAACAAAATTACACGAAGCATAACAAGAAAAGAAGAGTGTATGCTACTACGAAGGTAATGCAACTAAATACAGAAGAGAGATAAACGAGTGGGCAAATACTAAAACCTATTAACTGCAACAGCCTGCCTCTTCGTTCTTCCCTGCTGGCTATTCCTAGCCTCTTGACTAGCAGGCGGTCCGGCTACACTATCAGACTCCGCAGCAGGACCCGGCGGCAACTCGCCTTGAATCTGGTCAAAGTCAGCGCGGGAGGTCACGCAGCGGCGCTCGCCGTTCTTGCCCAGGACATACACGCTGCCGTCTCGCGTATAGCAATTACGGACTCCGAAGTGCTGACTGGCCGCCATAAATACGTCGTGACGGGGCTTTGTTAAAAACTCGGAGATGATTACCCCGGATCCCTTCAAACCTGTCTTACCAAACCACACTATATCACGATCCGAAATGTTCTGGAATTCAACAAGGATCTGGTTAGGTTACTTCGAGGCCGGCCCAAATGATAACTCCGAGCAATGCTGCTGACAGTTACTTCACTCTTCATATGAGACTTGACTACGTCCACTATCCGCGCAGAAGCGTCTTCCCCCGCAGCCTCGGACACACCATGAAAAAGTAATATCTTTCGCCGACTCCGCATCTCCTGGTTGTCCACTTGCTGGGCTTAGAATTCCACTTGCCGCTGCAGTATCTCCACAGACTTGAGCATAAATGCCCGGGAGGAGTTGAAGTCAGCAGCCAAGGATGACACTGTAGGGTTTGTGGGTGTGGCTTTTTCAATCCGTGTCTGGAACTCTGCCATCTGCTTATTGAAGAGTATGGACATCTCTGCCATGGATTTCTTCACACTGTCCATTATATCACAGCGGGTTGATTTGTTGGAGTGAGGTTATAATTAATTTGCCTTATGGAATTGTGAAAGTGAACTGCTGGTAGGTGTCAGTATCAACTAGACATTAATTTAATTTTTAATAAGTGCCTAAGTCTTTATAAATATAATTAAAAATTAATTTTCACTTAAGATGATGTGTTAGCTCTTTTCTTTGCCTACCCTGTTTTTTCGTCCATCAAAAAGTAATTGCTTAACGGCAACATGATACGTCAAATAAATTACATTTATTGTAAGAATCAAAATTTGTTTAGATGTCATTTTTGATAACAATCTGAAACAAATCACGATTTTGAAAGTGTGAATATAATAATAATAAATAATAATAAATACTCTTTATTGCACACCTCATACAGTTACAAGCACAAATTTTACAATTAGATAAATTTAGGTAGAGGTAACAACAGGCGGTCTTATCGCTAATGAGCGATTTCTTCCAGACAACCTTTGGGTAGTGGAGACTAGAGAAAAACAATAAGCAGTAGGTGGTGCATAGACACAAAAGAGACGAAATAGATAACACAGCACATTCATATGAATATACATACTTAAATAAATACAAAATAAACATACATATACGTACCGATATACATATATAATATAATACACACAGTAAGAAACAACAGTGTCAACTTAAAAACCTAAGGAAGAGATAAATAGTATTCCTTAAGTTGCGATTTAAAGCTACCGATAGATTGCGCGCGTTTTATGTTGAGAGGGAGAGAATTCCACAAACGAACGGCCTGGAACGTAAATGAGCAATTATAAAATTTGGAACAATATCTCTTTCTATACCTAAATATTGGTACAAGTCAAAATCACACGGACGATTTTCATTCAATGTCAAATCAATATTGGATGTTCAGAGTTGGAATGACGCTCCCGATTGCAGATGTTATTAATGCATGCGCGCCGAGAAAATAAATCTAGGTACTTCGTAATTTTAAATTATGTAGAGTTTTATTTGTGGAACATTTTTTTTACTTATTGCATTATTTCCCATAACAGATCTTTTAGCTATAACTTCTACAATCATCTGTGTACAGCAGATAACATAAAATATAATTTTGCACTGTTTTAATATAGCTTTATAAACACGTATAATATAATGTTATTATTTGTTCGCAGGGAAACCGCAGAACGCAGAACTTTGTATTTAATTTGGATTTCCTTATTTTATGAGCCTACCTACTAACGGTTTCAAAATTAGAAAAGCTGGTGGGAATCGAGTAATAAAAACGCTTTACCACTATTTTTTGTAGTAGTGATAAACCTCCTTATTTTTATCCAATATTAATAATTTATTTATTTTTATTTGAGCCATTTAAATTCCTTAATAATTAATTAATTATACATTATATTTCATTCTAAAATTAAAGTTAATACGATATTACAAAATGAAATAAATAATATTATCATCAAACATTTTTTTTTCATATTTAACTAGGTAGTAATTTCATGTAAGTAGTAGCTTTTATACATTTAAATATTAATAATACTTTGCTTAATTTAATTCTAATTTAAGTTTTTTTTTTTACTACAATTAAGTATAAGTATTAAACAGATTGTTTAGTTTAGTTTAGTTTTAATATCTCATTATACAAATTTACTATAAAACATTAAAGTTTATACTAGTGTTCGTATAGCGATCGTCAAAATGTAAATAATATCCAAATTATAATTACAATGACAGACACAAATTACAAAATATAAGGTTTGTAACATTACCAACATTTTTCGTAAAAGAAAGAAGGAAATCGATAAAAACAAATTATATACCTACCTGAATGTAGGTTCTAATAAATGTCAAATAAAAATAATAATAACAATGTCAGAAATAAAACAAATTTTCTTCTTCTTTTTAAATACAGTACAATGTAGTACGTCATCATTATAAAGTCACTAATACAATGTCAAAAATAGTAATAAATACAAACAATTATAATTGATAAATAATTAAATAATTATTTAATAACTTGATAATATTCAGTTACTGAGTAAAATATAAGATTGTATATAATTTAAGATTGTATAGTAATTTAATTTATTAATTTGACATTTTAATTTCATTTATCTGTGCCAAATGTATTTGTTAAGTACTTACTACTTTGAATGCAATAATTACACTAAAAACTAGATATAAGGTATTATTTTTTACTAACATGATTATGGGCCAGAGCCTGAAAAAAAAGAATTTAATTGAATTAATTTCGCAAGTTGGTCTTAATCGAACGAGCGGAGCGTAAGCGAAGTGAAGTTCTTTCAAACAACTTCGGCTACCTAGACGTCTGTCCATTTCGATGGCTTTTTGATTTTGAATAATTCGCGCGCGATAACTTTAGTAACGTTTTTCTGATTTATTTGAGATTTGCTAGGGTTGTATTAGAGCTCAATACAATTTGAGAGTTCGTTTATGAGCATGATCGATCAAGGGGTTATGGAGCTAGAAGGTTCGAAGAAATCATTATTAGGGTCTTGTTATAGTCGTCACTCGTTTGCAAGAAAATCGCGAGTTCTCAGTTCGAGGCGGATTACTAGTATAAATCCGTTTTCTATACTTTGCTCTTTATACCCAACAGTGGGCAAGGCGTGTAAAGTTGGTCACAAAACGAGCAACGGTATCGCTCCGTCCGGCCACGTGCGAGGTGAAGCTACGTTTAGACGAGGCAGTCACTTAACAAGTTGACTCGACTCGCTTACTTATATTACTACTTAACTTAATATAATTGACTCGATTTATTTAAAACACGGTTAAGTTGCTCACGATTTTGTTTAAATTACTTCAGTCAGTATTTTGTAACATAATCAAAGGTGTTAAATTTGAATGAGGTTATTAAAATAATATCAAACAAAACTAAACCAACTTCACTTGTCCTCCACCTATCCACAAGTAAATGCCCGAGCTACTCTAAAAATACTCAAATCACTATAGGATTTCTCCAGGATCCCATCATCAGATCCTAACCTGATGACAATGGGAATAACTGTGAAGTATATCTTTCAAACAATAAAGTAATTTTACATATCGGTTGAGCTGTCTTCGAATAATTGGTGAACATACATAAAATAAAATAAAACAAAAACAAAGACCCCGACGAATTGAGAACCTCCTACTTCGAAATATTGAAGTCGGTTGATGAGATGCTATGTTTAAAGATGACTAATATTTCTATTATTGTCTAGTTTTGAACATGGGTTATATTCACTACCTACATTCTAACAAACCAATGTATTATTATTATTATTCAAGAAATGATATAGACTTAATAATTGATAGAGTTTGTTCGGAGAGAGAAGTGTCATGGTTTATATGGGATCTCATACAGCCTTGGCCAGAAGTGTTGAGCATAGCTCTTTTTTGTTTACAATTTTGATGTTAAGTATTAATTCCTTATCATAACAATGTACGATGACGTAAAATGTTATATTTTAATGATATATCCAGAAAACTTCACTTAATAACACTTTCAAGGTACCTACCTATAAAATAAAAAAGTGGAGGTCCCAAAAATGCGAATTTAGGTCAGTGCGAAAAATTGCAAATATTATATGCAGTTACTACTCACTTCAACAAAACATGCCTGTTCAGTTTGAATTAATTGATAAAATAACTTTCGAGTTTTGTATGAAAATCGCAAGGGTGCTCAACACATCTGGCCAAGGCTGTACATTCTAAAACTGCCAATAGTTAGAGAAAAACATAATTTAGCCTTATTTTTGGATATTTTGTTGGTTGCATTTTGCATTTATACATCTATGAACATGCTTATAATGTGCAATTAATTAACATGAATGCATTATCGATTTAAGATTACTCATGAATGTCTTGTCGACATACATATAAATCTTATTCTTGAGGTATATACTAGTTATACTTGTATTCAGTTATTCAAAATAAGTATTCAAATGACATAAGTATTTATTCCGGTACTTCTTAGAATATATCACAACAAAATATGAATAAGAACCGTATTTTTAAACTTAAATATGTTTCTAATAAAATTACTCAACTCCCAAAATACAAAAAATAATAATAATATGGAACAATAAAATTAAATGTGCACGTAGAGACTGATTAACAGCAACCTTCACGTTACTGTCTTACCATTGACTTAGTTCCCTTTCAAGTAACGTCAACGGGGCACGAGACTAACTTAGTACTGTTTAGGTGGACTAAATATAGTTTTTACGCCCGGCTCTGCTTATGTTACTGAGCTTGTTACCTCTGGCCGGAAGCTCCAATAATAGAACTTATATTTTAAGGAAAAGTTTAGCTTTTAGGTCTATTCTAATATTTCTGTTGTTTCATTGGGTCAACTATTTTTAAAAATTAAACAAAGATAATAATATCTGGTTGTGAAAATTTTAACGTTTTTACCCACTATGATTGTTAAAAATGGATAATAATAGCTCAAGACAGAGAAATGTGTAAATGTATAAAAGCTACTACATAAAATTTTGTAATATTGTATTAAAGTAGCTAATAATAAATATGCGTATTGAGTTAATTTCTGCTATTAGTGTAGATAATTTATTTATATAGAAAGATAATGTTTAGAAGTATCATTCAAACGATACAAATTGATTTAATTTGTCAGTAGCGAGAAATACATATTTCGATTTCTAATTTAATTTACAACATCGTAAGCTTTTAATATCTTGCAAAGTCTACTAGTCTGTTTTAAATCTGCAAGCCGTCTGAATCATTAATTATTTTTTATGTTTTAAATGTAGCTAATGGATTGCAGATGTAAAAAAAGAATACGGGAGCTCAGACCGGTGGGTCACTGATACGAGCTCGTTAGTGTTATCAAGTGATAGCAGTACTGTCTTATACTGATTTATCGCCAACTAAAAGATTTATTAAGGGAATATAAGTTATAAGTTACTTAAAACATACAGAAACACGAAAATTGGAGGGTAAGCAAAAGACATCGCTGTTTGTGTCTTATTTGAGAAAAGACGTTGTTTTAAAAAAAAATACCGGCCAAGTGCGAGTCGGACTCGCGCACCGAGGGTTCCGTACAAACCTATCACAAGCAAAAGTTGTAGTAAGCCATGGCGGCTTCAGCTAAAACAACTCAAAAACCCACAACAGACTTTGTACCATCAACAGGTGCTAGGCTGAGGTCGGTGGAGGTGACGAAGAGCCCGCCCTTGGCTGAAAAATATGCAAACCGTACAACGGAGGCAAGAGCATGCCTGACGAAAGCAAAGACGCAGCTTACCGCAGCACGAAATCTCAGAATTGACATCAAGTCAGACGTCACTCAGGCAATAGAGCGCCTCTACCAACTGGTAAGAGAGGTTGAATCTGAGAGATTGAGGGTAAGGTCAGAGGAAGAGAAAATAAATCACAACAAAGAAAAAAGAAGGGCAGAAAATACGGGAGGAAATCAGGAGGGAGATGCAAGAAAGGGCGTAGAGAGAGGTGTGATAGATAGAATGGAAGAAATTATAAATGAAAGTAATAAACGAATGTTAGAAAATGAAAGAAAACAGATGGAACACATAAAGAAGATGGATGAATTAAAAGAGGTGCTAGAACAACACAAAGAGACCATGAAAGGCGTCACCTATGCGAGTGTAGCAGCGAGCCGCCCCGGTCTTGCACCTACCAAGGGGCCAACCCTTCACTCCATGGTGATCACAGCGAGAGGAGAGACAGAGACAGGTGAAGAAATCATAGAGAGAGTAAGAAGAGCAGCAAGACAAAATGAGGGGGGAATGGAAATAGATAAAATCAGGAAAACTAAAGACAGGAAGGTCATAATAAGCTGCAGAACAGAAGAAGTAAGGAAAGGAGTAAAGGAGAAGTTGGAGAAAGAAGGAGTTGGCCTCCAAGTAGAGGAGGTAAATAACAGGGACCCCCTTCTGATCCTAAAGGATGTGCTTCAGAGCAACACAGACGAAGAGATCGTCCAGGCTCTTCGGAAGCAGAACAGGGATGTATTCTCCGGGCTTGACCAGGTGAACGATAGACTGAATGTAAAATATAGGAAATAAGCGCGTAACCCCCATCTAACACACGTAGTTCTGATGGTCTCTCCGCAGATATGGCGAAAGGCACTTGACAGAGGAATAGTTCACCTGGACATACAGAGGATTAGAGTAGAGGACCAGTCTCCATTGGCTCAGTGCTCTGTATGCTTAGGTCTTGGACATACGCGTAAATAATGTAAGGATACAATAGCCAAATGTAGCCACTGCGGGGGATCACACATGAGTGGACAGTGTGAAGACAAAGTAGCTGGCGTTCCGCCTTCGTGCACGAACTGCTGCAAGGCTGGAATGAGGAGCATCGATCATAACGCTTTTGACTCAGAATGTCCCATTAGAAGAATGCTTGAGTGGGATGCTTTAGCCAGGGCCAAAGTAGCCTATTGCTAAAGGCACCCCGATGGATTTGTCAGCCACAAAAACCACCAAGGAACATAGAAGGCTCACCGTGATGCAGGCCAATCTCCAACGCAAAAACCTGGCAACAAGTGAAATGTATCTAGAAGCGGCGAAAAGGAAAGTAGCATTCGCTTTTATACAAGAGCCGTACGTGGGCGCCGTGGGGAGGATGAGGGGATGGGGACAGCCGAGAGTGTACCAGTACGAGGGACAGGTGGAGGGCGTAGTCAAGTCTGCCATTGTTGTATTTGATGCAGACCTCGACGTAGAACAAGACCCGGAACTTACCACACATAATATCGTGGTCGTGAGGATCCGAATTAGCACTTGGTGCACTAACATTGTGTCATTGTATTTTGAACCTACCGCCCCTATTGAGCCCTACTTAGCCCACTTAATGAAGATTCGGGAAAAAATTGGCTCAATGAAACTAATCATGGCTGGTGATATCAACGCAAAAAGCGTCTGGTGGGGCAGCGCGTACACAGACTGGAGGGGACAAGAACTAGCAGGGGTACTGCACGAGTTGCAGCTTCATGTACTGAAGGCATGAATATCGGCGGCACACCCACCTTCGAAGTGGAGAGACAAGGTAGAAGTTGCACTAGCGTTGTAGATGTAACGGTATGCTCATCGGACCTTCTGCAATATATACACAGCTGGCGAGTAGATAGGGAAGTAACAAGTTCGGACCACAATGCAATACTCTTTGAGCTGGATATGAAGAAAGGTGTATGCTTAAAAATTGACAGGAAGACTCGCAAATATAATACAAAAAAGGCAAGTTGGGACGAGTTTGATGACAAACTCACTCAACTTCTTCTAGAACACAATATCGATCCACATAACATAAGCACGATACGCATTAAAACGCAACTGGAACAAACCGTTAATACATACACAATGCAGATTACAGAAGCATGTACCCAGCATATACCACTCAAAAAGTCAAATCAACGAGTAAGCTTACCGTGGTGGTCCGATGAATTATACGAAATGAAGAAACACGTCGCTACCAAGAAAAGACGTATCCGATGCGCAGCACCGATTAGACGTGCAAAAGTGGTCCGAGAATACTTAGAAGAAAAAGAAAAATACGAGGTTGCAGCCAAAAATGCCCAAATTGCTAGTTGGAAGGACTTCTGCCAGAGGCAAGGAAGAGAAACGGTGTGGAGTGGCATTTACAGGGTGATTAAATAGACCGAAAGGAGAACGGAGGACCTGCCCTTAAGGAAGCAGGGAAGGGTCTTGACGCTAGAAGAGTCAGTGGAATGGATAGCTGAAAGATTTTATCCAGAAGATGACAGACGCGAGGAGGGACCAGAACACCTAGAAACTAGAAAGCTGGCACTTATAGTAAATAAGCTGGACCATGCTGAGGTTCATGATCCACTATTTACTTTGGGAGAAATGATGAGTGCCACCGATAGCTTTAACCCTAAGAAGGCCCCGGGCGTAGATGGTTTCACGGCGGATATATGTCAGCGGGTAATAAGAAGCCACCCCAAAATCTTTCTGGCAATAGCAAATAAGTGCCTAGAACTGGGACACTTTCCAACAGCATGGAAAAAAGCGGTGGTATTTGTCCTGAAAAAACCGGGAAAAGTCGACTATACCGAAGTGAAGTCACACCGACCTATTGGTCTTCTTCCCGTTCTGGGTAAGATGTTTGAAAAAATGGTCATGAACAGACTGAAACACCATCTAGTTCCAAGACTCAGCCCCCAGCAGTACGGGTTCATGCCCCAACGCAGTACTGAGGACTCTCTCTTTGTTTTAATGAACCGTATAAAGCTTAAATTATCACATAAAAAGATAATTACCATAGTATCGTTGGACATAGAGGGAGCATTCGACAGCGCATGGTGGCCAAAACTAAGAACTCTATTGGCTGAGGAGGCCTGCCCAGTCAACATTAGGCGAGTAATAGACAGCTATCTGGAGGAAAGGAAAGTAGAAGTAAGGTATGGAGGAAGAATAGCTGTTGGAGAAACAGAGAAAGGATGTGTGCAGGGCTCAATAGGTGGACCGATATTGTGGAACCTACTCATTGACCCACTCCTGCGGTAGTTGGACAAAGAGGGACACTATATACAGGCTTTTGCGGACGACGTGCTGTTGGTATTCGACGGGGATTCAGGGCAGGACGTCTCAATGAAGGCAAACAGAGCGCTTTCTAGTGTCTGGGACTGGGGTGTCTTAAACAAGTTGAAATTTGCTCCCCATAAAACCGTAGCAATAACCGTTACCAGGAAGCTTAAATATGACACTCCTGTCCTAAACATGGGGGCCCGCAGCATTGAGATGTCTAGAGAGATGAAAGTTCTGGGTCTTACGATTGATGACAAGCTTACCTTCAACACGCATGTAGCTAATATCTGCAAAAAAGCGCTGAATATATATAAAATACTAAGAACCGCCGCAAAAGTGAGCTGGGGACTGCACCCCGAAGTGACGCGCACAATTTACACCGCGGCTGTGGAGCCCGTCATCACATATGCCGCGGCGGCATGGGCGTCAGCTTCGCAGAAGATAGGTACACAAAAAGAGCTGGCAGCCGTACAGAGAGGCTTTGTACAAAAGCTCTGCGGAGCTTACCGTACGGTTTCCCTTAACTCGGCCCTACTGTTGACTGGTATTCTGCCCCTGGACCTTCGGATAGAAGAAGCAGCGGCCATGTATGAGGCGAGAAGAGGGCGGACTAGTGCGTTACCGGATGATAGAGAAGTAGAAATTTTGGTGGACTACTCAGAAACTCCTCATCCTGCCTTCTGTGGGGACCTACACTTCACAATCTTGGCGGATCGTGCAGCACTGAATAGGTCTGCGGTGCAGGAAATTCAAATATATACATACAGACGGCAGCAAAATTGACGGGGGTGTCGGAGCCTCCCTATCCATATGGAAGAATGAGATTGAGGAAAAATCTGTCAAAATCAAACTTGCCGATTACTGCACTGTTTATCAGGCTGAGCTTTTGGCCATCCATAGGGCAGCTGAGGAAATAAAAAAGAGGCATTAAGCGAGCTTCGGCATCTTTAGCGACTCAAGATCTGCACTCGAGACGCTGGTGAGCCGAGACTCGCTCCACCGCCTGGCGCTCGAAACTAGGAAAAACATTAGGGCTGCCTTGGCCCAGGGTAAAACTGTGTCTTTGTTTTGGGTCAAGGCACATGCAGGCCTGCCTGGTAACGAGCGCGCGGATGAATTGGCCAAATCCGCAGCTTTGTCAAGGAGAAAGCTAGATTACGACTGCTGTCCCGTCTCATTCGCCAAACGTGTCATACGTGAGGAGACGGTTGGCGAATGGGCAGAAAGATACAGTTCGGGTTCGACTGCCGCCGTGACTAAGATCTTCTTTCCGGACGCGATAGCAGCATACAGGCTAGTGCGCAAAATAAAACCAACGGGGCTGCTTACTCAATTGATGACAGGGCATGGTGGTTTCTCCTCGTACTTGTATAGATTCAAGTGCAAGGACAACCCATCATGCATCTGCGAACCGGACAAACACGAGACAGTTGAACATCTAATCACGGAATGCCCCATACACGAGTATGACAGAATGAGGTGTGAAAATGAGATGGCTAGGAAAATAAGTATAGATAATATACGTCATATAGTGGCAAATAAACATACGAGAACAATATTTTTAGATTACTGTACCAAAATAGTTAAAATAGTTAGAATCAGGAACAAGTAAATAATTTATGTTCTCACTTGTATAATTGTATATAAAGGAGTAACATAAAATTAGAATAGAAAATAAAATAACCGAGAGAAATACTAAAAGTAAATAAAATAAAATGTACGTATATAAATAAGTAAAACAGTAGTATATCTTGTTTATGTTAATAAGCATATGTTATAGGGTATAGAAATAAGAAAACTATGTAAGTAAATAATAGTCTCTGACCTTACACACGTCAGGGGTAGGTACCATGTTAACCAATAAAATAAAATAATAATAATAAAATAAATAGTTGTAGTATGTTTATTACTAATTTCAATACGCGTTTACGAGGAAAAAGGTAGTAAGCTTAAAATTTAAAAAATATATTTTTTGTATGTTTTACTGAAAATGTCTATTTTAGTAATTTTTCCTTTGTCTGTGATATGATATGAAGTTTCTTCGTGCCAAGTTTCAAGTTTCTGAGTTTACGAGAAGTACCCTTTAGGTTTTGAGTTTCTTGCGAGTACTCAGTTTCAAAATATGCGACTTAAATTTCTATTTTTTTTGATTGCGTTGACATAAAAGTTTGGTGTTGCTAGATCTGAAAGGTCCCATATCTCCGAGAATTTGACATGAATTTCAATTTAATAGCTCCACGCGTTTACGAGGAAAAAGGTAGTAAGTTTAAAATTTAAAAGAATATTTTTTTGTATAATTTTACAAAAAAATTCTACTTTTTGTAATTTTTCCATTGTCTATGCTATATGACGTTGCTTTGTGCCAAATTTCAAGTTTCTGAGTTCACGGGAAGTACCCCGTAGGTTTTGCGAGTGCCGAAAAACTCTAAAATTTGCAGCATAAACGACTGTATCTTTTGATTGCGTTGGCTTTTAAGTTTGAGTTTTTTACAACTCCAAAGGACAATAGACCTGAGTATTGATATAAATTTCAGCTTGATACCTCCACGCGTTCCTGAGAAAAATGTTCTTGACAGACAGACAGACGGACAACAAAGTAATCCTATAAGGTTTCCGTTTTTTCCTTTCGAGGTTCGGAACCCTAAAAAAACAGGGACTGCAAATCGGAAAAAAATTTGTACCGCTTTTAAGTGATATGACGTCATACTGTATGTTTCGGTATAGTATCGGAAGCACAACCGACATTTTTCTGTACCGAAATATAACAGTATCGTTATTTTTTTCGTTACCTCGTATCGTTTGAACTTGAAGTATGCGCTATCTGCCGGCTCCTCGCGCCCCGCATTGTTGTTTTCAGTAAAAAGACGAATGACTATCGGTTAATTTTTATTCTAAACAGCAACTTAGTTAATTATGTTTGGTTTTTATACACATGCATCTAAGGCCAATATGTCAAAACATTTATTTACAGTACGCTGTGAATAATTTCGGTATTTTTTCGAACTGTGATCGATCATAACCTTTAACTGACGATGTGCACGTCTCACAGACGTACTGAATTTTCTTTCGAGAATATTTTTTTAAATGTATATTGTGAAAAGCTCTCGTTTCTTGTACCTTCCTCTTTTGTTATTATCTAGCATCCCTTTCGATGCCGGCCGTCAAACTTGTGCACATTATGCCCTAAACCGAGTCATTGCCGTCTCACGGACGTCACTACGGTGTTCGTGTACTAAAAATTTGTTAAACACATACAAATATTTCGGTCGAATGTTTCTGTTAAAACGCATCCCGCAGTATCATTATTTCTGTCATCATCCTCTAATCGAACCGATCTAGCATCCCCGAGATGCTGGGAGTGAAACTAACGCACATACATTCGTAACAATCATCGACGTCTTACAGACGCCACCACGGTGTTAACGTATTTCACGTCTCTTGGTGACGAGCTAAAAAGTAGAAAATTCTTTCCAATAACAGTCTTAACGGCTTTTGTTTTACTAATTAGCCTCACAGCTCGTCTCCACGTGCCGACTTTGTAACTTTGGGCCCTTAACCTCCCAATATCACTTATAGTATCTTCTGACAATTTCCTCTCAGTAGTGCACAAAAAACACGATATATATTTAGCGTGTAACAGTTTATTTTATTTTATTTTGATGATTAATTATTGCACTTGAGCGCTCTAATGATCATTTCTTAACATATAAGATTTTGTGTTTCTTAATCATTGAGTAATTAAAGAAAAAAAGTCACTGGAAAAAAATTGGGTATAATGACCCAATTTTTTTTGGTGTTTTTTCTTAAGTGTCGAATGGACTCTAAAATTTGTATGTTTTTTTTATGAATATCTATATTCAAATACATAAAATTATTAATTATTTGATATAAAACTTGTGTATCTGAAGAATGCAAATGAATTTTTTTATGATATATTTTACTTTTGACGTCTGTTAGACACCACCTCAGCGTGAGTGTTACTCTGAACCCACGTCGTTAGTTAAAGGTTAAAGAAAATATTTATAGCTCGTCATTACGTTACTAAAACTGACTACCTTCTTCAAAATCTTTGTGTGTGGATGTAGGTACAGTCACCGGCAATATTAACTTCCTACACGCAGGCCACAAATATGTGACACGCCCTGACAGTAAGCGTGACACGACATATTTTTGTGGCCTTCGTGTAGGAAGATACTGTTGCCGGTGACTGTACCTATAAATTAACAACGTCATTTGTTTTTAAATGAATACAAAAAGATACGGAAAGCGATCCCTAATTTGCAAAAAGGGTAAAAATTAGCATGAAATGGACAGACGAAAAAGTTTTAATTGGTCCCATGTTAATCGCATAAAATGGATGATTTGGGTTTCGTTTGGACTTTTTGGTTCTTTTTATCATATACCTACCTAAGAATCAAAAAATCGCTACGCGTTAGAAATAGATGGGACTAAATGACTTAAAGATATTAGGTGAGGTATATTAGGCTAATAATGTATTTCGTTGGTTTATCGAAAAGCAACAATAAAATAGAATTCCAAGATTTGGATATTTAAGATGGCTTTTTTAACATGAGCCAACGTCATGTCGATTTGAACAAACTATTGTTTTTCCATGTACAATGATACTATATAATAAAAGATATATAATTGATCGATACATACTTAGGATTTATCATATCTACATATTGTCTCTGTCAGAGACACAAGCTATTTTTAGTTAGCCTTCTTAGTGTCCTACTGCTGGATATAGGCCTTCCCTCTCTTTTTACCAAAAAAACAGTGGGACGTTTTGGACATTCCGTAAAGAGTGGACAAAATTTTCAACCAATAAAAACTTAATTAGCTTGACATAAGCTATAAGTTATAACATATTTTTTTACAAAAATTGTTCAAAACGGGGTATTTACCAGGTGTATTTGTTTTTCCGAGTTTCGGATATTTCGGCACATTTGCTTGCGCCATTACCACGGAGTAACTGAAGAACAGTTTTTGTAATGTTAATGACCATGTTAGGTTAAAATCGTATAACATATTCCAGGACTTTATTTGGAAAAAACCCGCTGTTTAATGACGTTTTAACAATTATCGTAAAGATTTTATTGTATATTTTATTCGTCAGTTCGGTTCGATTCCAGGGTGGTCTCATAACAATGAGTCACAGCAGTTTAATGTCAAGTTTAATTAATTTTTATTGCTTTCATTAACAATTTAAGCTGGAATAAAGACAGTTAATTAATTATGATCAATTCTGGTGTAACTAACCTTTATATAGGCTCCTCAAAGCATCCGTATCTCACTGCCACATTTTAAAAATATTTTATCACATTTCAAACCACAGTAAATACACCGATTCTAAAGTCACAAAAACCTAATTCACTTCTAAGTTTAAATTCCCTTTGACGGAGTTGTACACATAATTGCCGTTATTTCTCAAAATTGTCATATTATTCGTCAAATCACACTTCGTTTTGTCACAATATTTTTTCTGGTTGTCACATTTTATTTCATCACCATGATTTTTTTACTTTTCAAAACAAAAACATTCACGGCTACATATTCTCATTCAAGATTTCTATCAGATTTTTTATCATCCACGGTTTCTTTCACTTAAATTTCACCCGCGTAACTTTCCGCCCTCAGTTTCGTAACTTTCACGTAGGGCGGGCGGCGTAGAGCGTGGGCGGGCGGTCGGGGCCGCGGCCAGTCGGCGAGTGCCGCGCATGTGGGGAGAGAATTTTGACGGATTCCGGAAAGGGATGCGAATTCGGAGATTACGAGTTACGAGTAAGGATATTTTCGATTTTCCTTTGTTTCTGAAGAGATGTAACTTCATACGTTTTTAGAATATTTTTTTGAAGTATCCATTTTTAGGGTTCCGTAGTCAACTAGGAACCCTTATAGTTTCGCCATGTCTGCCCGTCCGTCCGTCCGTCCGTCCGCGGATAATCTCAGTGACCGTTAGCACTAGAAAGCTGAAATTTGGTACTAATATGTAAATCAATCACGCCGACAAAGTGGTAAAATAAAAAGTGGAAATTTTTTTTTTATTAGGGTACCTCCCCTATACGTAAAGTGGGGAGTGATTTTTTTTTTCATTTCAACCCTAACGTGTGATATATTGTTGGATAGGTATTTAAAAATGAATAGGGGTTTACTAAAATAATTTTTTGATAATGTAAATATTTTCGGAAATAATCGCTCCAGAAGTAAAAAAAAAAGTGTCCCCCCCCCTCTAACTTTTGAACCATAAGTTTTAAAAATATGAAAAAAATCTCAAAAGTAGAACTTTATAAAAACTTTCTAGGAAAATTATTTTGAACTTGATAGGATGAATAGTTTTTGAAAAAAAATTACAAAATAATTTCTGAATTAAGTTTGTAATTTAACCGTATAAGCAGGTGTTTATTGTACCTGTGATTTCTACAAAATTACAATGAAATGACGTGCTTTCAAATAAAGTAAAAACGGTGAAAATCGGTTCACGCAATAAAGAATTATTCCATAAAAATCATCTCCCATACTTTAAGCTCGCGCGCAATAGTTTACTTAATTTGCCGATAGATGTCGCTGTACGTGGAACTCTCATATCATATCCTACATGGCGGTGTTATTAACTCTTAAGTGGGGACACTTACTGTGACGGACGGAAAACTACGGAACCCTACACTGAGCGTGGCCCGACACGCTCTTGGCCGGTTTTTGAAAGTAAGATATCACCTACGAGTACATTCAAGTTTTATGTTACTACGAGTATATTATCCAAATGTTATTTTGTATCAAATTAGGTAAGTTTTAGTAAGAGATTCCGGAACTTACAATTTCCTTCAATATGTTTTATGATAATGTTTTAGAAATACTTAGTACCTTTAAGTTTACTTACCATTAGCATTTTTAGGGTTCCGTACCTCGAAAGGAAAAAACGGAACCCGCAAGGGAATCAAAACCTACAGGGTACTTCCCGTGAACTCAGAATCTTGAAATTTAGTACGAAGCAACGTCTTATAGCACAGATAAAGGAAAAATTGCAAAAACCGTAAATCTTTCCGCATGAACGCGTAAAAGTATTAAATTGAAATTCATATCAAACCTACAGGTTTGTACGGAACCCTCGGTGCGCAAGTCCGACTCGCACTTGGCCGGTTTTTTTTTTACTGTACAGTTTATTTATATTTGTACCTATTTAGTAACCCCGATTTTTTGTTCATTATACTTAAAACTATTCAAATATTTAGTATTTCATTTAATTTATTTCTTATCTTAATGTCCCTCTATAAACTAAGAATATGCTGTTTAATGAGTCCTGATCTACACAGTTATAATCATGCATTGGGCATGTGCAATCACCCCTTTAAAGTAGGAAACAAAACTATAAATAGCTTTGCATGAAGAATGTCCCCATCGTGACGTCAGCACGAAAACTGCAAGCTCACTTTCAATCTCACCCGGGGAACCGTGAAATTATATTCACCACTGAAGGATTTTTAATATATCCGCTAATATATATAACTGAGGGCAGTTAACTTTACGTAACTACTCAAATCGATATACGGAAGACCAGCACTAGCCACATGGATAGGACCAGGAGTCAAACGCAAAGCAGGAAGACCGCGCGGATGATATACTCGTACAAAAAGTTTCAAAAACCTGGCTTACAGAAGCACAAGACCGAGAACGGTGGAAAAAGTAGGAGGAGGCCGGTGGCAGTCGGCGGGGCACATTGGCCGACCGATGGCCGTTGGGGCAGAAAGGTTCTCGAGTGGCGACCATGAACCGGAAAGCGCAGCGTGGGTAGACCCCCCACAAGGTAGACTTATGACCTGGTAAAGGTTGCGGGAGTCTGCTGGAGGTGGGTGGCGCAGGACCGGTCATTGTGGCACTCTTTGGGGAGGCCTATGTTCAGCAGTCTGATAAGATGATGATGATGATGATGATGAACTACTCAAAGACCGGGTACATGTCGACATACTACACACTACCACACACTACGCATTATTGTGTATCTTTGAGATCTAATGTATTACTGTTTTGAAAAAATAAGTCCCGCAGAGTTTCTTGCTGGTCATAATACTTCTCGGGTCAGAGGTGTAGGGTTAGAACCGGTGGAAGATTTTTTTCTCTCTGACGTTCATAAGAGCATTGTAATATGCCTAAATTGAAGAATAAATATCTTTTATCTTTTTTATCATATTTATGAGTATCTGATATTTGGGCACGATAGTTGTCGCAGATAGCTTAAAATTACTGTTGTTTTTGTGTAACTAGATCTAAGTTAATCATTTTCTCGATTTATACCAATTTGTTTGTTTTAATAACGTGTATAAATATTGTGTTTCTATGTCTAGTTCCTAAGTATTATCTGTGTCTAATTTTATTGAAATTGTGTCGTAATACCCAAAATGTCTAGATTATAAGAATTTTGTACTTATCTATGATGAAATGTCCCATAATAATATCAATTTACACCCTCCTACAATCATGTAATAGTTTAAGATTATTGACAAATAAACGAAAGACTTACACGGCACATACCAGCCACTAGTACGAGCACGCTAGAAAACCCATAAAAGAGGCCAGCACTCGTATATACTCGTTGCTCACTCACTTCTCACCGCTCACTTCTACAACAACTCCCAGCAGGGAAACACCTGCAACTAGACTGCTCAAATGTTTTACAATTCTAAATAAGTGTTTTTATTCATCTCCCTACATGACCTGGTAAATGGTACAGCGGGTCAGCGCTGCTTGGTTCGACGTGGTAATCCGGTCTGCACACAACAATAGTACTATTAGTTATTCTGTGTCACGATTACTTGCGCCATTATCGCGTAGTCACTGTCGTTGCTGTGTGTGTTAGAACATAGACATACTCTTTCTTTCTTCTCTGCTCTTTTAGACGCTTCCGTAAACGTACGATATTTACATGTATAAATATTGGGGAGATGCATAAGCTCTAAGCTATCTAATATAAATATGGAATAGTATATACAGAGTGGAAAAAAATCATGGGCCTTGGAGGAGAACTACCTTAAAACGTTGTGATGGCTCAGTTCACTGAAATGAAACATTCTTTTATTTTGCCTAAAAAGTCAAATTACATCACCGATTTTTGTTCTAATTTTCCCTTTTTTCCATAGTAGTTGTATGAAAAGTCTTTTTTATTATTATTTATGGCTTCTTTTGTGCCATAAACTTAAATGGTATTAAGAAGTTTTTATCCTTGTTGTAAATAGTTTTTGGCAAAATTACATTTTCCTGAAAATTTGTAAATGCAGTTATTTCCCTTTTTAAAAATCAAATAATGTTTCCTTTTAATGAATTGAGCTATTTCAACGTTTTAAAGTAGTTTCCCTCCAGGGCCATTTTTTTTCCATACTGTATAATACGTCCCACTGCTGGTGCTTGGCATAGGCCTCGCCTATTGCATCATTCACCTTTGAATTGCTTACATAAGTGTAGGTACAGGCTATATTTTTCCTTCACCGATTTGTTATTAAAATTCCGACAAACTCATTGGTAGGTACGAGCGGGGTTTCAATCTGCGACTTCCGGATTCAACAATCGAAATTGTTACCGCAAGGCTACCAGCGACTTAATATTTCTCAGTTAATTTACGATGTATGTAGGTATGACTTCGAATTAAGCATACAAAGCCACAAGCCAAACAACCGCTAGGCCGTTTAGAATTTTAGAATATAGACTATCCTTTAGACAATGGTACACGGGCGGTTCTCACCTCATATGCTAATAGGGATCTGATATCGCCTCTATTCCCTTTTGAAATATATCAGCATTACTAGTACAAGTGCAACTGTTTCCTAACCTAGGGTTCGAATCCTGCATGGTGAGGGCATTTATATGTGTATTTATTATATAGATTTAAATGTGGCATGGTAATTAACGCGACACAGTATCATCACAGGGCGGACACGTCATATATACAATACTCGTTTGAGCGCCTTTGTGTGCACGGCACATCTGTACACGCTTCAATGTGTGCGTGCGTCTTAGGGCGCTGTTTTCGTTGTCGTAAACGACGTTTAACAAACCGCCGTTTTGCTTTTTATCGATGCGCTGCCAACCTGACGGATTGGCCTACTAGTTCCCTACCAATCGGCCGCCGCGACGCGAGGTGAGGTAATTCCGATCGGGGCGGGGCGGAGTGTCGCCATTCTGTATGAAATACTATTATTTATTCTGTGGTATCATTATGTTTTCTAGCATTTGTTCCACTGTTTTTCCAGGACTTAGTAGATTCTGGGGTTTGGACCACCTAAACCCAAGAACTATCGTAAAAAGTAGTTTTTTTCCGGATGCGACTGCTACCTAGAGGACCTTCCTACCTAGAGAATAAACTAAACCTTGTTGGGATTAGGTTTGTTTGTTTCCTCACGATACTTTTTCTTCACCGAAAAGTAACTGGTAAATATAAAATGATATTTCGTAGTTACATAAGTTCCAAGGAACTTCTGGTATTCCGATGTAAGTAGCACTAATGCTCATAAGTCATAACGCGCGATAACGCTTACAAACCTCGCCTCGCTCGGTCGACAATTGCAGCGAGTGCCTGCATATCGCAAATGTATCGGTTTCTTTGAGATACGCTATTTGTGCCATCCATACTAATATTATAAATGGGAAAGTGTATGTGTGCGTTTGTTTGTCCGTCTTTCACGGCAAAACGGAGCGACGAATTGACGTGATTTTTTAAGTGGAGATAGTTGAAGGGATGGAGAGTGACATAGGCTACTTTTTGTCTCTTTCTAACCTCCCACTTCCCTAAAATGGGGGGTGGAAATTTGTATGGAGCATTACGGGGGGCAATCAGGAAAGGGGAACCGCGTTATCCCGAATTTCACGCGAGCGAAGCCGCGGGCAAAAGCTAGTATGAATATAAACATCATTGTATTAAAAAAGTACGTATGCAGCTTTGTGTTATAAAGTAGGTTGTTTTGTATGTCTATTTAATAAATTAGATGACCATATGTAGCCGTGGGAACTTCTAGCTTCCTGAATGTAGCAGATATACACAATAAAACTGAAAACGGGTCATTTTTTTGTTGTTTTTTGTTGTTGTCTTTTTGAAATTTAACAGTTCAAGAAGGAGAAGAGAGATTTTTTTTACGTTAAATGTACATTTTATTGATGACGGCCTCCTAGCCCAGTCGGTAGTGACACTGCCTACCAAGCAGGAGGTCCCGGGTTCGAATCCTGGTAAGGGCATTTATTTGTGTTTTTATCACAGATATTTGTACCTGGGTTATGGATGTTTTCTATGTATTTAAGTATTTATCTATATCTATCTATTATATATATCGTCGCCTAGTACCCACAACACAAGCCTTATTGAGCTTACTGTGGTACTAGGTTGATTAGTGTAAGATTGTCCTATAATATTTATTTATTGATATGACGAGAAATTGGAACAATTAACGAGTTATGGTTTTAACTTTTAACATCCTAGGATGGGCTTGTGTATCATCAAAGCTACAGTTTCTATGAAGGAGGGTTAAGGAAGGAAAGAGGAGGAGGAGCAAAGGAGGGAAGGAGGGCACAGGGTAGATTTAAAACCTCTTGATGGTAGCTACCTTTTAATGATGTAACTACTATAAAATCCAAATATACAAACTTTAAATTTATACAACAGTAGAACAAAATAGTGTACCTATTCGCTGTGAGCACGAATGTGGCGCCATCTCTTGGCTAGGGGTTAAATCTTTTTTTTTTATGTATGGCTTGTACTCCTTGTTTATATGAAATGTATCTGGCTGATTCACTATTTTGACAGTTGATCGAGTTGAGGTCACTTAGGTGATGTCAAATATTTTGAAATTTTATATTGACAAGAGCCCTTTGCAGTTTAATTACCTATACTTGTCATATTGTGCACTGCGATCGTTCACGTTACCCCCACCATGCACTTCGCATATACCTACATCTAAATTTGGTAATACGGTATTTTTTTTTAAAGTTTACAATTTTCTCACGTATTCAAATTAGGAAAGGTATAAAGAATGTTAAGTTTCTGGAATGTTCCCATTAGTGCAACATCCTTATAAGTGTGATGTTGTAAGCGATTTCTTCGAGAGCAGGTTTGCTATTTATTACAGTAAAAAGTGGTTGCGTTGTAAAGCTGTCAAACCGGGGAAACAGAACGACATACTCTTTATCTTAATTACTAAAACACGTGAGATACATTTATTTAGAAATACTTTAATTGATTACCTCAGAGAGATTAGCCAAGACTAAATTAAAAATTGTAAAAGCTCAAAGTGCAAAGTTTGGCATGCATTGTGAGTCAGTAAAGTTTATAAGTATTTGTTTAAACCGGTATTAGACATTGCAATTTGTATGGTCCAATCTGTTGTGTACCCTGCCTCACCCTTCCCCTCCTTCAGCTCTCTAAGGGCCCTAACTCTTATTACACCTCCCAACCTGACAAATTGCAATGTCTAATACCAATTTTTAGATATTTACGTAGGTTCAGATTTATTCTTATTTCATTCGCTTACTAATACGGCCAATAGCTAGTAAAAAGTGTCAAGATTTATTCCACACATCAACAAAGTAGCACAGGCATGTTCTAGAAATATGATTTGCCATTCGTTTGATTTTAATTTGATATTATACTTCATGTCATGTGATAATGAAGTTCGCATCGTCGTCACGTCAATACAATATATCAACCGTTTGACATTGGTAAAATCATTTAATTACCAATCTGTTACAAATCATGATTGTAAAGTCAGAACACTTTTCAAAGTAGCAGACATCTCTATTACTATGAATGACACTTTAACGTCCAACTTTGTAACTTACAAGACGTTGAAAGACACATGTCAATATGATGGTATGACTGCATTGAGTTAACAGGAAAAGAAAATGGATAAGAGATGATAGCTTTTTATTACTGCAATGCTACTTGAGTAATATTTCAATCATCGGTTTTTACTTGATTGTAACAGAAATTATTTAGGTTTTAACTTGAGGCTGTATTCTAACTTCATCATCATCATCATCCTTTCCAGGCCGACTGGTTTGCGCTGGCTGCAGAGCGACGTACGTGGGCTCTCAGCTAACTGACGTAGCCCACTTTAGCCATAGCTACATTTACTGCAGGTCCGCAACCCTCCGACTAAATTATAGTTAATAGCCGTAGGTGGTCGGGCCTTCAACTCGTCACGCTTCGCGTCAAGTTCTACTCGTATCTGGTCTTCGAAGGCTGGCATTTTTGTCCTCACTGTATGCCTCCACTTTGGCAGGTCTTCCGCCAAATTCTCCCAGTGCGATGGCTTAATGTCACATCTCCGCATGTAGCACTTCAACCTTTCTAACTTCTTCTTTTTCATCTTATTTCTGATTCTAACTTTAAACCACGTTTAAATAAGATCCAATTTCAAAACAACTCCAGTGCATTAACTACGCATTTACAACCTAAACCTCTGAATCGGAAATATCAGAATTTGCTTGAAAATTCTTCCGATGCAACTCCATACAAATTGAGTTTTTATTCCTGCCTATTCTACAAAGAGAATCGCTCGATATAGGTACGGCCGTTAAGAGGCCCATTAACGGCCGTACCGAAGTGCTTTCAATATTTTGTAATGATGATTCTAAAACACAGGTATTTAGGAAAACCTCCTATAATAATATAGATCACTCGTAGAAAAGCAGCATAGTCATAGATCTAAAGCGCTTACCGAATAGACACTTGAATTTCCATGGCACGTCGTGCAAATCCGACAGGTTGGTGTCATAAAGAGATCGCGTCTCAGCTCAGCCGTAAGTCCTCATGCGTTATGGAGCGCCCGCACCACAGTCCTTACTGTTAACTGACAATTTTAAACCTTAACGTAAGGCCGTAAGGTCCACTGGTCAGCTAATGGTCTACTTTGTCAACTTACAATTCTTAAACCTTATTGTGAACGACGTAAGGTCTATTGTCGGTAAGTTAAGAGTATAAGTATAATCAGCTGACTGATGTCTTGGTTTGAAAGGAACTTATGGTGGCGAATAATGTTAATATCAGATTTATTTTCTTGTTAACATTGAGGCTTACTTTCAGAATAAATTTAATGTTATATGATCTACTTTCAACGGACTTCATTTTCTACTTCATTCGTCGGGATCTTTATTGTTTTGTTACAAGATTTCATGTATTCTCACCTGCCCCGTTGTCTGTCATCAAATCTTGCAAGTTCAATTTGATCCACTTCCCAGTTTCCGATTGAGCTGAAATATTGCACGCATATATCTACCTTTCAGGCGCGGTCCGAGAGGAGGGGGGTCCCAGGGGAAAATCGTACACGTCAAATTGAAATATTTGTTACTGACCCCCTCAAAAATTCAATTCTGCATTAGTGACCCAAAATTTAAGGCTGCGACCGCATCTGCTACCTCGTTGAACCAGTGCGATGACTAAGTATATACCCGGTGAAAATGCGGTCTAGGTGTAAAAAAGCAGCCAATCATAAATCTTAGTCCATTCCTTTCATTAGTCATTCATTACGTCTTGTACTTTACGAACAAGTCGACATGTCTCAGTTGTTAATTAAGAAGAAAAAACTAGCTTTCCTAGAAAACTCGATTGTGGCTAAATTAATTAGTAATAAGTTGTTATTACTTGACAAGTATTCAAGTTGTTGTACAAGGGTGTTGGCTAAATAAAAGGGCAAGGGGCTGTGCACAGACATATTAAAATTCCTTGCCTCCTTAAAAACCTAAATAAATTCAAACGTACACATTACATTAGTCCAAAATTGATTACTATGTGACTGAAAAATTACATACCTCCATCTGCAATTGCACCAAATAACACCATTTCTTTTTTACGAGTAGCGTCTATTACAAGAACTCTGTTGTTTAAAATGAAGCATTGTTTGTAATGTTTAATATTAAATCTCTAGCGAATACTACAAATAAATATTAGGTAAAATATTGAGTTGAAATTCCACGGCCAAAATAGTAGATCAAAAATTTTTCGGACGTTTCAGGACCCTTAAATCTCGGATACTACAAGGACATCTGATTAAAATTATTGTCATAACCAAAACAAACGACGACTTCACTAGACTAGACTCCACCTTTCCAAAAGGAAATGCCCGAGCTACTGTAAAAAATATTTAAATCACTATAATATTTGAAGAGTTCCCTTGATTTCTCCAGGATCCCATCATCAGATCCAGACCTGGTTACAATGGGACCAACTGTAAAGTATACTCTTGTAAACAAAAAAATAATTTTCCTAATCTGTGCAGCCGTCTTCGAATAATCGGTGAACATACATAAAAAAATAGCAAAATCAAAGATCCCGACGAATTGTGAAGATCCTCCTCCGAAATCTTGAAGTCAGTTGATAAGTAACGCTAACGGGGTTGGCTGGTTGTTTAGTTGGCGCTATGGAGCCAGCATACGTTGTCAAAGTCATGTATTTTTTTTTTCTGGCGTGGCCCTTTAATCTAAATCCCATGGAACAAAACTAATGATAGGTACAACATATGCTGGCACCATCTAGCAAAATCTTTGATAGTTATCTTCCAAATTCTATATAACCATATAAACCACAACAAACAACACACCAATAAGGCATCGCAACAGTGTAACGCCAGCCTTACCTGTCACTAACACAAACATCAATCCACAGGATTTATACATTGACAACATTATTAATTATGCCACAGCGCTGCTAGCGACATCTAGGTGCGCGTGACTGGACTACCGAGCCTTATAGGTTACTGTTGCTGCCAGAATCAGAAGGCTTTAAGTGCTCTTTGGAAACTGGACACCGATGAATTTATAACCTTATAGCACTGTACTGAGAGTTGAAATAAGAAAGGCTTAAGCTTGTGGTTAACTTTATTACAGACAAAATCATAGTGCATAAAGTGAGCTTTAGAAACCATTGATATTGTAAAGGGGGCGTCCATTCATCGCGTCATACGTTTTTGGCTTGTTTTAGACCCCCCCCCCCCATGGTGATCTTTGGTGATATTTTCAGGACCCCTCCCCCCCCCCTATCCAATATGACGTGTAATTTTTTGCTAACTAAAGTAAGTACAGTTTTCTAACACGTGAACCTACTTACGTAAGGGTAAAAAAAATTAAACTACATGTATACATATAAAATAAAATAATCTAATAGAAAAAAACCGGCCAATTGGGTGTCGGACCACGCGGTTTCGTACCTACTATCGAAAAGTAATATCAAAAGGTCGTATCTGCGTACGAAATGAGTTTTTAGGAGATAACTCAATAATTCCTATATGAAATTTTAGCGAAAATGAGATAATTATACAAAACTATGTATGTATGAATGTTACGATTCACGTTACGACAAAAGCATTCAGGATGAAATAGATTTTTTACGTATTTATTTATTCAAAACCCAAACACGTATTTGGTGTTGAAATATTTGTTTATCACACAACCTCGTAAATAATTATACAAGTTTGCGACACCAAATTTTTTAATCATCAATGCAAACAGAGTACCCAATACTATCACACTTATGTATGTAACTACAACTATTGATACGAATAATAAATGCCGATCAATGGTCATCATACTCATCATCCTTATTCATTACCTATTTTTTGGAAAAACACTGTTTAGATGCGAACGTGCCTATTGTTCTTTATAGCGATGGGTGTTGTGCTCAAAATCGGAACGTCACATTGTCCAATTCACTGTTACATTTTGCTAAATTACATGATTTGACAATCTTTCAAAAATATCTCGTTAAAGCATACACAAATGGAAGCAGATTCTGTCCACGCAACTATTGAAAGGCAAAAAAAGAACAAAGAAATCTACGTACCCGCAAACTATGTACAGCTTATAAGAAAATCCAGGATAAGAGAGTCTTACACTGTCAATTACGTAGACTATAGGTTTTTTAAAAAGTATTCAATTTTGAAATACTATAAATCTATACGACCCGGCAATCGAACTGGCGACCCGTGCGTAAATGACCTAATGCCTTGAAATATACCGGAGAGGGCATTTTATATAAATTATCGTTTGACGATGACTGGGAGGCTCTTCCCCGGCGTATGATCCCAATCACGGTTTCAGCAGCTAATGATATTCGACAGTTGTATCAAGCACAGCTGCCTATAACGCGTCGAAAATTTAACGATCTGCAATCACTAAAAATGGTGATACATAAAGATCAGTTTTTTGACACCTTCCATGTGAATTTTAGCTGACTTAGCTAAAAGAAAATAAATATTTAAAAAAAAAAAGGAATCCTGTCATATTTATGTCATTAGCATAAAATCTCGCCAGAAGAATATTAATTTGAAAAAGTGTATTAATTTAATTATAATGTGTGTTCCAGTTGTAGATTACTGTTCAAAAGAGAACATGGACTTATTAACTCTCACATGTGTGATAAACTAAACAAATATAGCAAAAAAAAGGAGACCTGTGAAGTAAAATGGTTTGGGGAAGATATAGAAATAATAAATGGCCAGCCACTAAGGGAATAAATACATGGCAATACATTACAACTATTCCTATGACGTAAAATGGTGTGTTAATATTAACACTTTACATATAGTCCTATATCCCCATAGACCTTTGTCACCGAGCGAAGAATCATGCTAAATATTATAATGAATAATATGTAGAAGAGCATTTTTTTGTCATCGCAGTATTAGTTTGAGGATAAGACCAGTTTTGTTTTGTTACATTATATAAAAAATATATACTTTACAAATTACTGTTTTATTAAGTATACATCAAATGTATATATGAAGTTTGAGCGGTCGGTAGTCGTTTATTTAAAAAAAATACACTTAATAGATCTCTTGGCACAAACACGTATAACATGTTAAAGTAACTTAAATGTATAACACAAACTCGTATAGACATATAATCGTCATACATGAATTCAATACTTATAAATTAACTATTGTCAATTTGGTATACATTATATCGTCGAATTAGTTATCTAATTATTAAAAAATATTTTACTTGTTCAGTACAATAAAACGACAAAAAATAGTTTTTACGTGTTCTCCTAAAGTTGATTTTTTCCATATACGAGGTTGAGTCACACAGCCATCGAAATGCCATTAAAAATTATTTACAATCATAGTGCTAGTGCAATTTTACTCTGATTTTGACAGATTGATTCATTTAAAAGTTGATAATTTTTATTTTATTGACCATAATACAGTATAGCAAAGAACAAAAAAATTACACGTGATATGTGTCCAGACCCCCCTCACCCCTGTGGTGATCATTGGTGATTTTTTCTTGACCCCCTCCCCCCCCTATACAATATGACGCGATTAATGGACGCCCCCAAAGGAGAATGGGCATTTTGTACCATGAGTGTATACGATTGAGACGTATCTCATTTGAAAGGTCTTAACTAGTGCATTATTTAATTGTATGACGCCATCATTGGATAGCGTGCAGGGTCCGAGCTATTTAAAAAAAAAGATTGCGCATATAAACCGTTAATTTATAAAATATCCGGTCTATAACCAGTTATAGCGTATTTTATATGAAAGAATATAAGAAATGCTTCACGCTGATTTACCACCACCATCTGAAAAATACGTACAGGGCTGGAATTAGTAGATGAAACATTTGCTAATATGTAAAAACACCTGTAGCATAGCGAAGCTAACGTGTATACAAAAGTTGTAATGTAACAGCTAAAAGGTATTTTTATAAGTTATTTTTCGTAAATGATACTTGCACTCTAACGTATGCAGAGACCAAAATAAAACGGTTTTATGCGTTAATTAACTGTAATTAACGACGGCCTAATTCTTCTATTGAACACTAGATGGAGCTTTGGCAGCAAAATGGACAACTTTTGCCACTGGTGTATACAATTCAACCTTATCTCAAATGAAAGGTCTTAATCATAGCATTAATTGGTTATATGGCACCGAAGGCCGTAAGGGTGCACGGAAGCCGGTATTCATTATTTTGTGTCTGCGCTGTGGCCTAGCTGTGGCGAAAACTGGAACTAATTAACCTATACAAAAAAGGTTAACTTTTATACACATTTACATAGTTTATTCACCTGAAATTAATTGTAATAATAGTCATTATTTTTTTGTGGCTAATTAATGTTAAATGACCGCAATTAACTACTTAAATAATTAAAATCAGTTACTGGCGAAATCTTGTATGCAATAGAAGAACCGACTAAGAGTCGATTAGTTAAACTACATAAATATTAATAATGCTGGCTCCATATCATTGCTTTTTAACGCTCAAAAATCTGTGGTCTAAGGCTTCACGTCGCGTAGTTATAATATATAAGTTAGTTTCTGAACGTTGACTATAAACTAGCTGTTCTAGGGGGTTACCTCAAACAACAGAATTTGAATTTGAAGATTCGTCTATTTGCCTTCTCTTGTGCTTTCTCAAATTCGACCGATAAAGAGGGAGATAGACTAAACTTCCTTTTTCGACTTAGCCCTGTCAAAAAATAATACTGTTTTTTATCACGACGGTGGCAAACAAGCATACGGCCCATATGATGGTAAGCAGATAATATAAGCAGATATACGTTGTCATGAGTCATGATGGAGTTAGACCGACGCGCCGGCACGTCGTTTTTCTTAATGTTCATTTTAATAATGTCATTTAGAGTTTTGGAAGCTAGCTCCATCTAGTGACGAGTAGAAAACTTAGAACTTCATTAAGCACAATTAATTAACATACAAAGTCGATATATTTTAGTTCCTGCATGCATTGGAGCTAAAGTATATATTACGGAAAATAGTTTATAAAAATACCTTTGACATGTAATCCCGTATACACATTAGCTTGGCTCTAAACCGAGCGATATTCATATCAAGCTTAATTTAAATTAATTATTCAAACATGGGGTGTTTTACACAGAATTGAACCATTTCTCATATGCTTTCAGATAAACCATGCTATAACGGATTACATATCGTATCTTTAAAAAAAATGCTCTTTTTTTTTTAATATCTCGGTCCCTGCACGATATCCAACAATGGTGCCATATGATAAAATAATCCGGTGATCACGAGCTTTAAAACGAGATACGTCTCAACAGTATACATCCATAGTACACTCCCCATACAAAAATGCCCATTCTCCTTTAAGGTTCTACATTGAAAGTTCAAAATTAAACAGCTTTTATTGGTTAACTTTAAATACCAAAAAGCTTCAAAGTTGTTTAGTGAACATGTTTCTATCTTTTAGACAGTCATATAAACATTCAGTGACTCTTCTAAGTTAAAATCTAATTTGCCTTTTTTATAAAAATAAAAATAACAAAGCTCGCTAGTATGATCTATTATCGCGAAATATTAAGATGTAGAATGAAAATAATATAATACATTTAAGGAAGGATATTTGAGGCATTTCAAGATATTCTTTTTGCATCACATAGCTGGAAAAATCAATAAGTGGACGAAAACTAACAATAACCCTGCTACACGAGGTTTTTGCTTAATTAATACAATACAATCATATAGCAAAATACATGTATAGATCAGAATGCTGGGCGACGAAAGTGACAGACGAAAGAAGAATGCATGCTGCGGAAATGAGAATGCTGAGATGGATGTGTGGAGTGACAAGGAAGGATCGGATTAAGAATGAGTATATAAGGGGAAGCTTGAAAGTAACACCAATAACAGAGAAAGTGAATGGTGGTAGGTTAGCATGGTTCGGGCATGTCATGAGGAGGGATGAATGTAATATAGGCAAAAGAATGTTAGATGGAAACGATGCCAAGGAAACGATGGATGGATTGTGTAAAAGAGGACATGATGGAGAAAGGAGTGAGTGAGGAGATGACGGGAGATAGAGGAGAATGGAAGAAGAAGACATGTTGCGCCGGATAAGGGCAGGGAGAAGAATAAGAAGAATCATAGAGCAAAATATATACTGGAGGTACAGACTCAAACAAGATTTACCGAAAATATGGCTCGTGAAAATTTGTAACCGGCCAGTCTTATACCGTAATGAGACTGTCAAAGAAACTGCTGTTGTACGATACGTTCTTACAGCACTATTATGCTGATAGTGTATCTCGTTTTTTATTACATGTGGGTGAATACAATAATTGAATTTAGTACGAAGCTAGCCAATTACAGTCATTAAAAAAAATCGTTCTCCATCGTGTAGTAGGTAGTGTAGTGTGTACCTACTACACGACGTTTTCGTTTAATAGTTCGTCCTAAGAGTAAGATAGAACAGCATTGCACTAGAAACCAAGCAGTACAAATTTTCAATAAGCTCCCCACTAACTTAAAAACCATAAATGACTGTGTCGCATTCAGTAAGGAATTAAAAAAATATTTGTTAAGAGGGTCCTTCTACAGCCTTGATGAAATATTTGATAGAAATTAATTAATTACATAATACAGACATGAATAATTATAATTAGTGTAAGTAAGAATTCCTAGATCTATAATTAAATTTAATTTAATTGTATATATGTAAATATTAAGTATCTTTAATAATTTCAAACACAATCACTGTATTGTTCATGAAAAAAAAAAAAAAAAAAAAAAAAAAAAAAAAAAAAAAAAAAAAAAAAAAAATACAATAATTGAATTCTTTACGGACCTAGGCTTAGCCAATTACCTATATAGTCATTTAAAACAAACACACACTCTTCAGGTCATATAACCTTAAAAATTTGTACTTATAATCTAACTAGAGACGGTTTAAAGAAAAGGTATGGGTACTGCGAATGTCATCTCGCTCAAATCTGGAGGAGAGCCCGACTGGGGAAGTACCCCCACTGTCGCAGATAGCTTAAAATTACTGTTGTTTTTGTGTAACTAGATCTAAGTTAATCATTTTCTCGATTTATACCAATTTGTTTATTTTTGTAATTTAATAAAGTGTATAAAAATTGTGTGTACATGTCTAGTTATTAAGTACTGATCTATGTCTAATTTTATTGATATTATGTCGTAATACCCAAAATGTCTAGATTATAAGAATTTTGTACTAATCTATGAAGAAATGTCCCGTAATAATATCAATTTACACCCTCCTACAATCATGTAATAGTTTAAGATTATTGGCTAATAAACGAATGACATACTCTGCACATACCAGCCACTAGTACGAGCACGCTAGAAATCCTATAAAATAGATAAACACTCGTACTCGTCGCTCACTTCTACAACAACTCCCAGCGGGGAAACACCTGCAACTACACTGCTCATATGTCTTTACAAAGCTAAATAAGTGTTTTTATTCATCTCCATACATGACCTGGTAAATGGTACAGCGGGTCAACGCTGCTTGGTTCAACGTGGTAATCCGGTCTGCACACAACACCCACCTTACAGAAAACCACAGACAAATAACACTAGACCGTACTCATAGTGTTGTGTTCCTGCTGGTGAGTAAGGTTACCAAAGAGCCCAAAGAAGATCTAGTGTGTTGATGATCAGGGACCCTCTTGTTTCTTTAGCCGTCAACACAGTGAATCCTCCTTTTTGTAAAGGGTCGGCAACGCGCATGTGACACCTCTGGAGTTGCAGGCGTCCATAGGCTACGGTAGCTGCTTACCATCAGACGGGCCGTATGCTTAACTTAGCGTATGCTGTATGTAAAGAAAACAGCTTCGATAGTATTAACAGTGCACTCTCCAAAGTAGTAAATTGGTTTACGGCTAATAACCTACTTTTGAACGCCAAGAAAACGAAGTGCATCAAATTTACACTTTCCAACGTCAAGCAGATTAACAGCAGCAAGATTATAATAAATGATGAAATAATGGAATTCGAAAATCAAACTGTTTTCGTAGGAGTCACTTTAGACTCGAAATTACAATGGCATCCACATATAGCTACCCTAGCTGGGAAACTTAGCTCTGCAGCCTATGCCGTGAGGCGAATCAGCCATCTAACAAACAGTGAAACTGCCAGGCTGGTATACTTCAGTTACTTTCACAGTGTTATGTCGTATGGAATTCTGTTGTGGGGTAAAGCAGCTGATATTGGGACCATATTTGTGCTACAAAAACGAGCTGTACGTGGCATTTATAAAATGCGCGGTCGAGCATCCGTAAGAGGAAAATTTGAAGAGGCAAATATTCTTACCGTAGCATCTCAATACTACTTGAAAACATTATGTATGTGCGGAAAAACATCCATAAATTCAAGCTCAACAGTGATATCCATAACTATAACACTAGAAATAAAGATAAGATTGCTGAGCCTGGCCACCGCCTCGGTAAGGTTCGTACGTCTTTTGCTGGGAACTGTACACGTTTTTATAACAAAGTCCCCGCTGATGTAGTGAATTTGCCACTAAATAAATTCAAGTCTTATGTTAAGCGCTATTTGTTGAGGAGAGAGTACTATACTTTAAAGGAATTCATTGAGGATAACGATGCCTTTAAGCCTGTAGCTTGATATAGTTAGTACAATACAAATTGAGAAATTATTAGGTACATTACTCTATGAAGCAGCTTTACTAGTGTCCAGTATTACCTGTTTTTCATTTTTATTTTATTTTGTTTTTATTTAGTATTTGGACACTTAGAGACGTTATACATCTCTAAGTCTTGATCCTGACGCTTAGAGACATGTACATCTCTATGTCACTTTTATATTGTAATTTAGTTCACGCATGTAAAATACGAGCACAGAATATTGTTTCTCACCAGACTAAACATGGCTAGTTTTTATTAATTAATAAAGCCCGCCAGCTTGAACATGTCATGCTCGCTTAAAAGGCTCTGCTTATGGTGGCGTCGTTGATCGGGTCGCCACTTTCCCGAAGAAAGGTTGAGGGAGGCGATGGCTGAGATATGCGTCATACTCTTGAACGGGTGCTGTTTGTGGAGACCGGTCTGTTTAGGCTAACTGGGGCAACACATTTACGTAACTTTTTATTAATCATATTTAATTTTAGTTTAATTGGCTTTAGACACAACATTCGGTGCTTGATTATCCATATTTTTTTATTATATAGAATATATAGATCAAGACACTTGGAGACCTTATACATCTCTAAGTATAATTTAGAAATAGTATGTTTATTGTATACTAGAATCACTTAAGTACTTTTTTTTATATTATTTAAATTCAAAGTTTGTTTCTAACTGTTGATGATGGATTATTATAATTTGGAAATTTATGTAGAAGACACAGTTCAGGTAAGAAAGTATATCAAACTTGTATGTAATTTATTTTCAATAGTCAGATTTGGACTCATCTTTTTTCTTTGGTATTTTTCTTAAACTATAACCTATTGTTGGTTAATCTAACCTTGGTTTGATATGTTTTCTTATAGAACAACGCACTTATATGTATTGTTTAGTTTTGATGTACTGTTGTTTTGAAAAAATAAGTCCCGCCGAGTTTCTTGCCGGACATAATTCTTCTCGGGTCAGAGGTGTAGGGTTAGAACCGGTGTAGTTTGATTTTTTTTCTCTCTCTTTTACTTTGACGTGTAAAAGTGCCCTTGTGGCCTACTTACTGAATAAATGTTTGAGTTTGAGTTTGAGTTTGAGTTTGAGCTTGTTTGCCACCGTCGTGGTAATAAAAAAAAATAAAAAAAACTGGTCAGTCCGTTTATAGTCGAAGTCGGAGAGCTTTGTGAACGTTATAGTAAGTAAAGTAGCTACACTGGCGCTGCGCAGACGTCGGACAGGTTCAGTGCAGGAGCGATGCACTCGCCGACGCAAAGATGCAAGTGCATACTGATTCAGTGAGGTACTTGACTGGACAGTTTGTAATATATCATCATCGTGTGTAGGTTATGTACACGTATTTATTTCATTATGCAAATTAAACACAGAAAAAAAATTGGCATTAGCGTTTTTCACTTTTTTTGCAACGATTCACTTAGGAAGCCTAGTTTCACTTGGCAGCCTAGCCCTAAAAATCGGCGTAGGCACTAATTTTGTACGAAAAAAACTTCAGCAGCAGCTGATGTTCAGAGCGTCATAAAATTTTACAGTCAAACAAGATCGTTTCAAGATCATTATACTTCGCCCGTTAGCGTATTATTGCAGAATGTTATATTTTTCTGCAGAGTGATCGATTTATAAATGGGTATTATAAAATCAATCAAGTAGGCATTTAGTATCACAAGTTGGCATTGTCAATTTAACAAGCCTAGTTATTGAAGTAATATGTCTAAGATCTACCATGGATCTACCTCATAACTCGCTTGCAGATGTCATCTCATAGCGGTATAATAATAAATATTCCATCTAATCCTAGTCTTTATCACCCTACTATAAGATGCTTGTCACTGCTCGATATTGCGGCGTCCTAAATCTCTGGCAATCTGGCGGATTACTGCGCCCTTCGCCCTCAGTTACTATAAATATTTAAAATGTTACGTGTGTCTATTGCGGACGGACATGATTATACAAAACAATACAATTTTATTTACTGTTAATCAAAAAAGGGCCAACAATATGATAATCTATGTAAAAGAACTATATACTATTATGTAGCTTGAGTGTAGCAATGGGGAAGGCTGGTGAAAACTTTTTGTTGAGAGCGCTGTTCCAGATTCCATACTCCGACAGAAAGAGACAAATGATGAATAGTCCTTAACAATGTACTGAAACTATATACAGAATAAAGCGACAGGGGAGTATTTTCCCTAAGAAAAGCCTTCTTCTTAGGGAAAGTACTCCCCTGTCGCTTTATTCTACAGCATTTTAATTTTAGAGTATTTCGGAAACCTAAGAATTTCCCTTAGCGCCCAATTGGAGACGAAACACACAGTCATTTTCGCTAATATAAGTAAAAACTACTTCCCGCCATAAGGAATATTATTTTTATTTATAGAAATAGACATTTACCATTATATAAATATAAATAGAAGACATTTATTCGTGACAAGTTGACAACAACAACATGGAAACAAAGATACTTATTTAATCTAAGGATAATAACTAATTATAATTAGGGCATGAACATGGTTGCCACGAAATGGTCCCCACTCAGCATGGTGCTAGCCTGGCAGGCCAGCGCTGGTCTTCCGCCAGGGCACAATATTTGTGATCATGAACGCGACCGTAATAAAAATGTAGATAAAATCACTGGTAAAATACTGTTTCGCCCCAAAATATCGATACTTGCACACAAACTCTGCATAGCGAGACAAACTCTCAAAATCTAATACTATACAAAAACGTAGGTATCCCTTGTTGAGGTCAAATCATCGCTTCGCTCGATCGAAAACATACAATACAGCCGACTTGAGAACCTCTTCCTTTTGAAATTGTGAAGTCAGTTAAAAATTAACGCCACTGATTGGCTGACGGGCTATACGCGTCTACCGTCAAAACGTTAACCCGTATGTTCCCACACCGCGAGTAAATCGTGACGGTTCACGCTCTCGCACGATTGGCTCATTTGCATGCTGCGCCGCGCTGCGATATAAATGCACGCCGCTGATTGGCTGACGCAGTGACAGCTGCGCGATTATTGGAGCGTGAGAATTACCTGGAACAAGAAATATGTTTGGTTAGTAAAATGCTTTAAAATGTTTGGATTTAAAATTATATACCTACCTAACTCATAATGTAGAAAATATTTTTGGACATAGGCTGTCTAAATTATAAAATACAATTATGCCTTAAAGGACATGCAAGTGATAAAAACTTTAAGTTACTTGATTTAAATTCAAAGATTTAAAATGAGAAAAGATTCATCCCTCCTTGTAATGCATTAAGTTGCCGTAAACACCCAATACGGCCCTCCGCCAGTTTACATTTACAATTTGAGGGTGATTCCTTACAGCTCACGACACGATCTCTCATCTAGAAATCGTGTCGAGCGGAAGATGGAGCTCAGAGTTATTTTCAAAAAACCCCGAAATAATATGAAATATTTAATTATTTTCAGGGCTTCATGTAGAACTCAATATTGTATTTAGGTATTGCCTCGGTGTTATTAGATCGCCTCGTTAGAAATGAAATAGGAAACGAAATTAACCGGCATTTTTAGTATGGAGCAAATACCGGTATCCGATTCCTGTCAAAAAGTACTTGAAAAAATACATACACCCGACATTGAGTAACAGCTTAGGAAATGACATCCCTAAGATTTTTTTTGCCATGAGTTTAAGTACCGGCACTTAAAGTCCATACATTCGCTCTTGAACCACTGACATGATGCCAAGCAACTGACAGCTGTCAACCGCCAAACATGACACACAAAATTTGTTCTAGTTAGCCGATATAGTAGAATACATAATAAATCAATGACACCCGAACATAATTGTAGCCTCCCTTTTCAGTCGGTTTAAAGTTAACACAGGCCAACAAGCATGTATTCTGAAAGTGAAGCAATCTAGCAAGCTAGTAAGTCTTTTAAGTGATTAATAAAACACTAACATCGATTACAATTAGCAAAATAATGAACCCAGTGAGACTTAGGGCAGGTTACACCACACACAATCAATGAACGGATCAACGTATACTTCGGCGCAGATGTCATCCCATAGATAATTGTTAAACTTTTCAAAGAAGTAAATTTTAACGATGACGGCCACGTTAACAGATGGTTTAGTTTGGTGCAGCCAGTCCTTACACTCACGTCAAGTCGTGAAGTGTAAAAGTCGTTAAAAACATTCGAATTTTCCTTAAACTCGATCAAACAACTTTCAACATACCAGCCAAATATCCTCTAAACAAGCCAATCCCACCTCTATCCCATATCCCATTAGACATACGTGACTATTTACCAACAGCAAATAACATAGTCAAACCAGCAGAATCCAAAACGCTACTTAAGAGGTTCCAATTTCCTGGGAGTCTAAGGGTTCCCGGGATTTAAGTATTTGAGCAATCCAGACGACATTGTAAGGAAATGGCTTGAATTCCTTTGCAATACGTAAATCAGCCGCTATTAGGGTGCAGTGGAACTACATCTCAACTGTACAACTCGTACGGGTATTGCAAGATGAAGTCGGTTACTAAATTGTAAACCTTCAATATTAGTTACTTACTTATGGTGTGTGGCGGCGAATGCTCCGAATACCCTGGACAGCACGCCGCACCAACGTATCAATAACTATCCACCATTTGCCTCCAAAGAGTGCTGCAATACTTCGGTCACATAGCAGAGACCCTGGCAACTTGGAGAGACTTGTGGTGATGGGAAAGGTGGATGGTAGACGGCCTAGAGGACCAAGCCCAACGCGGTGGTGTGATCCTGATCAAGTATCGGACCAAATGGACATCATACTTAAGTCAGCAGAGTCACGATCCTCAGCAGTGAGGGACCGACTCAGAAGAAGAAGACTCATGGTGTTAACTATTAAATTCAAAAAAATCTGGTAAATCTAAAATACCGCTGATAATCATTTGTCCTTTTCCTTCATTTTGTTTGTAAAAAATATATATACTCGTATATACGAAAAACTAAAAATATGGTCGCAGTTCCACGTGCCGCTGAAGAGTTGGTGCGGTTGAACTCTAATATGCTCAAACTAAAGATTTTCTGATCTATATTAATATTATGAATGTGAAAGTGTGTGCCTCTTCCTGCCTAAACCCCTGAACCGATTGAGATGAAATTTGGTATGGAGATAGTTTGATACTGGGAATAGACAAATGATAGTTTTTGTGATATAACATCCTTTCAGAGGGAGAAATTCACTATGGGAGTGGGATAATTATAATAATCTACCCGAAGTACTAATTTACGCAGACAAGGTCGTAGGCAAAAACTAGTAAGTAGTATATAAACGGTAAAGCATAGTGTGATTAAGCCTAATAATCTGGGCGGCCCGCCATTAGCATTAATGATGGGGAGTGACGGGGAACAACTTTATTAGACACAGTCGGATCATCACTTGATATATTAGTTCTGGAGGGGCATCAAAAAGGACAAATTATGATACTTACGAATTTATTTTGCTTCTCATCAAATATAAAGCCAATGATGAACAAAAGGACATCTAGGTACTTAAATATCACTACATATTTTTAGTATAAAACAAAGTCCCTTTTCGCTGTCTGTCCCTATGTATGATTACTATGATTAGATCTGTAAAACTACACAATGGATTTTGATGCGGTTTCTTTTATTAGCTAGAGTGATTCAAGAGGAAGGTTTACATGTGTAATACATGCATAATATAGCAGAGATACACTGATAATTTTAGAGGTTACTAATGTGATGTCGTAAATAAACACATTTTTTTGCGCTTACATTGCAAACGCTGGCTGAACCCTACGAGATAGATCAAAATAACGTACAACAGTCTTATACACCTTAAAAAGGTCTCCAAAAAAGTCCGAGACGGTATATCTCTTTGGGAACAACCCACAATAACCATTTTTTATAACGTGAAAAGCCGGGGCGGGTCGCGAGTATTTTGATAAAATTTTAACTAATGCTAAGCCTAGCCAATTAATTAGCTAATAGTAGCTAAGGGTTCCATCCCCGATAAAAGAGGTAGAGGCAAGCCCAGGACAAGATGGATGGACATGGTGCTAAAGGACATAAGTGAGTGTCAGGTGTCCGAAAAAGACGTCGAGGATATGGCGAAGTGGAGACGAAAAGTGCGGAAAACTGAGCCACCATGTGGGACACATAGCTTGGAAGAGAGGGAGAGCTAATGGTAACTAACGCACGAAATGAAAAATATACAAATATAAAGAAAAAAGAGAAGAGTAACATAAGTAAATAAAAACATTGAAAATGTAGCTCCGTAGGAAATATAGGAGTTTTGGTGGTTAAGACTAAAACCAAAACGCAATGAAATCAGACGATATTTGTGTTCATGTGCAAAAACGCAAAGAAACACAGCCATCCACGCTGAACGCATATACCTCTGTATTAAGTGAAAAGGAAAACGTTAAAGCAACTGAAAATACAATCTTTAGGGGGTTTAAGAACAAAACACCAAGCAGTGGTGGTCCCGAGTTGGCACCGTTTAGCTTTCAATTATGCAACCTGTAGTTAAAAGAAGTTATGGACAACTTTACGGCTAAAGCCAGTAAAATAATTACAGATAAGACAAATAACATGTTTTATGATGGGTTTGTGTCTGAGGGGTTTATAGCAGTTCATTGACAGTCTGCGAGAGGCAGTCAAACGTCAGGATAATGATAAGTTGCAGAATAGTTTCTTGTTAGTTTTAAAGACAACTGGATCCCAACTGTGATGTGTTGTGTTATGCTAACCATAGCAGTAATGAATTAGATATATCATACTAACAAAAATGTATCCCACTTGGTCTAAATAAATATATAAATGAATGAATAATCAATGAATATATTTTATATATATAAAGCATAATGAGTGAGGCAGAGGAAAACTACAACGGAGACGAAGGGACGACCGGAACATATGTATATCGGAAAAATGGCGGGACTGTGGTAAAATTGCAGAAAAGAGTGGAAATGTTTTCCCAGTAATACATATTAACAGAAAGTATTAAATATGAAATGTATTTGCATCGCGAATAGGAGTTCCAACATTTAACAAAAACAAAATAGTTATAATAGGTTTAAACAAAATGATTATTCCAGCCACATTTTTTCCTAAAACTTACCCTGGTGCCATTTTGAAGCCATGATTTTTTTTTAAATTTGAGACCACATTCAAAATAAAATCCACTTATTACAAAATAACTCCCAAGATTTAAAACAACATTAGGTACCTATTAGGTTATTAATTATTAAAATATAAAATAATCTGATCCAAAAACCTTGGACCCATTTATTAATAATTTAGTTGAAAAATATTGTATAAATTTTTGATGAAATGAAAGATGAACCTAATCTTAATACTGATGAACTAGGTGACGATGGAACCTGCATAAGGTGTACAGACCTAATAAATTCGATTAAGCCATTATCATCCCCTCCGAAGTGATTTGAATACGGAACTCGTAAGCACGACATCGCGTCTTGTAATCATAAAGTTACGACGCCATGAGAATACTTGAAAGCAGAAGCTGGTAACATTTGAGTTTTGCTTTATTTAGGTCGAAGGGAAAATTTTTAAAGCTGAAAACTAAACTACAATAAAGAATGCAAGATCTATTTTCCTAAAAAATTGCTTTTGATTTGTATGAAACCAATATAAGGGAAAATAGAAGAGTGTATTTACGAGTAATTAAGGCACCAGAAGTGCAAATATTGACACAAAAAATAAAAGAATATTAGGTTTCTCTTAAGTATCATTTAAAATCTGAGTCTAACGCTGGTTTTATTGATGTATTTATAAAGTAGCCCGAAATACCGTTTCACTTTAATTGCTAATGTTAGTGTATTATCAACAGCAAATATTCTTAGAATTGTTTCACCATCACGCCAATGCACTTACAAATTCAAATTCCAGCTTATATCTAATTCATATAATTACCCATTAACTTCTATAATTACCAAAACAGCCGTAAACAATGTCTGTCTGTCACCATGTGCCGTGCGGGAATGCACATGCCCATGGGGCTTATTATCCGTTATGGTTATCCACGATGGTATCGTTCGGAAGTCAATATGGGTTGTACTAATTTTCAGGCAGTTTGCCACTTTAGAGTTGTATTGGGGAAATGATAACATTACCCGCAAGGGGGTAGTCGTACAAAGTTTATATTGAAGCTATTAATATGTATAAATAATCGATAACGAGACATAAACATAACATAAGTTAGTCTCCAAGACAGTCTCATATGTTGGCGTTAATTCTCCTAATGTGTTTCTATATTTATAAACGTGTGTCAAATATAATGCCGTTTATAATTGTTTGTCAATTTGACATTTTTGGTTGGTAGAAGTTGACAAAATTTAAGTGTTTGCTAGTTTTTAGAAAATGGGGATTCTTTTGTTTCAACCATTTTTCAGTATTTTTCTATTGGACATTCGTTGTGATAATTTCAGCAAATGGAAGGATTTTCTTCCGGAAATAATCCTAGTAGAGTAGTTTGTTATTACAAATTAAAAAGTTTTCATGATATCGAAGAAATCAAAGTCGAGTTTCACGTTCAAATACTAGCCCGTACTTGATAAGGAGGTATTTCATTGGAGGCACTTTCAAACACACACCCAAAACACCAAACCAAGCCCCAAAATATATCGCCATACCAGCCATTTCACCTCGCATATCCAGAGATCAGGAGCCTGATAACCTTCCATACCTTAACAAGGAATTCAACCGCTTGTCATAACATTTGTATCCTTATCCCCTTGATATAAGGTTGAAACTGGAAACGAGTATTTTTCACGGGTGTCACGGGTTTGAATCCCGTGCCATAAGGCAATTCGTCACACTGCGTCCCGTTATTTGGTAGCCATTACAGTGACCGACTACTGAATAAAAGAAGTTCTGTGATTATATTAAGTGGAAGTTTGGGGATATCTTTACCCTAGAAATTTGGCTACCACAGAATATCTGAATACCTATAAAAAAGTTTGGTCCTGAAAAAGAGGAGACAGTGGAATTATCTAGGATATAAAACTAAGGCCTATGAGTAAAGACTTACAGGTAAATATACTCGCAAAAATAATATGTTCTCTCTTATCCTCATACAAGAAAGAAAGAGCAAATAGAAAACTAGCAATCGACGCAGCTAATAAATCTGGTACGAGTGAGATAGAGCCCAAAATACCTGAACAAACTGGAGCTTAATATACAACCCCTAACTACCAAAAGCCTCTTTTCCCGGCGCAACAACTGCACCATTTACTAATAACGTCTCAAGTCCATTGATTTTCCTTTAACAATAGTACATTTCGGGTAAAATAGAAGCACTGACCGCTCGTATATCATCTCCTTATCGCTCACCGGCCATTACGGATTAAAAAACACTTCGCGACCATCTAGATACCCCCAGGAACACCCACATCTAAAACAGCACAAACACAAATCGCAGTTTCATCGGAAAAACGTCTCTGCTCTTCTAGCTTTTAAAGAGGTATTTTTCCTGAGTTTTCCATGTTTGGGTTTGTGGGTGAATTAGTAATAGCATTAAGTGCACCCCAGGGACCGGGTTCGGTTCTCGGCCCTTTGTTCTTTATTAGCTGCGATGTTTTATACAATTAATTGTTTCTCCATGCAAATGACTGCTATGTTTTGTTTTCAGCTTTAGTGCTGCGTTAAATTTGAAAGGTAGTCGCTTTAAATAACTTTCAAGTGCTTTTAGAGCCCATTTACAAAGTGTATTACATTTATGCACAAATTAACTACGTACTGGTGAAATGTATAAACAGTTTCCATAATAAAATTGTTTGTTATTTTCCTAATAATTAATCTACTTTTTTGTTAATTTTAGACATATTTTGTTGACGCCAAATAGAGAATATAGTTAGATAAGTTAAAAATAAGTATAAGGTATAGTACGATTTTTTTAAGATGTCGGAATTGTCGGTAGAACTCCTTAGTAAGATTCCGATATCTTAAAAACTTACAACTATAGTACTTAAACGATACGGTTAAACCCTTTTTTTTACCGCGGTTTTATTATATGCAAGTGAACTTTCTCAAAGTTTTAATATCAATTATATACACACTGTAACGGTAAGCGTATAAATATTAAGCACATTAACTTTTAAAATGCAAATTATCATCTGTATTTAAATCGAAAATCAATTACCGGACACCTCGGCTACCTCTAAAACGTGTAACCAAAAACCAAAAGATCGCTGATAATTTTAAACTCGTTAAAGTACTCATTAGCTTTTGGCAGGTATTAACATTCCTAATTTAACGACTACTTAAGAAGACAGCGGAATAAATAAAAATCGAACGAGTCCAAAATATTTGCTTCGTCTGCTCACCGACATGTTCATACGAAATTCATGAAGAAACCTCGAATGCATTTCTGAGTCAAAAGACAGGTTTCTGCAACGGGCATTCCGGCTCGTTTCAATCACGACATAACAGCATAAGCTCCACGTCCATCACAAGTCAAATTAAACCCTGACCTCAACAAATTAAGACATAAAGTTAAACGAAACGTGACCTAACATACACCCTTGCGCAATCTATCATCGTAGACCAGTTTATCAAAGATATAAACGGGACAAGGGCTGAGCGATCACTTAATAAACTGAATTTTATTTCAAGAGAACAACAGATCAATATCCAATGACTTTTTGTTGCAATGCACGGCTCATTGCAGTAGTGCCGTCTTTAGTAAATTCTGCACCAAAACTTTTCATACAAAAAACAGTCTTTTGTTTTTAGTTTAAGGTTTATTTTGCTATTGACTATTGGTGGTTTATGGGTTACGCTTCGTTTGTCTGTAGAACGTTAATTAGCGAGTCGGGAGACCGGTTGGCCCACGAAGGCAACGGGACCACTCTCCTGGATCTGTCGTGTCTAACACTTCAAGTTCCCATTGCATTAAAAGCGGCTATCGCAATTGAATATTATAAGTGGGCGCATTTGCAATTGGTTCTGCTCCAGTTTGTAATCTTTCACAGGTTTAGTTTCTCAATGATTTTCAAGTGTCACTTTGTATTTAGAAAGATTTACGTACTCGTAAATGTGAAACTTACTGTAAAGGTATTTTGCAACGTCTAATCAACATTATCGGTAAACTTTACGGTTTAAATTTAATCGGTTTAGTTAGTGTTGTACTTGCATTAAAAAATTACGGAGTCGAATGCTTACTCACTCATAAATGTGGTGTTGTCGTTAAACGTATTTAATTATCTATGTTAGCCTAAGCGGCAGTCAAATGTAGAATGTACTTAGATTATTTACAAGATCAAGAAATTAAAGATGTATGTAACTAATAAAACTCAACTGAGTCCTGATGAATCTGAAGATGTAAATCTATATATATATATATATATATATATATATATATATATATATAACTCAAAGGTGACTGACTGACTGACATAGTGATCTATCAACGCACAGTCCAAACCGCTGGTTCTAGAGATTCCAAATTTGGCACGTAGGTTCCTTATAAGGTCTAGGGGTGCACTAAGAAAGGATTTTACAAAATTCATCCCCTAAGGGGGTGAAATGGGGGTCCAAAGTTTGTATGGGGAAACAAGATTAGTTAGTCAATTTTATTCGAAACTTCACAGAAGTATTCCTAACAATAAACGTGTTGCAGGTTTTTTGAGAATTGAACCCCTAAAAGGGGGAAATGTGGTCAAAAAGTCTGGAAATCAACATGGGTATTGTTTCTATGGTTTATCGGGTCGTTGATTACGAAAACAACAACGATTTTAAAATCCGACGTGGCGGACGTGAAATACCATCTCCCCTGTTAGGGTACAATGGGGTTGAAATGTCTAAATATCCATATGGGTGTCGTTTTTGTGATTTTTTGGGATATTAATTAAGAAAATGGCATCGATTTTGAAATTTAATATTGTGGACATGAAAATTCTTGAAAGTATTTGTGCCAAATTGCAATCTTCTTCTAAATATATAAAAGAAGAAACTGACTGACATATCAACGCACAGCCCAAACCGCTGGTTCTAGAGATTCCAAATGTGGTACGTAGGCTCCTTATAAGGCATAGGGATGCACTTAGAAATAATTTTTAAAAATTTACCTCCTAAGGGGGGAAATGGGGTTCAAAGTTTGTATGGGAAACGAGATTAGTTCAACTATTTTATTCGAAACTTTACAGGAATACCCTAACGATAAATAAGAAAACAAGTGTTTCAGCTTTTTTGAGAATTCAACCCATAAGGGGGAAATGTGGTGACAAAATTTAAATATCAACATGGGTATTGTTTCTATAGTTTTTCGGGTCGCTGATTACGAAATCAACACTTAAGGGGGTGAAATGGGGGTTGGAGGTTTGTATGGAGATTTTTTTACCGCGAACCGATTTAGATAATTTTGTTGTGGATATAGTTTGAGTCCCAGGAAACAATATAGAATATTTTTTAAGCCGAAAATCAATCTTAGAGGGGTAGAAAACATGTTGGTAGTTTGTATGGCGAATTATTAACCGCTGAACAGACGACTGAAATGAAACTTGGTACATATTATATAGATTGAGTCGCGGTAAACAATATAGGATAGTTTTTATCTCGAAAATCAACCCTCTAGAAGGTGAAACGGGGGTTGAAAGTTTGTATGGGAAATTAATAACCGTTGAACCTATTTAGATGATTTGGTATGGAGATATTTTGCGTTCTGGGGAAGGATATATAATAGTTGTTATCCCAGAAGTCATTCCTTAAGCGGGTAAAAAGCAGGGTGGATTACTAATTCCACGCAAATGAAGTCGCGGGGAAAAGCTTCTATTCAAGAGTAGAAATCTGTATTAATCATAATCTCTCAGTAGTAAGTCGTTGATGGCGTAACAATTAAACAATTATTGCAATAATTTCTTTAAAATAAAAAATGAGAGAACCGCCGTCTTCAAAACGTGGTATACCGAAACCTGCAGAATGTAACGAATACTTTTCCGAAAACCGCTTCTAAATCAGTTCAGCGAAACGCAAGATGATCGCGGACAAACATACATTCCTACATACAAACATACGAGTCTAACTGAGAACCTCCTTTTTTAGTACTTTTAGTACGCGGGCGAAGCCGCTGGAAAAAGCTAGTCTTGTATAAACGAAGTACCTAGCTAAAAAAACCAAGCTAAAGCATCCAAGTACCATAGTAATATGCACCCACTTTGAATAAAAATCAATGTCTTAAAGAACGAGTACGACCATTACGTACATAATAATAGTCATTATTGCAAAAGCTATCTTCGGGGATTAATATTCAATAATTGCGCAGACGCTGTAACTTTTAAGCTCCGCTCAGTGGTTTTATTCCAATCCCCGCCTAAACACAAACGAGTCGACCGCTTAAGAAAACCAGTGATCATCTTCCTAGTGTTTATCCTGGTCTTTTGCCTCGGCTGAATGGTAGCTTGGGTCCCCTTGGCAACCTAGTTCGCAAGAATTGGGGGAGCAATACTTTTTACACAAGCCTGTCATCTGAACTTCTCATCGAAAGAGGAAACTAGGCCTTATTGGGATTAGGTCTAATTTAATTACGATAACCCTTCACCGAAAAACGACCGGTAAATATCATAAACTAGCTTTTGCCCGCGGCTTCGCTCGCGTTAAATTCGGTTAGAAAGAGACAAAAAGTAGCCTATGTCACTCTCCATCCCTTCAACTATCTCCACTTAAAAAATCACGTCAATTCGTAGCCCCGTTTTGCCGTGAAAGACGGACAAACAAACAAACACACACATACACTTTCCACAAGCATAAGCTTCCTGAAACTCAATGGAATGAGTTGGAGTTTAAAGCAAACCTGTTTGTTATCAAATGAGATTTCTGATTTTCTTTTTTTATTCAGTCTTATTCAGCTCGAGGGTCGAGGCCCTCTTTGAAATACATATTACTACAGGTACGCCTCTTTCTTACGGAAACTTTACAAAACAAGTGGTCACCCTGGCATCTTATAACATGATCATACCAATGAGGGCAACATTCTGTATTCTCTCCACCAAAGCGACTTAAACTCAAAAACTTTTGAACATTGAAGATTGATGAAGATGGATAACATATCTTATTCTGTCTCTATCAACGTAAATAACTATGCTGGTTAAGAATATTATCGTCATATGTTTTTTTAACTATCTATTTGTATTTTCTGGTTACATTTTGTTTTTTAAATTTTAATAGTTGACCGAAGGTACGACTCGCTTGCGCGTGCGCATCCTATAGTAATACAAGTCCAGAGCAATCTTAGTAAAGGTAACGAGTTCCCGGTGGCGCCATTAAAAAGCTCTCTGAATCCGATCACACTTGGCTGCTCCGGTTTTTATTTCAGCAATTATATTTATTACGATTTTAAACACTCTGCAAATTTGCTTGGCGTCTGTTCTTGTATTGATAACTTTTATGGTTATGAATTAAAAGTACATTATAATGGTTTCTTTTAATCATTACCCATATGTTTAAATTTAATAGCGTTATCTCCCTTCGTATCTTGTTCAATGTATGTTTTTAAAAAGGTTTCAGAGAAGTAAGTATAACCTTAACATTTTTAGTAACCTTTACTGTTTCATTTCACGCATACGTCTGTTTGTAACTTAATCGTATCTAAACTATAGAACAACCTAATAGCTCCATATCATCATCATCATCATCATCTCAGCCATATAACGTCCGCTGCTGAACATAGGCCTCCCCCTTGGACCTCCACACGTACCGGTCGGAGGCGACCCGCATCCAACGACTTCCGGCGACCTTAACAAGATCGTCTGTCCATCTTGTGGGTGGACGTCCTACGCTGCGCTTGCTAGTCCGTGGTCTCCACTCGAGCACTTTTCGGCCCCATCGGCCATCTTCTCTGCGTGCAATGTGGCCTGCCCATTGCCACTCCAGCTTGCTAATCCGGTGGGCTATGTCCCCCCACCCCACCCATAATACCCACTTATAATAACATATGCTGTACAAACAGCATCACTCTTAACTGTACATCAGTGCACCTTATTACATAAGGCATAAGGTCCACCGATGGGCAGTTAACAGTGTGGATGGTACCTAGAAAGGTGGGCAAAAATGGCTACTAAGTGGGAACCACGGGACACCACAGACGGTCAAAAAGAAAGGCTGCAGACAAAAAGACGGTGGGGAAATCTGGATTTCTGTATACATTATCGATGGAATATATTTATATAATTCACTTGACGCGGATTTCACGATAAATGATGAAAATACGGAGCAAAACGGTTTGGCGTATGATTTGCAATTATAATTTAACTCTAATGTACAGGATCTTTTAAGATGTTGCAGTTGCCTGTAAAATTCGAAACGCAGCTGCATTTAATTATATTTAGCTATTTCAATGCATCCGACTTACAGGAAACATAAAATGTTAATGAAATGAACTTTATGATGCAAATAACAATTAAACGTTTCCTACAACTCTAATCTCATTAAATCCGGCAATAATATACAGAAGTGTTGAGCATCCTTGCGATTTTCATACAAAACTAGAATGTTTAGTCCGGCGTTTCTATCTTTTTTGAAGTTATTTTATCAATTAATTAAAACTGAACAGGCATGTTTTATTGAAGTAAGTAGTAACTGCATAGAATATTTGCAATTTGTCGCACCGACTAAAATTCTCATTTTTGTTACCTCCACTTTTCATATTTTAAAGGTACCTTGAATGTGTTATTAAGTGAAGTTTTCTAGATATATCGATCAAATATAACATTTTACGTCATCGTACATTGTTTTGACAGGGAATTAATACTTAACACCAAAATTGTAAACAAAAAACAGCTATGCACAACACTTTTCTGGCCAAGGCTGTATAAGTATTTAATTTATTTATTTATTTAAACTTTATTGCACATAAAATATACAAATGGCGGACTTAATGCCTTAAGGCATTCTCTACCAGTCAACCACTGGGCCAAAAAGAGATATGTTTAGTGCAGGCTTTATGAAAGAATGTACTGAAACAGTATCACACTTATTAATATATATACTTAATCAAACATTAAGAATAATCATAAACTTACACATATACTTTATATAATAAACTTACATACATAGTTTTATATAAGTGTACCTACAATGAAACACCAAGACGATAATCAATCACGCAATTTTTCAGACAAATGCTTACGCAACATGCGCTTGAAAGTGAACTTACTCTGCTTTTCTGATGTCAATCGGAAGGTCATTCCAAAGGCGTATTGCCTGGAGAGTGAAGGAATTGTTCATGAAACCGGTGCGATGAAGGGGAATAGCGAGCTTAAGGCTGCGAGAAGTGCGAAGATTACATCCAGGGCGTGCAGTAACAAATTTAAAGTTAGATCGAAGATATTGAGGTGTGGTAGGATCAAAAAGAAAAGAATACAGTGTACTTAAGAGTCTAAGAGATCTACGCTCGCGTATCGGAAGCCAATTCAGCTGCTTACGATAAGCTGATATGTGGTCGTACTTCCGAAGGCAAAATATAAACCTGATACAGTTATTGAGCAGTCTGTCCAGTTTATTCAGAGAAGTTTGAATGGCATTAGAGTAGCACACATCGGCGTAATCAATTATGGGAAGGAGAAGAGCTTGTACGAGAAGGGTCTTAGTGCTTACTGGCAAGAAATTTTTGAATCTGTATAGTGATCTAAGTGTGTACGTCACTCTGCGACATACATCAGACACCTGGGGCTCCCATGTGAGGCCACTGTCTATGATCAGACCAAGATTTTTCACTTTAGGTGATAGTACTTATTTTGTATTTTGTGTGAATGTAAAAGTATACAAGATGTAACAAAAATGCTTGTGATCTATTTAAGGACATAATTTGGTATCGTATTCTGATTACGAAAAAGAAGAAAAAAAATTATTTTTAGTGAAAAAAAAAAATAGATTTTGTATGGAGGATTGACCAGCTAGGACGACGGGTCCCATACAAAAAAAAATTTTTTTTCGTTTCCAAAAATGTTTTCTCCTACTTTATACCCTTAAACGGATCTTCAGTATTTTTATTACACCCTGTATATTTGTTTAAAAGGTCCTGGTGCCGGATTCTAATTTTAAAATACATTAACAATATAATAACATAATATTGTCTTCGGTTGCCGCGATAGTTATTCATGAAATAAAACAATTAAAAAACGGATTTTATCGCGTGTATTGAGTTTAAATTACATCCCGACGTTTCAAACACTTTGTGTCGACCCGTTGACCACGAACGCTGTAAAGTGTTTGAAACGTCGGGATGTAATTTAAACTCAATACACGCGATAAAATCCGTTTTTTAATTGTTTTATTTCAATATAATAACAACACAACCTATTTCAAACATAACTCCAACACACTACAAATAATCAACCAATATTGAAGTTGTATTGGAGTTGCGTTGGAATATTTCTCAAGCAAATTCTGATATTTCTGATTCAGATGTTTATGCCGTAACTGCATTGCGTTGTTAATGCATTGGAGTTTTATTGAAGTTGGATCGTGTTTATACGTGTTTTAAAGTTAGAATACGGCCCCTTGTTGAGTAAACAAACATATTTTGTACACAGCTCAATTTTCTGATAAAAAATACATTTCCAAACAAAAGAAAATCCCTAAAGTAGTAAGGTAAACGTGATCTGTTTATATAAGTGTCTCAAACGGCCCTCGAGGCTTGATACAGCCCTAAGCGGGATCTGGAAAACGCAAATGTCACTTAAATGGTTTTTTTATACGAGTAGTCACAGTTGCGGAGTTCAGAAATACTTTTTCTACTCATCGACTGTAATGCTTGAATTGTGATTGTGTAGACCGAACTGCTAGCGCATACTTTCCGATAGAGCTTTTATGGTCGCATATTGTGACATCGCCAACGATGGTACAAAGGATTTTCATACAATATTGTAACACTGTTGTCCTTCCCGACCGTCCGTGTCCTTCTTCCCGACCGCCGGCACAATCCACCGGGAGATCTAGACACGCGGCAGCGTGTCAAGCCAAGTTCAAGCAAAGGAACTGGCTAGCCAGCGCCAAGTGTATATTACACGAACCACTTGGTGCCACTTTTGACCCTTCTATAACTCAAAACCTCCTTAACGTAAACACATAAAACTACGTGTGTTTAATTATATCCATAAGGACATCTAGAAGCCCAAATTTCATGAAGCTAGCTCAAACGGTTATAAAGATATGAAGGTCAAAAAGTCGTAAATTTTGGCAGTAAATTTTAGCAAGTATCAAACTCTACTTCTTTGCTTTATTGGATACCTATAACAATTGATGTTATTTATAAATGTGAGATCTTAAAGTAGGTTAGATTTGACTTGGCCAGTTTTTATCAGAATTTAAAAATATATATATATATATGTATGTTATAAAATGACTGATGTAATGAAAACTGGCCGAGTCAAATCTAACCTAGTTTAAGATCTCACATTTTTAAATAACAGCAATAGTTATAGGTATCCAATAAAGCAAAGAAATAGAGTTTGATACTTGTTCATAATGTTATTTTGTTCCTATATATACATATTTGGATTTTGCATAGAACTTGGCACTCATTTAGATCTCCATTCTTTTTGCGGCATAGCCCACAGCCAAGCATAATTTTTGTATTGAACTTGGCTCTCCTTTTTTACATTTATGTTTTTGGTGGGATAGAACTTACTCAATTGTATAGAGGCAGCAGGTTTTTCGTCGAACTCTATTCTTACCGGCTTGCCTAGATTGAGCACTCGTAGAAAAAATATTGTATACAATAGTGACATAATCAAGCTTTTCAATCTCGTACCTTACTTAGGCCACTCAGCAAGCTTCGTGGCCTAAACACGGTACTCAACTGAAAAGCTCTTAATTATGTCACGATTGTATAAAATAATATTGTAATATCTACAGTCATCTACAATAGTACCTTGTACAGTCGCCATCAGATATATCGGAGCTGTCACGGTATTCGAAAATATCTGAACATGCACTTTATCGCCTTGACAATGGAGGCGGTGTGCAGATATTTGTTACCACCTTGGCCGCTCCGATATAACCGTATAACGGAACAGGTGGCTCAGTCGGTAGACACCTTGCTTAAAACAAAAGTAAGTCCATGATGGACCCGAGATCGAGTCTGGAGTCGTGTTTCTTTTGATTTTTTTCTAAAAGTTAAATATATTTAATACTTATATGACTTTCTAAATAAAATTAATATTCAGAGTGTTTTTCATCTCCGCAAATAATTATTGTGTATTTAATTTTTTTTAATTTCTAAATTAATTTAATCAAATTTAATATCATTGTGGCGCCATCAGTTTATCGCCTTTTGACGGACACTTTTGTAACATAGAGATTTATATCCTTCTTGTACCATCCATAATATGTAATACTAGCTTTTGCCCGCGGCTTCGCTCGCGTTAAATTCGGGGTAACACGGTTCCCCTTTGCCCCCCGTAATGCTCCATACAAACTTCCACCCCCCATTTTATGGAAGTGGAGGGTTAGAAAGAGACAAAAAGTACCACCACCACCACCTTGGCCGCTCCGATATAACCGATGGTGACTGTACAACGGAGACCGCAAAAATACGGGGTATTTTTGTAACAACTAGCCATATTTCACCATACTAATAAAATCTATCGAAAGTTAAAATATAAGTAGATAAATGTTTTTTTGTAAGTTTTTTATTTGATATGCGTAATTTTATTATTGTCTAGTTCACTTGCATTTGCAACACCTACGAATTTCTGATTATTTTCAATGGTTTCCGCTTCCCAAAAATTGTCTGGAAGAGATAGCTTTTTAGCGATAAGACCGCCAATTGTTTTACCTCTGCTTTTACAGCTTGTAACTTGTATTTTATGTGTTTCTTTATGTTGAGGTGTGTTATAAAGAGTATTTATGTTTATGTTATGTTATTTACATAATAATGTAATTTGAATGTAATACCAGTACCGCAGTTAAAATATTTATTTTTACATAAGTTTAAGAAAAACGTTCCTATCTATTCCTTTAAATTGAACTAGCTCGAGCATTCTATGTATTAAAAACATCCATATTATTTCACCTAAAACGTTTAAGCAGAGCAGATAACACACATGCGCACAAATATCCAAGAAATACCCAATATAAAACCAGTACATTAATAAAAATAAAAAGCACGTGTTCAAAACATATCCGTTAAAGTTAACCGTCCTAAATGACTCACCGATCATCCAATACCCGACTTTAAACTGATCCATCCCCCTTCCCCCTACTTAGTAGCGGCGTCACGTACCGCGTCATCTTGTCTTAGCCCGGCCTTATGGGGAAAATTATTGGGAAAACAATGACGCGTAGCATACAAGTAGGTACTTACTTATAGCTAGTTAGGTATCAATACGTAAGTCGGAATGAAATGAAGTAACTTTACCGCTCATACCTAGATAAAACAGGCCTTAAAACTAATTGAATATGGGATAACCACCCAACTATAGCCAAAAAGCTCCTAAATATGGCAAAAGTAACTCAAATATCTTCGTTTAGGTGTGACTTTTATTTAAATAATGCAGATCTAAGCCAAATATGTTCAAGAATTAGTGAAAAACTGAGATAAAACCAAAAATCAAATGAGAATTGATACGCATTGAACTTGTGGACCAATGCCTAGTTGCAGTACTTTTACGATACATATTATAATATAAAACTAAGAGACACCTTCCCTGCCTCTCCTGCCTTTCTTTCCTGTTTCCTTTTTTTTGCTTTTCTTTCCTGTTGCTTCACTTGGTTTAATCTTAGTAGATGTGCTGAAATTTTTGGTTACTAATTAAGAAATGCAAACCGTGTTATCAACCGACTTCAAGATTTGGAAGGAAAAGGTTCTCAATTCTTCGGGATCTTTGTTTTTCCTATTTTCGTTTTTATGTATGTTAACCGATTATTCGAAGACTGCTGGACCGATTTGGAACATTCTTTTTCGTTTGAATGGGTACACTTCACAATTGGTCTAATTGTCACCAAGTCAGGATCTAAAGACGGGATCCTGGAGAAATGGAGGAAACTCTTCAAATATTAATAGCGATTTAAGTATTTTTTACGCGAGCTCGGGCATTTGCTTTTGAAAATGTGGAGTCTAAGTGAAGTTCTGGGTTCTTTTAAAGTTTAGTATAAAAGACATGGATTATCAGTTGTTACCCGGGCTTTTTCACACTAGAAAAACCCAAGGGCTCATTATAAATATCTGCAAAGCGAATTATTTAATTTAGCGATTAACTTTACACTTTTCAAAAATTCAGAAGCCGCCAAAGCCTCGTCTACAGAAAACGTATGCAAACACACAATGCAAACTGCTATTCCCATATAATTCCATACAACACCCATATCATACGAACGCGGCTCCATACGGAGTCGCGGGCCACAGACTCGGGCTAATCATCGTAAAGATGGTATCACCCTCGATTTATCCCGGTTGCCGAATCGCCCTTCCTAGTTTAAATCTAATATTACAAAAGGTCATAAGTAAATATACAGGGTGGGCTGTCCGAATAGGTCAGATAAAAATAAAGCAGATACCGATTCAAAAATGCTGGTGATCATTTTAAGGGCATAATTGGTATCGTATTTTATATGAAAAACTAAGAAAAAAAATTGGTTTTGTATGGAGGTTTGGCCGGCTGGGACCACGTGCTCCATACAAAAAAAAACTTTTTTTTGCGTCCAAAAAATTTTTCTTCTACTTTTTCTTAGTCGTAATACGATACTATTAAGCCCTTAAACGGGTAACCAGTATTTTTGTTAATGTGTATAGACGATTACAACAATCATAGATTAACGATAATAATATTGCATAGTAATAGTTATTGTGTTATATTATAATATTATTTAGTTATACTGCCATTTTCGTAAAATATACTTTTACTACTTTACGATTATCTGTCAATTAAATAGCTGGCCGGTATATTAAAAATATATACTTTATAAACGTTCAATAAGAACATGGCCTAACCATTGTCTCATGGATTTTTAGGGTTCCGTACCTCGAAAGTAAAAAATGGAACCCTTATACGGCCTTCAAGCCTAGTCGGTAGTGACACTGCCTACGAAGCAGCAGGTCCCGGGTTCGAATCCTGGTCAGGGCATCTATTTGTGTGTTTATCATAGATTTTTGTACCTGAGATATGGATGTTTTCTATGTATTTAAGTATTTATCTTTATCCATCTATTAAATATATCGTCGTCTAGTACTCACAACACAAGCCTTATTGAGCTTACTGTGGGACTAGGTCGGTTTGTGTAAGATTGTCCTATAATATTTATTTATTTATAGGATAACTTTGTTGTCCGTCCGTCCATCCGTCTTCCAAGACTCTTTTTCTCAGGACCGCGTGGAGGTATCAAGCTGAAATTTATATCAAATACTCAGGTTTAATGTCCCTTGGAACTGTGAAAAAATCAAACTTCTAAGCCAACGCAATCAAAAGATACAGCCGTTTATGCCGCAAATTTCCGCAAATTTTCGAAAACTTATATAGATGTCATATACAAAGGAAAAAGTGACCTAGGCCTCCGGTGCCCAGGGCTGGGATCGAACCAGCTTCTTCTGCATTCGCGGCAGACGCCTTTACCACTTGGCCACCCGGGTCACAGCTGCACCGGTCGAATTTTCCCGTGTATATGCAATCTTTGTAAATGCTCAGGCGCATTTTAGCCAATCATCTAAGGTAGAACATTATGAGTCCGTACCTTCCTTCCGAACTTGTAGGAGTTCATTGAAAGCGAGAGAGTAACTTTCGAAACTCGCAAGGGAAACAAAACCTACAGGGTACTCAACCCGTGAACTCAGAATCTTAAAATTTGGTACGAAGCAACGTCTTATAGCACAGATAAAGGAAAAATTGCGAAAACCGTAAATTTTTAGTTACATCATATAATCAAAATATTTATAATAATTTTAAAGTTACTACCCCTATATACCCACAGGTTTGTACGGAACCCTCGGTGCGCGAGTCCGACTCGCACTTGGCCGGTTTTTTATAGAATAGAATAGAATACATTTTTATTGACCAACTATGTACAGAGATGTTATATTAGGTATAAAATTCCAACAGTTACCCCTATTTGGGCATGCAATATTTACATACTTATCTACTTAATTCCTACTTACAATCTAGCTACAGGAGGACAACGTCCTTCCCGAGCGCCGGCACCATCCACCGAGAGAGTAAGGTTACTAAATTGTATAGAATCAGCAGGTTGTAAGGCGTTCGTCGAACTCAATTCTTACCGGCTTGCGTATTTTGAGCACTCGTAGAAAATTTATTGTATAAAATAGTGACATAATTAAGCTTTCCAGTCTGTTATGGCCTAAACACGGTAGTCGACTCAAAAGCTCTTCATTATGCCACGATTGTGTAAAAAACTATAAGAAAATGCCATATTTTAATCTCGACTATGTTAGTAATTTACGAGTATACGTAACATGATAGAAAGCATTTATAATTATCAAATTCGACGTCGAGGAATGTGATTTTATAGTTTTTCGATTCAGATTATAAAGCTCATGGCTTCAGTAATCTGTTTTACTGAAGCCATGTGTTACGTCGAGGAATGTGATGTAACTTTTAAAACTCGGATGCCGCTCCAGTTCGAGTGTCATCCTGTATAACAGAGAACAGTTAAGTCCTTCCCTTCGACGGTTCAGGAGAAACGCCTTTTGCATGTCTTCTGATAGACGTATTGATCTTCGTGCTTCGTTTAATGGAATCTTGATTCAAATTCGATTATTTAGATAGTATCGGGATATCGGTGATTTCCTTCAAGTGTTAGATGAAGTTTTAAACTGATTAAGATAATTTATATTACAGTCAAACGACTTGTTGGCAAAAGCGACAACTACTGCGGTACGGTATTTAAAATTTGCAACATATTGATTGCATTGCTCAATATTAGCCATTCTTTAAAGATCACATTTCTGATATCATATAGGTACCTATATGTACATATGTAATAATTTTTTACTACGACGGTGGCAAACAAGCATACGGCCCGCTTGGTGGTAATCAGCTACCGTAGCCTATGGACGCCTGCAACTCCAGAGGTGTCACATGCGCGTTGCCGACCCTTTTAGAAAATGGAGGATTCACTGTATTGATGGCTAAAGGAACAAGAGGGTCCGTCGTCGTCAACACATTGGGTCCTCAACCTCACTCACCAGCAGGAACGCAACACAATGAGTAGGGTCTAGTGTTATTTATCTGTTTTATGTATGGTTGACGTACTACCCCAGTCAATTAACTAACTATTAGGTAAATAAATGGTTCATTAGTGAAGGCGAAACTGAGCTGTCAACAACGTTTAATTTACCTAGAGATTAGTGACTCATTGAGTTGAGACAGAGAGAAAACCTTATACCCACACGGTTTTCTCATGTTTAGAGCGGGCAGGGTGAAATCACTCACCCTGGTGAAGTACTCTTGATGAATTCGAAACAGGTCGGACCGTTTCCGACTCGTAACGTGATTAACGTATTGTTCGTCACTTTTTTAGGGTTCCGTAGCCAAAATGGCAAAAAAGGAACCCTTATAGTTTTATCATTGTCCGTCTATCCGTCCATATGTCACAGCCATTTTACTCGCAAATTATAGGACGAATCTAAATATGACGTAAGATGTGTTTCGTAGTTTGCTACTTAGTTTCGTAGTAACATTTTTGAAAAAAAAACTTAGGGGGAGCACTGTATATTTAGGTACATATAACTAAAAGTCAAAATATTTTTTTTACCAAATAATACATGTTGCATATCAATCGATAGGTGTTTAAAAATAACATTGAGGTTTATAAACATTTTATAATTAAGTAAACATTTTCAGCAATTATCACCCCTAAAATCAAAAAAAATATGAAAAAAATGAGAAGATTATTCTTTATACTTTCAAAAGAAATTGTTTTGAACATAATCAGTTAAGGCGTTTTCGAGTTACCTCAAAAACTTATTGCATAGGCAGATACGAACTTTTGATATATTTTTTTTCGATATTAGGTACGGAACCCTCCATTATGCGTGGTTCAACACGTACCTACAATCACCGTGCACCGGCAAAAGTATCTTCTTACTCGTACACGAAGGCCGCAAAAATATGTGACACGCTCTTATTACCGTACAAATAAGATTGTCCTTTGGTGAGGGAGATACTATAATGATATCTTATAATTTCAGGTGATTGTACACGACAACAATGTTCATATCGTACAAAACACAAGAAATGCGGAGATGCTTTAGCATATTAGAAATATCCATATCGCTAAGGTAAAAAAATACATTCAAAACCAGGCTTTAGAGGCAGGCTCACGACACTACCAATTAGTTGACATAAATATTTACTTTTTAACAGAAAAAGGCAAGGAAATTGAAGATGTGTAAGCAGAAAGAAGTGTTGTTCCTGGTGTTTATGTGCCTGAGTTCAGGCAAGCTGGAAGATTCGTCCCAGCAGGATGATGGACTCCTGATGAGTTCGAAACATGACCGTTCCCGAATCGAAACGTGCTGAGTAAGCCGTGGTACTCAAACTTTACTACATATTGACCACTGTGTGTTAAAAACAAGAAAAAATAAATCACAGTATGTATACCTTGAACTTGGACAAGGGCATAAACTGGCAGCCAACATCACGTAAGTACGAGTACAAATGTTAACACGCCAATACTGATAACAGTTCCATTAGTGGTAATCTGTTTATTGGTCGTTATTATGCGTGTTAATGGCAAAATTAGCCATTTTATGTTTCCGGCGAAAGAAAACCCGACTTAAAAAAACAATGGTAAGGAAACTGTTATTTTTTAATATAAAATAACTACATCAGACTATAAAAGTAACCCTTTGTTTTAAATATATAAATTAATTAATCCAATAGGCATAACTAAGAATTTAAACAAAAAGTGAAAAGCTCAATTTAACTCAGGATCAGGATGTTAATTGTTAAAGTTAACATGTGTCAAACATTGGGACGCTTACCTTTACGATCCAAACACAACGGTTGATTAGAAACAGAAGGTTAACCAATAATTAACATAAAAATGATGAGTTTATTTCATCAAAATGCTTCGATTCTCATAAGTGTAAAATTAAACGAACCTTTATGGCAATTTAATTACAGAGCAAAGCGAAATTAACATAAAGTATAAATATTCAAATTTCAAATCGATTAACTGAATCCACGCAACTAATATCGATCAAGCAGACTATACCATCAAGGTTATAGAAGCCAATTTTGAACGACCCGACTATAACATTTTAAATAAATTTTAGAGTAATAAATATAGCATTTTAATGGTCATTAGGCAGAACTGGTGGTGTGACTAGTAATTAACTTACAAAACCACTTATTTGTCGGCTACCAACATAATATTCAATACATTTCAAAAATCAAACCGTCAAATTTGCCGCGAATTTTAGTAATTCCAATTTCGACTATAAGTTAATGTAATTAAGATTGATTTTTATTTGTGTCAGTATAGTTTATGGTTGTTTTAAATGGGTGATTATTCAAAATTGGTCATTAAGCAGTATGGCGACGAGGCGAATATACCACACAAGTTGGATCGGAAAAATGTTTGCAGTCTAATTGTATTGCTTTAGGATGTTATTAGTTTAATTAGTTTAATTAGAATTTATAATTAATTGTAAGTAATACCGTAAGTACAGTACTCTACTTCTGTTGTCGTGATGTACGGCAGTACAGGTTTTATGGTTGTGTTGTAGAGACTGAATACTTGGTTATATCTCACAGACTACACAGACTACTCGTAAAGCTTTTACAAGGAGCACGGGGTCACCACACATCAGCGCAATTTTATTTGTTAATTTCTACGATTCGAACAGCACATCTCAATAGTATTCTACACCATTTTGTAGTATAACAATCCAGGTTCACCCCTATAACTTGTTTTTTGTGGATATTTTTAATTCACATGAGTAATGATCAAAAACGTTAACTCAAATGAAATAAGCGGTCGCGCTCTCATACTAAATTAGTACGGTAGCGCTGATGTGTGGTGACCTCGAGTTGTACTTTTGATCTATCTAGTGGTTGAGGTTATCTGTGTAATATCTACAATGCTTATACATATTCCTTCAAATCTTATGCGTCACAGGTTTAGATACGTGCCAATCATCATGCTCAATGATTACACTGATATTAAGCCAATTAGACAACTTCTTGCCACTCAGCCCAAGAAATTACCTTGTAAATGTTTACCTACGGAACAATTAAACAGACAAAGTGACAATTACATAAAACGACTCACCTCCATATATAAGCCGGCATAACTATCAATGGTTACTTGCTTAATCAATTTCAAAGGCGACTAAGGTAAGTACTCGTACCTAAGTACTTTTTCTCAAACATGTTTTTTTTTGTCGTTACGATCCTTTCAAATTTTAAATAGACTCGGAAGACTGCATACACACATCTATTGATATTATGTATTAATTTGACGTGTTTTTAGGGTTTCGTAGCCAGAATGGCAAAAACGGAACCCTTATAGTTTTGGTCATGTCCGTCTGTCCGTCCGTCCGTATGTCACAGCCGTTTTACTCGGAAACTATGAGACGTATCTTAATAAAATTTAGACATAAGGTGTAGTTTGTATGCCGCTATTTAGGTATGTAGTGAAATTGCTGAAAAAAATATTTTTGTACATGTAGTTTCTTTGAACATTTTGTGATTAAGTGAATAGTTTCAGAAATAATCGCTTCGAAGTCGGAAAAATAGCGTCCTCCCCCCTGTAACTTTTGTACCGTAAGTCCAAAAAAATTGAGAAGATGCACGTTATCATATACTTTCTACGAACATTGTTTTAAACATTATCGGTTTAGCCATTTTTAAGTTATTTCCAAAAAACTTCTTCCATAGGCATCAGATACGACCTTTTGGCATTAGTCTTGTTCTTATTCCATTGAGCTACGGAACCCTCCATAATGCGTGGTCCGACACGCACTTGGCCGGTTTTTTTTCATTGCGTAACAGGAGATGACATCATAGATAAAAATGTTTAATTGTATTATAACAGAAAAGCCAAGGAAATTGAAGATGTGTAAGCAGAAAGAAGTGTTGTTCCTGGTATTTATGTGCCTGAGTTTAGGCAAGCTGGCGGAAACGTCCCAGCAGGTGATTAAAGACATGGGAGAGAACTTCGGGAAAGCGTTGGATGTCTGTAAGAAAGAGGTAAGTTATAATTGGCATGGATGATATTAAAGATAATGAAATTGAAGATGTGTAAGAAAATACAATTTTTGGTCGTGGTAAGGTAAGCTGATGGACTCATTCTAGCAGGTGAAACAATACATCGGGGAGAATTTCGAGAAAGTGTTGGACGTCTGTAAGAAAAACAGTAGTTGAATATTGGAATAGATGTAATAAAACATGAAAGGCTAAGCAAAGCAGGTTATGTTATAAAAACATGGGGGGGTGAGGGGGTAGTTTATACACTATGACCATGGCATAGCGGCCCTGTTTGTAGGGGTGCGACACGAACGGTTTTTACAATTATAAGGATTTAGTGTGCCGAAGGTTGAAGGTATGTATGTATAAACACTTTATTGCACATAAAAAAGTAACAATACACACATGATAAAAGAAAAAAACAAAGTACAAAGGCGAACTTATCCCTGTAACGGATCTCTTCCAGTTAACCTTTTGCAATTGAGGAGAAAAGTATAAGATTGAGAGAAGAGCACTAACGAAGCACGGAAGAATCACGTAATTAATAGCCAACAGTGTACATCATTTAGAGCTCTGCAAATCTACTCGCCATTTTGGAGTTAGCGAAACTGCGCATGCCCTTTTCCTTGCCATTGGATTTTACCATTAAAAATCTCTTCATTCATACAAAAACCATAACGCTAATCAAACGTTTAACATCAGATGGATCTGCCCGACTCAATCTACATAGACTTCATGAACTTCTGGAAGGAAGACTATGAGCTGACGAATCGTTTCACCGGATGCGCCATCATGTGCTTGTCCAAGAAGTTGGAGCTGGTGGATCCAGACCTAAAGCTGCATCACGGGAACGCGAAAGACTTTGCTATGCAGCATGGGGCAGGTAAATAAGGAGCTTCTCACCTGCAGTTGCATCATGGACACGCTAAACAATGTGCCCTCATCAATGTGCCAACATCCAAAGGCCAACGCCTTTTCATTCGTTTACCAACCGGTTGCACTTTGACACTAAACTAAACTTTAGTGGGAATTATTTTTCTAGGTGCTTTATATTTAAAAAAAATAGTTTTTCCTAAACTTGGAGTACCAACAAAAATAAATTTGTTGTTAAAAACATTGCTTGTTTTACAAGTTTTTGGCCTAAGCTCACTCATCACCATCAGGTCAGCATGTTTGCTGCTGGACAAAAGGTGCTAAGGATTTTGTAGTAGAATATTACTGATCTTGACAAATTACACCTTTTTTTCTTCTCAAGGCCCAAGCAAGAACTATTAAAATTCATTCAAAACCCTTTTAAAATTTCAGACGAGCAACTAGCGATGGACCTGGTCGCCATAATTCACGGGTGTGAAAAAAGCCTCCCCTCTCTGGAAGACCAATGCATGCTGGTCCTCGAGTGGGCCAAGTGCTTCAAGAAAGAGATTCACAATAAAGGCATGGCTCCCCCCATGGATGTCGTTGTTGGGGAAGTACTAGCTGAAGTATAAGCAACTGAAGAAATAAGACAGTACCGTTTATAAATAATAAAAGCTTTAGTTTATTGATTGGATTAAATAAACATTGGTATGGTATAGTAGTTTAAGTACCTATAAACAAAAGGCAAGCGTAGAAGTATTTCATGAAATGGATGAATTAATTGAAAGACAGAACGACTCTCTAAATTATATAATATCAGGGATTGATGGACAGACTACTGCCTGGAGGCAAATTATACACATCAAGTGTACAAGAAGACCAGTAGTATTATTTAGGTTAACAGTCCCAGGACTGACCTTATGGTCACGACACGGCAAACAATATTATTATATTACCTGTCTAGACTGAATATAATACACTGATAAAAACCTACTAAGCTGAGAATCGCTACACTGATAAGTCTAGCGAGTCTATTCGTTTGAAGTTATATGTAGCGGATGGATATTATATAAGTATTCGTTTTAAATTGCGTATAGCTATCACTTAGTTCTGTCCATCCAGTTCAGCAATAGCACCAAATCACAAAGTTAAACTCAAAAAATCCTCCCAGTGGTTCAATACTACTGAAAGCAAGGAGTTCCTGACAAGAGGAGACCACCCAAGGTTAAAAATGGTGTAAGAAAAGAAGGAAAAGAACCTTAAAACGAGGAAGAAAATGAGTACAGAAACAAGAGTTTTGTTAGAACAGTAAAGTGTGATCATGAGGATTGAAGAATATAGAATGGTAAGGGAAAGTTTATACAAAACAAGACCACAACCGAATTAGCTTACAATGGTAGGCCTTTGCCTACCAGTCTTGCTTTATCAGTCTTTACTGATCTTACATGGATTTTAAGTAAAAAACTAACGACTTGTGGCTGAAATAGGTATTTTCGTTAAAAAATCACTTAAGTAACTTCTATTAGGGTAAGGGTGAAATTACTTGTTACAGATTTAGCGCAAATTAATGAAAATTATCTTCAAATTTAAGCCTTTTATTATTAACCTCAACGCCTTTCATCCAAATAAATTCCAATTCCAAAATGAAAACGTTTTAATCTGTCATATAAATGTCATTACCGTGACCGTTTTTCATTGCTTGTGTGTAGAGTGTAGATATAAGTCTTGTTATTTCACAATTTAAGAGTCCGGTAAAGTCTTTTTACAATTTCGCTCAACTATTTGATATGATTTAGCCATTAAAGAGTACTAAATCAACAAATTTTTAAGCATAAATTGAAAGATCATTTCAATAGGGACTGTATAAATACAAAAAAATTATCTACTTTATTATTGTATTTTCAATTATTGACCTATTCCCAACAAGTGTTTTACCAATTTTAGCTCGGGGAGGTTCGGACAGATATCAATTTGGGGATTTTATTGATGTCGTATTGCTACAGTTTTTTTTTGTAATATTGAGTTTATAGTCTTCTATGGAATAAATATAAAAAATTCTACCGATGTCATACAAAATTACTCAGAAAAAAATTATTTAAATCAGTCAACTTTCGGAAAAAATACACAAAGAATAACCGCGGTTTCTGACTACATACATGATTATTTATGAAAAAAATTAACACAAACATAAACTTCAGCTTATTATGAACCTAAATAATGTAAAATATAAATACCATTCGATAGTAAATATTCGTAAATAGAGCACTTCAAATTAACTATAAACTTACAATTAATTATACGAAGCAAGGCCGGGCGATTTAGTCCGCTCGCTGAGCTCACGGAGGCAGGACGTGTGTCACTCCCCGCTAGAACGCTAGCGTGAATTCGAAAAGTGCAAAGGCACCCGTAAATTGGGAAAAAATTGTTATCACCCAGTCGTTGACATCTGGGGACCTTTGGAACACTTGGTAGGTAAATTTTTATTAAGTTATTTCGTAATTGTTATGAAATTATATCATTTACCTTATTCGCCTCGTAAATATAACGCGCTCCACTCCAAATAGTCTTGATCTTAGGTACGTTACGTACGTACGTTAATTTTTATTAAATATTTTGCGATTTTCATATAATTTTTGAGTTAGAACCTAACTTAGCCAAACAGAAACATACATAAACGGTGTAAGAATAGTTGAACGGTCCTGTATAGGAATACAGGCTGAATTTTCCAAATCGGCCAGTGAGGGCAGATACTAGATCTCACGACGCTACATTTTAATTGGCGTAAGGGCGATCAACATACAAATTTATGAAAAATGTACGCGAGCGAGTAAATTGCATTATATTTTTTATGCCAATTGAACCCGTTTCGAACAGAAATCAATAAGTAGTAGATTGTGTAACAAGGGAGAAAATGAAATAACGGTGAGGGCGTATAGTAAAACCCAAAACATGCGACTGAGTCCATCATAGAATCCCGAGCGTAGCAAGGGATTCTAAAGCAGACTAACGAGTGTAGTGAGGGGTTCAAGTGTTAACGCCCAAGGTGAAAATAGTTTTGCTTCTAACACATACTGCTTTCAACACCACCTTAGAGGAAAATAAAAAATATTTTAGTAGAAACATATTTATTTTAACTTTATATGTCCTTCGTGTGCTTCCTGGTTGTAATTAATCGATTAATTTAATAAGATTTTTTTGTAATGACGGACTGGCTGAAAAAAAAAAACTAATGTCCTATGACAGAAAAGCGCCACTTGGTTCCCTCCTAGCAGGGAAGAAAAAGCCGGTGTACGAATAGGTGATGTGTAGTTATTTATTACACAAAGGAGCAAAGTTGTTGTTTAACCTCGCGTGCTTATATTGAGATCCGAGTCAGCAAAAGATACCAAAATTTAGCCACGAGCGAACTTTGCTGCCGAGCATAATTTAACATTTTTCACTACAACACCGCGAGGAAAAATACCAGTTATAAAATATTAAAAATTAATGCTTTCAAAAGTCTTTTACTTGCTAACGCAGTTTAGGGATTGCCCTTTTAGGGATTTCTATTGAGAAAAGCCACAAATAAAAAAATGCGTTCTTCAAACATTTACTATGCGAAACTGTATGGAAATCGTAATTATTCATTTGTGACTTTTCAAGTGTCTTAAACTGGACTATTGTCTTTGATAACTGGTAGAAAACTGATTGATTGACATCAAAATAAACATTGAATTTACTTTAATCTGTAAATGTCAATCGGCGTTAGTCAATAAGTTACGAAAGGTCCTAAGCCCATTGGAATGTCTAGTCTGTATTAATATTATAAAGCCCTATAAAATGCCCCACAGCTTGGTCTAACACACAACATATCCTCATGTTTCATTTGGATGTTTCACTAGGTAATGTTTAATTAGTTTAATTGTATACAAGTGTTTTAATGTTGTTCTTAAGCCAGATTTAAACTTCTAAGTTTTGTTTACCTTTGAAGGGACGCTGTTGTAGGTCAGAATGAGAGACAGATATTGTTTTCTCATTGTAGAAAATAGCTTCGTCCCTTACAAAAGCGAAACTTACAAGTTTAGTGTCAATCCAGCCTTACAATATTAAAACATACATATGACCCTACACGACCTTATTGCCATGATATTTTTGTCACAGGTGGTTTTTAGCTGGAAGCCTTAAGAATGCAGATATCATCGAAGACTTTGCTTGATATGCAAGTACACAGCCGTGCAATACAACGCATATATAACACTAATATTTCAAGGCATAGTCCATGAACTTGCCTTTAAAATAATCTACAACTATGGTGTTGAGCTACTCGAATCCTTGTATGTGTGTTTACGCAAAACTACAACAGGACCATACTTATTTCCATTTCTTTGTCCGTTGCAGCATTGTTTCTGCAGAATCCTACTAACAGCACTCAAATCACGCTGCATACAAAATATGTTTAAAACTTAAACTAATCTTTGTGGCTTTTTATTGATAAGACGCTTCATATTTTTTACTAAATAATAGTGTTACTATTCTAGGTTTCATTATGGTTGGTTACAACAAAAAGCGTGCGTTGGGCGCAGTAAAAAGAAAAAAATCCATGGCGTAAGAAAACCAAATAAAAACAGCAACGTATGTCTAGATATAGCTTTAGTGCATAATACGTTATAATAAATAACATGGTGTATTAAATGGTTACTAGATTTACCTTTAGTTTTATTTTACCTAACAAAATTTCTGATATTACGCAAAAGCGCCTAAAGTATCAATATTGTTCATTGCGGCCGCGCACGTGCACGCGCCGGTGGTACCTGGAAGCGTTCGGTTACTGTGTAAAACTCGTATCTTCGCTCGATTTCAAAGCATTACCGGACTCTTAAGCAAAACCAATCAATATTCTCACGTCACCAACTTTATCGAAAACATTAATCACATCGCCAACGACTTGAACATATAAAATGTTAATCACATTATGTTTACCGAGTTCCATTAGTGATTTAGGGGCTTAATGGGTCAACTTCATCAGTAAGCAAACTCCTATTATAAACTTGCGATAATCGACAGGTGGGACTGATAAGATTCCACTTTGAAGTTAAACACAATCAATTTAACGTTTTTCAATGCTTTCTAACCCCAAAAACTTGCCACGGCCATAATTTTACATTTAATTTAGGTTAGATTATATTCTTTATCTAGACCCACATCGTAAATCCTCTATTCTGCGTTCGGAAACCGTATACAGGGTGTTTGGTAACCGGATGCAAAGCCGAAAGTAGGAGATAGTCTAGGTCATGTAGAACATTTTTAGCCATACTTGTCTTAGACAAATGTTATTAGTTTTTTTTTAATTTAAATTTTAAGATTTGTCGGAGAAAACTGCAAAACTTCAGACTAAATCGATAATTAGTACTTTTTTTACTGCAGGTAGATTTTTTTTTGTTTTATTTCGTATTGTGCAATGTCTATCAAACACTAGAAAAGTGATTTCAAACATCTGTGTCTAAAGAAAACAAGTTGACAGCGATTTAAAATTTTAGTTACATGAAAATGTAAACGATTTAAGTGATTTCAAAGTACGATAAAAAAAAAAACTAAAATAGCCACGAATTTTCAAACCATTTTAAAAACATGCTTGGCTTTTACCCTTTTATTTAAGCTATCAAACACGACTGTAGCTACTGTATCCTTGAAAATAAGCCACCTAAACCAACTGGGTAGCTAAAATGTTTCACTCTACTTGTGATACTTGTGGTAGTTGTGGTGACGAATCTCATTATGATTTTACAATAAAACATTGGTTCTGAATACTAAGTTGGCGTTGACTTGACATTTGACTTGTTTTAAAAGGGTTAAGTGTACTGGACAAAACTACCACATGCAATTTTAACAAACAAAGGCTTGCGGCGGTGAGAGACAAAAGGGACTGATAGCGGCAGGCGGCGGGCGATAAGACAATCATGTCTCAAGCCATTTTATCTTTGAAAATAGGCTACCTGTACTAATAAGAGGGAATGTTTAGGGTAAATTAAAACAAAAGCATAAAAGATAAGTTATTTATTTTTACGATCAACACATTAAAATTACACATCGTCGCTCGTTTTCAAAATGTGACCCGCCGTTTCGAATACAAGCACGAGCCCGTCTTCTTACTTCTGTGGTGGTTGTTCCGAATATCATTTCTTCCCTCATCCTTTCGAACGCCGCTTCTATCCTCTCCCTCAGCTTTTCTACGGTATTAATGACCTCTTGTGTGTAGACTCGCTCCTTAGCTCGGCCCCAAACGAAAAAATCCAATGGTGTCAAATCAGGTGACCGAGCGGGCCAAGGGATTCGTCCGCCTCTGCCGATCCAACCGTCCGGGAAACAGTTATCCAGATGCTCCCTTACAGCCAGAGAGTAATGGGCGGGACAACCGTCGTGTTGAAATGTCACTGCACCGGGCAGCTGGTCTTCGTCAATAAGCCTGGGCAAATCGTTTTGTAAAAATTCCAAATAATTTTCCCCATTTAAATTATTTGGCAAAAAATGTGGCCCAATAAGGACTCTGCCGATGATTCCAGCCCACACATTGACGGAAAACTTTCTTTGGAAGGACACTTGCTTTTTCCAATGTGGATTGTTGTTTTTGTCAGCCCATTGGTGTAGGTTATGGAAATTTGTGATCCCCTCCCGGGAAAATTTCGTTTCATCGGTCCAAAGAATGCTTCGCAAAAAACGTCGGTCTTCGATATCCGCATTGAGTAAAAATCGGCAGAAGTCCACTCGGCGTGCAGGATCTCCTTCGTCCAAACCTTGAACTCCGATGCCGCGAAAAGGATATTTTCCCTCACGATTCATTGTGGCCCATACTTTCCATGTGGACAAGTTCAGATTACGAGCTACCACTCTGATGCTCGTATTCGGATCCTCTGCAAATGCCTGTAGAACGTCTTCCTCCACTTCAGGGCGATTACGTCCTGGATTCCCTCCATGTTGCACAGCAATACCATTCTCACGTAGCCTTCGGAATGAATTGTAAAACACTCTCACATTAGGCAATCTCCGGTTTGGAAAACGCTCTTGGTACATCCGTCGGGCCATCGCTCCATTACTGTCAGCTTTGCAGTACATGTAGATAATGTCGGCGTATTCTTCGTTCGTAAACTCCATGTTTACAATGAAGAAGTCGTAATTACACGTGAAGGAGCGCCTACGGCAGCTACAACTTGACACGGTCAATTGAGATGAGAGCGGGAAATTAAACCACAATGAACGTCTAATCGCAACTGAAGTTGTAACTAGACTAAATTACTAGTTTTTGCACAAATACTCATGTAGCTAATCAGTTTATCTTTGTCAATAAAGCACAAAACCGATCATCTTTGTTTAACGCCGCTCACCGCCTGCCGCTATCAGTCTCTTTTGTCTCTCACCGCCGCAAGCCTTTGTTTGTTAAAATTGCATGTGGTAGTTTTGTCTAGTACACTTAACCCTTTTAAAACAAGTCAAATGTCAAGTCAATGCCAACTTAGTATTCATAACCAATGTTTTATTGTAAAATCATAATGAGATTCGTCACCACAACTACCACAAGTATCACAAGTAGAGTGAAACATTTTAGCTACCCAGTTGGTTTAGGTGGCTTATTTTCAAGGATACAGTAGCTACAGTCGTGTTTGATAGCTTAAATAAAAGGGTAAAAGCCAAGCATGTTTTTAAAATGGTTTGAAAATTCGTGGCTATTTTAGTTTTTTTTTATCGTACTTTGAAATCACTTAAATCGTTTACATTTTCATGTAACTAAAATTTTAAATCGCTGTCAACTTGTTTTCTTTAGACACAGATGTTTGAAATCACTTTTCTAGTGTTTGATAGACATTGCACAATACGAAATAAAACAAAAAAAAATCTATCTGCAGTAAAAAAAGTTCTAATTATCGATTTAGTCTGAAGTTTTGCAGTTTTCTCCGACAAATCTTAAAATTTAAATTAAAAAAAAACTAATAACATTTGTCTAAGACAAGTATGGCTAAAAATGTTCTACATGACCTAGACTATCTCCTACTTTCGGCTTTGCATCCGGTTACCAAACACCCTGTATAATTACCACCATTATTGCAACCAGTAAATAATGTAACGTCAGTGTATTATCTGCCAGTGTTGTAATAATGTATGAAAATTCATTACCATATCGATAACGCGGTAAGGTAATGAAAATCCAGCCCTCCTCCCCGACCGCGGTTGCCCTCCTCAGCGGTGAAATGGTGGTCATTCTAATGGTTTCCGAACACGTCATTTAGGATTTATTATTATTTATTTATCGTATGGCTAATTAATACACAGTGTTGTTTTTTCATGCAATTATCACAATTTAAATTTAAATTTATAATATGTGTGTATATAAAGCAGTCTATGCAACTGTACGTAATTAGGCCTTAAACACTCGTATGAAATAATGGTAACAACAGGCATTCGTATCGATTTCTTCTAGACAACTTACGGTGATAATTAATAGATTATTTTTCTTGCTAAGGAATCATTTTGTAGCAGCTAGATCAATTTTTCTCTCTGGTTGCATAATTTAATCAATTCATATGTTTAGATTGCGCAATACGACTATGACTTTAAATAAAATACTGTAGTCATTCATCTAAAAAAACAGTGTAACAGTATGTAATAACTACTGTCAATGAAAATAAGTATCCACTAATGATAGCCCTTAAAATTAAAAGATGCATCTAAAAATTTAACGACCAAACTAATGGCTTCCTTTTATCGATGCATTATTTTAGAAAACTACAATTTAATTAAACTAAACACATAAATAACAAAGATATCAGGATAATTAATTTCCTATATAATAATAATAATAATAATATATTCTTTATTGTGCACCATAAAGTAGAAATAGACAAACAGAAAATCAAAATTAAAAACTAGGTAACAACAGGCGGTCTTATCGCTTAAAAGCGATCTCTTCCAGACAACCTTTGGGTAGCTGGAGACTAAGTACATAAAACAATGAACGGGTAGTGCCTAAAAATAAATAAACACATATACACACTAATATAATAAATAGATACAAAAAAAAATACATAAGTACATAAAATATATACCATAAATTATATAAATATATAAATAAATAAAGGCATGTTAAGTAAGCGACAGGTAATGCGATTTCAAAAGATTTTTAAAAATAAGAAGGGACATACACTACGCTACTACTATATTTATTACGTAACATTTTAATTTCTAATCTAAGTATTTATTAATGTATCTTTACACTCCTTCAACCACTATTAGTAAAGATTGTTTCTATCAGACATTACTTATTGACAGAGATTCCCCAATATACAATTTAGACTTTATCATTTAGTTAATAGAATTCAATTTGAAAGATGACATCTTTTGATAAGAATGGTGGTAAAAAGTGTCCCATGACGGACCCCGGATATAAAAGAAATTTAAATAAGATCATAGGACTATAGCTGTTAGGTTCAATTTATGAGGAAGAAATGTTTACTTTGATGTTGTCTTCATTTGGGCATGATTTATGTTGAAAAAAGGCGTTTTAAAATAATGGAGGGCCACAAAACTCAAAATTGAACAAGTGTTATAAAATTACTAGGAATCTTTAAACTCCTGGATGGATTTTTAATATTCAATGAATACGTTACCTTGTTTTAAGAATAAGTGAAAAATTGTGACTGATAATTTTGAACCGACAATGCTTCTGAATAAAGATCACTGCACTGAGTAAATATTTTCAAACTAACATTATATTTTCATGACGTTTTTGAACGTAATCATCATTTCATTTGTTGTATGGGCCAAACATATAAGATCAAACGAGCTTCGCAAGAAGTTCGATCGTTATTATATGACTCGCTTCATTGGAAGATTTAATGAAACACTGATTTAAACTTTCACGGTTTTTACACATATCTATTTGTAATAACGGGACTTAACCGCGTATATATTTCTAAAAATTACCTTCGACGTTTCGAGGACGGCATTGTCCCCGTGGTCCCGAAGAAAGACCTTCTATGTGTAATAACGGGACTTATTACAAATAGATAGATATAATGAAGTTTATGTTTATATAGAGTGTCCCATAAATTCTGATTTTGAGAAATTAACAATCCATACCCCCTTAATATATTTCGTTTACCCCAAAATACTCTACAAAAAAAATTCAGCTTTTATCCGATTTTCCCATACAAAGTATGAAATTGCCCAAAATTTTTTTTCCATGTTTGCATGTTTCCATCAGTGCATCGCATTCCTGTATGAACCTTTTTTATTAAAAAATTCTCGCTACGAACCGAAAACCGATAAAAACAACTTATCTTCTGCCCAAATTTCTTCATAGTAATTTGTATGGGGAAATTACGATGCAAGTCGGCACGGATTAGAGTTAAAGGAATGGCCTGATTTTTTTTTGTAGAGTATTTTGGGGTAAACGAAATATATTTAGGGGATACGCATTGTGAATTTCTCAAAATCACTATTTATGGGACACCCTAATATAGGTAGTTATTTTATCTAACTGCATACTAGCCCGATTATCCTTTTATTTAAAACTAGTCCTGAAAACATCATTTTGACAATGAATAATATCAAGATCTAAGCTATGCCTGAGTTATTCTGCATCAAGGTATCAAGCAGGTTTTACTAGAAAACCCACATGCCGAGGGCCTATTCTGTTCTAGATGAAGATTTTAGATCGGAGCCTTGAGTGCTAACCGGTGTTTGTAAAATGGACAATTAACGTGCAAGAAACTCGTGACGTTACGTGGTTACGTGACCAATCCCTTAATGAAATTTATTTAGTTTACTGGTTACCCTATTATTACTAAGACTCTGCTGTCCGTCTGTCACCAGGCTGTATCTCATGAACCGTGATAGTTTTTTTAAATTTATTTATTAAGGAACAAACAGTCTTATAAAAACATATCTTTAAATTATATCTAAAAGCTATTTTTACTATATAGACCTATAGTTTCCTGTATTTCTTAACAGTAAAAAAAATATAAACATTTCTATGCACCTTGGAACAGGACTTTTAAAACAAAGTTCAGTTTTGCAAGTCTTGTGTGAGGTGTACCCTTGTTTTGTCGACAACTTTTTCATCGAATATTATTTCATCGACAACAATTCATCGAAACTTTAGTACTAGTAATATTGTTTGGCGTTATTTTATTTCAACTACTATTTATTTAAATTTATCTTAATACGTAGAAATACTATTCAACGAATATTACTTAATCGCCGATTTGTTTCAAATTATTTTAATTGGCACAACTACAAAACATTGCAATTCATTTCTTCGAAGTATTACTTTAATACAATTTTATAATATATGTCCTACTGTACATTTATATTACTGCATATTTACTGTTGCCAGAAGTGGGTTAGGTTAGGTTAGAACTGCGTCTCCCAAGAAAACGAACTGTTGCCAGAAGTGGGTTAGGTTAGGTTAGAACTGCGACCCCCAAGAAACCGAACTGTTGCCAGAAGTGGGTTAGGTTAGGTTAGAACTGCGACCCCCAAGAAAACGAACTGTTGCCAGAAGTGGGTTAGGTTAGGTTAGAACTGCGTCCCCCAAGAAAACGAACTGTTGCCAGAAGTGGGTTAGGTTAGGTTAGAACTGCGACCCCCAAGAAACCGAACTGTTGCCAGAAGTGGGTTAGGTTAGGTTAGAACTGCGACCCCCAAGAATACGAACTGTTGCCAGAAGTGGGTTAGGTTAGGGTAGAACTGCGACCCCCAAGAAAACGAACTGTTGCCAGAAGTGGGTTAGGTTAGGTTAGAACTGCGGTACCCAAGAAAACTAACTGTGGCCAGAAAAGCCACACATGATCAGATAAACAATTTTATATCTGAAACTACCCACATAGCTATAATCGCGCAGAAAGAGCGGACTGACGTGATTGCGTTTAGTTTCGATAACGAAATATTACCAATTGAAATAATTTTATGCGGAATAAATATTATTACATGTAAAAAAATGAATTAAAAAAAACCGAAATGAAAAGCCATGACATGAATTTTATTGAAATAAGTCAACTACCAATTAAAAGACCTCGGTTCAAATTACCTAGTAACGAGTCCTCGACGCAATGACTTGTCGATGAAATGAAAATACATGAAACGTTGTCTTTGAAATAATATTCCATTAAATGTCTGTCGGCAATTCAATGGTAAACCCTTGTGTGACACTATAGAAAAGGCCCCGCTTGTCGGAATTCAGAAGCCTGCTGTACGTGGTACAGATTCAATATTGTATTAGACCGTGGCCGACGATGTGGTGGAGTGGAGAACGTTCGCCGGAAGACTCGCTTCTCGGTGAGGGTGCACCAGCTATAGTGCCGGCAATACGTGCGCTTCAGCTCGTTTGTGGTGCGCGTGCCGCGGCCGCTGCAGGACACCATCGCGAGTGCAGATTTCTGGCCGAGGGGTGTCGTGTTTCGGCGATTCCGGGGCAATCTGCCGAATCCTACGCCAGATCAGACGACGCAACGGAGCCACGCAGTTGCGTCGCCTAAATCAAACTAGTATTAAGTTTTTTATATGTTTTTTTTGTTCGCAGTGCTTTGGTTTTTACTGTAGTGCTGAGTAACTGTTTTGAATAATAAACGGGGAGTGCGGGGGAGGGGAACTATACGGGGGCTATTCGTACGTAACGTACAAATAAACGTCAGTCCATACAGTAAATATGACCACTGGTGGCACTGGTTATATGTTTTCGGCAGAGGGGAACACCTGTCATGGCCGCTCCGGTTGGTTGAATTCTCTAAGTTATAGGGGGTGAAATTGAAAAGAGAGGAGCAATTGCATATGATCTAATGGGATGTTAATACTCCTGTCTCGACGAGCCAACGTGTGCCGCCAGGAGAAACCTTCAATGGATTCATAGTTTTCCGACATTTCATGTCAAAATGGCTTTTGGCTTATTTAGTGGCCCAACGTATCAATGAAGCCGACAGCGAAAGAGAAGTTAATGCGTTACGTGATAACGCATTAACTTCTCTATTTTGGGCAAGGATTTTAAAATACTGATTAACATAATCCATAAATTCGTTAATGCTTTAGATGTTAGGCGACAGTATTTAAATTATTAAAGATTACATCTAATACGTATACGGGTAAAAATCTGGCCTGGCGATAAGACGACTTTAAATCCGAAGGTCGCGGGTTCAAACCCCGGCTCATACCACTGAGTTTTTCGGAACTTATGTACGAAATATCATTTGATATTTACGAGTCGCTTTTCGGTGAAGGAAAACATCGTTAGGAAACCGGATCAAATCCCAACAAGGCCAAGTTTTCCCTTTGAAAGGTCAGATGGCAGTCGCTTTCGTAAAACCTAGTGCCTACGCCAATTCCTGGGATTGTGTTGCCGAGCGGACCCCAGGCTCAATTCAACAAAAAAAAAAGATGGTAGATGGGCATAGGATGAAGAAGTAGGAGGAAGAAGATGAGTGTTTTTAACCTATTTTAAAGTTTTTTTTAATAAGAGGTTTTTGTTTTTTGTACGATTGTGGTGCAAAAGAAAAAAAAAATTCAATCTATCAAAAGTATTCTTCAAATATTAAAGGCACTCCTGTATTGTGAGAGGTGTTTTCCTTGTATTTCGTCTGTATTTACTCCTACTTAGTCTCATAAAGTTTTATGAAGTCCGTAACCTTTTTATAGATCACTGCAGAGAAAAGATTTTAGCGATCAGGGCTGAAACCGAACCAGCGTCCTATGCTTCCACGTTAACCACTAAAATCACGTGATCCGATCACCCAGGTGGTTGTATTTGATGATTTTATTATCTTCTGTGATCCCCCAGGTGATCCCATTGGACCATGTATCTATCATGTTCCCCTGGGTGATTATAGCGGACAGAATGCTATCCAATTCACGCCAAATGGCATAAACCTCAAGGCTACACGGCGGAATTCATTGAAATTTCTCGTGTAATGTTATCACTGACGAAATAATGTTTGTTACTCATTTTTAACTTGGTTTCCTCGGAAAATAAAGGGAATTGGAAAATCTGACTGGGGTTTTATGAACTTAGAAGTTAAAAACATAAAATAGTTGATATGGAGATCCGACTCATTTATTCGGGATCGTCGAGAGCAATCTTTAGCTGACCAGACACTCAGTAATAATAATGTCATTATTTTTGTAGCCGTCCTTTTCTATGTACATAGAGAATGAGAAGGACGAGTAGAGAAATAATGTCATTATTACTGCAGTGTCTGGTCAGCATTTATTATTATTATTAAATTATTTATTCATGTAAAACAATTACAGGTTTCGGGAGTTACAATATTGCGCCAAACTGGAGTAACCAGTTTGTTGGCGCATCGCGCTCAATCACATACTTAACAATAAAGTAGCCTGACCAGAAATATATGATCATGCGCCATGTTGCGAAATTTCATTGGAACTAATTTCTTACACTGGCAATAATTTTAATGACAGAATCATATGCATGTGTGAGTGCATGTGATAGGCTGTCACTGTCATTGAGGCGGTTTACTTAAATGATAATAAAGTGATCAATATTAAAAAACAAACTACTGAAAATTCCCAAAATTATCCATAGTCAAGAGTGGAACATTGTAGATAGTGTATATAATAAACTGCTGTAATGTAAGTAATACGCTCGGGAAATGAAACTTCTTCGCTGTGAAACATTTTCAAATTAACATCAAAGCTGACAGGTAAACAAATCAAGATGTCACCATACCATAGAGAACTGCACTGTTGCCATATAAATGAGAATAATAGCGCCCTCTTGACAATAATCATATATTTCTGGTCAGGCTTTAATTGTTTACAATTCATTTGTTTACAATGTCATTTGTAAATGCAAGGGCGCACACTAATTACAAACATAACCTATTAATTCAAAATACAATTTCCCTTTTAACCAACCATTCCCACCAATCAATATCAACCGATAGAGCATCCCGTAGTAAATTCTCGAAATGCTTGCTAATGAAAGTAATGAAACTAATGATTTTCTTTACGATTCCATTGATTTACTCGGATGTCAAGTCAGGTGATTACTTACATAAATTATAGTCGCTGTTAAAAGGCGGTAAAATGCATTTTTATTAAAAACACATTTGTTTAAGTAATGGTATGCTACTTCAATAATTAATTCGATTCATCATTCAAGTCAAGATTCGGTTAAATATGAGAAAAATAGGCATCAAATTATTTTAAGCTCAGTACCCAGTACCCACAGAAAATAAATATTACGTACGTATGATACCTACCCATTCATGTGAAATAAAACGTTTTTATTTATTTACTTGTCTAGTTAATTGATTGTGACGTTGCCACGATAATCCAAAGGCAACTATTGTTTAAAGATATTCACTTACGGACATCATTGATAACTAAGTAGGTCTAGGTATACTAGTCTAGCTGGGTACCTGATGTACTTTCGTTTTGCATACACAACAGAAGTTTGAAATGCCAGTCTGTGAATTGCCTTAACAATCATAGCACATCCGTAACAGTGCTAAACAAGCGTACGGACAGCTTGTTAGTTTTATGTACTACGACGGTGGAAAACAAGTATACGGCCCATCTGATGGTAAACAGTAATACCTATGGACGCTTGCAACTCCAGAGGCGTCACTTGCGCGTTGCCGACCCTTTAGAAAAGAGGAGCAGGGTTAGTACCTACGCGGATTTCAATATAAAAGTATGCATCAGTAATTTAAAGTTTTGTTGTAATCTACAAAAACCGATGGTGCAACCACAGACATAAAATAGGAAGACGTGGTCCCACGAAGATAGATCTGTGATTCCATAATAATCCACGGTCTCGTGCACACACTCACTTCAGACGTTTGAACCAATCACCGCTCGTCCACGAGTTGTATATGTTTGCGTGTCGCGCGTAAACACGAGGAAATCGGCTCATTATGATTCACAATTTTGTCTTCACTATGGTCTTCACGGCACCGCGTCTTCTTATTTTATATGTCTATAGGTCCAATAAACTTTTCTCTAAAACATCCGTCTTTACAGTTATATACAAGATGTTTCGTTTCGTGATCGGCAATATTTCACCGTCATATTGTGGCTGGTGAAATTTCTCGGAGGCTCCCGATGCGGCAGACATATTGAAAAACGGACGACGTGCCGCCACTGCTGAACGTGCACTGTACTGCGCTGGCTGGCACTTGATACTTTTGTTGTTTAATTTATGAAGAATTGTGTATTCTGGGTTTATTTAAAAATCCATACTAATATTATAAATGGGAAAGTGTATGTGTTTGTTTGTTTGTCCGTCTTTCACGGCAAAACGGGGCGACGAATTGACGTGATTTTTTAAGTGGAGATAGTTGAAGGGATGGAGAGTGACATAGGCTACTTTTATCTCTTTCTAACCCCCCACTTCCCTAAAATGGGGGGTGGAAGTTTGAACGCGAGCGAAGCCGCGGGCAAAAGCTAGTATAAATATACTCTCATACCGATTTTGTTTTTGTTTTTGTAGATTACTGAACGGTTGTGATATCACTGAATTTGCAAACGGTTAATAAATGAAGGCAAGTTTAGCTCCAAAGTTTAATTTACGATATTACGTATCTTAATACAAGGTGTAACAAAAATAGTGGTGATCCCTTTAAGGACATAATTGGTATCGTATTGCGACTTAGAAAAAGTAGGAGAAAATTTTTTAACGCGAAAAAATGTTTTGTATGTGACACGTTCTAATTTTTTCTTCGTTTTTCATAATTAGAATATGATACCAATTACGCCCTTAAACGGAACACCACTATTATTGTTTCACTTTGTATTAATGTCGTATATTAAACGTGGGAGCTAAAATTGCCTTCATACCTAATCATAGCACATCCGTAACCGTGCTAAGCGTAAGGTCCGCGAATGTAGTAGCTTAGCTTGGAAATTCAGTGATATTACGAGCGGTGGTAATCTACAAAAACTTTTATATCTTTTACTAATAGTTTAATAAACTTAAACGTCAGGCGAAATAATAAAAGTAAACCTACACATTTTTTTTTGTATGGAGTACTAGCCTTTTCCCGCGGCTTCGCCCGCGTACTATAAGTACTCAAAAAGAATACGATACCCATGTTGATTTTCAGACTTTGTGACCACATTTTCCCCTTTTAGGGGTTGAGTTTTCAAAAAACCTGAAACATGTGTTTACTCATTTATCGTTAGGAATACTCCTGTGAAGTTTCAAATAAAATAGTCTAACAAATCTTGATTCGCCATACAAATTTTGGACCCCCATTTTACCCCCTTAGGGGGTGAATTTTGAAAAAACCTTTATTAGTGCACCCCTAGACCTTATGGAACCTACATGCCAAATTTGGAATCTCTAAAACCAGCGGTTTGGGCTGTGCGTTGATATGTCAGTCAGTCAGTCAGTCAGTTTCTTCTTTTATATATTTAGATGTGTACAAATGCAGTTAGGTAACTACATTTACATAGGTATTTACTTAACAAAATCTTGGGTATGATTAGATATTTATATTTTTAAATAAACCCATAATAAAAAATTCTTCATAAATTAAAGTATCAAAACCTTTCTTTAGCAAACAAGTAAGTTAGCGGGCACGTTCCGAAAGTTCGAACTTTGAATTCAGAACCGTTGCTATGACGACCAGATCCAACCGCTGATAAACCAATACAATACATTATACACCTTAATTTTATATTAATAAAGTCCAGTTTTAATTGCACTGCTTTATTAGCTTACTAAATTACAAGAACGTATCATGTAGTATGTAATTTAAAGTCGTAAGGTTCTATTTTCAGTGCTTAGTTAAGTTTCGTCATTAGCTTTTGAGAAATAATGGAATATTTTAAAACGTAATTGTTGAATTAGCAATTAGTATCAATTATGTTTGTAAACTTACTTGTAAACATTCCTTGACATGGTTTGGAATTTGGAAGATATACGATGGTAATCAGAATTTGAAGGAAGCCTGTAACTGTAACTCAGGTTTTTGTCTTTTATTTGTTTCATTATGGTGTGTATTATATTATGGTGTATTAATTTTTTCCGGACTTGGGTATGTCCTTAAACTACGCCAAAAAGAGAGGTATGGGCACTGCGAATGGCATCTCGCTGGGCACGTTCAGCGAATGTCATCTCGCTCAAATCTAGAGCAGAGCCCGACTGGGGAAGTACCTCCACCTTACAGAAAACCACAGCCAAATAGCACTAGTGCTATTTGGCTGTGGTTTTCTGTAAGGTTGAGGTACTTCCCCAGTCTAGGGTCTAGACCCTACTCATAGTATTGTGTTCCTGCTGGTGAGTAAGGTTGCCAAAGAGCTCAAAGAGGACCCAGTGTGTTGACGATGAGAGACCTTCTTGTTCCTTTAGCCGTCAACACAGTGAATGCTCCTTTTTGTAAAGGGTCGGCAACGCGCATGTGATTTCTTTGAAGTTGCAGGCGTCCATAGGTTACGGTAGCTGCTTTCCATCAGGAGGGCTGTATGCTTGTTTGCCACTATCGTGGTATTTAAAAAAATAATATATTATTTTGATCAATGATGGTTGCGTGCCGTTATTTTCTGACTTTATTTTGTCTTTAAAGATACCTATCGATTAATGCAAATATGCTAATTGTTTGTTTTGATTCCAAGGAGTATAGAATAAGGCAAATCATATGTTGGTCGTTGTGATTGGAGGTACGACTCATAATGTTCTACCTTAGACGATTGGCTAAAATGCGCCTTAGCATTTACAAAGATTGCATATATACGGGAAAATTCGACCAGTGCTGCTGTGACCCGGCTGGCCAAGTGGTTAAGGCGTTAGCCGCGAATGCAGAAGACGCTGGTTCGATCCCAGCCCTGAGCACCGGAGGCCTAGGTCACTTTTTCCTTTGTATATGACATCTATGTAAGTTTATAAATCATATGTTTTTATGTGTATAAATATTATCTTTAGGTATGCCGCTCACAAGCTGGTTCTTCGTATTACCTAACTTAGTTATCAAATTGGAATACTTATTTTAAATTCCAGAATATTCAAGCAAGTGAAACAATTAGTCGTTTCATAACTATGATTACCTTATGAACTTTAAATTAAGTGTTTATATAAAACATTAATAAAAAATCTTTGTTATTTCAAATCGTTAAGTTACGTAAATTGTTAGTTAAATGAAACTGGCTTATGATGGCATTGCTATCTTTATCCCGTGACAAAAGTCAGCGTGAATTTAAATATCATCGTGTTTATCTAAACAGTGAGTGCGTACGCGCAGGGCCGGGGACAAAAACGCGCACGTCTTGGAGACGTGCTGCGCGTGACCGCGCGACGTGCTGGCAGCTGAAGTGTTCACAGTACTATTCGTTAGTGGCCAGATAGAATTATTGAAGTCAGTTGGAGCGAGCCCTTAGGGGAAACTGCACCATACAAGATGTAACAAAAATGCTGGTGATCTGTTTAAGGGCATAAATGGTATCGTATTCTAATTATGAAAAGCTAAGAAAAAAAATTTTCACTCGAAAAAAAATAGATATTTGGGTAGTTGCCCCTAAAGATGACCGACCCCCAAAAGATGAACGAAACGTCTTACAATCTAAATAATTAAATCGTGAATTATGCTATTTATGCTACACGCCTAAGGGTATTTTTCTGTAACGCGTCAACACTTCGTCGGCAATGTCATTTATACTGCCAGACAGTTGCGCCTGGCATATGGCCGTTATCGGTCGCCGAATCTGGGTTTCGCGCCAAAATCGCCATTTGTATGGAAATCTTATTAAGGTAAGCGTTTCAAAATATAAGCTTTTAATTGCATAGAAAATAGAATACAAGACCTACTGACATGGTTTTGGTCATTTTAGATTCTAGACTAATATCCCTTTCATTCACGTTACTAAAAAATACATTTTTATTATTATTTAATGATATATTTGCTGTTCAAGTCATGGTTCCAATATTGTGTGTAATTTCCAATAGATGACCGGCGGTCAACTTGTGGGCATGGGCTATTTTTTTCAAATGCTTGTATAAATTCTAATATAAACGATAGACAAACCATATATATTTTAAATTGATTGCTGTCTGGTACACAATTTTTTGACCAAAAGTTGAACAGCACTTTCTTTCGCTAACACCTTTATTTTGGGGGTTTATTTTAGTATGAAAACGTGTTTGTTCAACCGATATTTCTATACCCAAAAGATGAACTAAGAGAATTTCCTAGTTCATCTTTTGGATTGGATTCCAATAAATGAATTTGGCTTAAAATTAGTTCGTTCATTTTGTCAATATCGTGTCCAAAACTTGAACTAACAAAATTTCTTAGTTCATGTTTTGGCAGGAGGTTTTAAGCTGAACATTTTTAATGGCTAAAATTACTTATTAAATCTATCGCTTTATTAATATCTTAAATTCGTAAAAAAATGTTTTTATACTGCGAACCTATTTAATTTTTTATATATTTTATGTATAATTAAATTAAATCTGGGGCAAAGTTGGACTGTTATCAGTATGGAGCAAAGTTAATCTGTTAACCGTCTAACTTTGCCCCAGATTTAATTTTGTTCTAAGTGCTCGTGAGTACAGAATAGAATTACTTATTAATAAGAAAAACTTTGTGATTACAATTACTTTGGGATGAAGGTAGCAAATTGTACGACATTAATTAAAAAAACGTATGTTTCTGTTAAAAATAATAAATATAATCTCTTAATTTGATTAAAATAGTCCACAATACCCTTAGTAAATAGGTAATATTATTAAAACTAATAGATATAATATAGATATGGAAGTGAAAATATATAGATTACTGTACTATAGCAATCTATTATTTTTATTCTATATCGCTGATTTATCAAAACCATTACCATTGTTAATTTTGCGATAGTCTGATTTTTTCCTAACTATTTATTTTATTTCTACGTATACAATTTTTTTTTAAGATTAGATAAATCGTGCGACTGTCGTCGTGCGATTTCTGGGAAAACGAGTTTAAAACTCACCAGTTTTACTCTTGTTGTCTTAAGCGTATTTTTTCTGAAATGGCTGAAAAAAATAAAGACACATGGGCGAAATTGACCGTTATTTTTCTAATCCAAAAAGAGCGAGTGTTGTGAAACTGTCAGCACCTAGGTTAGAAATATCATTTCCCCTCGGTTATCATAACTAGGTACCATTAATCGGCTACCAAATGAAAACGTATTGTTTATTCGATCAGTTTCAAATGATTAATAAATACTGCTTGTATGATCATTATAAGAGTTCGCCTGGATTTTTGGCCTGAGCCGTGCTACCTAATAGCTACCGAACCCTATACTAGTGCTAGTAGTGCTAACTGATAATATCAACAAAATACGTAAGTAGTACACACAGAACTATTTATTTTATAAACCGTTTAATTTAACACAATAATTTACAAATTCGTGATAGTCTGATGATGATATTAATAATCTACTTTCGTTTTTGTTGGGAATTTTTGTTTAGCATGCATAATTTACTTGGGGCAAAGTTAGACTATTCTTAACAAATGCATTTTGGCCCAATACTAGTTCATCTACTGGAGTCAAGTCGTTCATAAATTGGACACCGATTTATACTTTTTTACTAGTTCATCTTTTGGATCAAAACGTTCATAATTAGGGCACTTTGTTCATCTTCTAGGTAAAATGGCCTATTCCGGCCAATAAACATTTTTATACAAATATTGTATGGTCATAGGAGGGTTTGGAATAGCTTATTTTAAACTAGATTATATGCGGAATCATATAAAAAAATTAAACCGTATGAAAATTGGTTATACCACACATAAAAAAAATACCAAAGTTGGGGTAGTCGCTTAATCGTTCATCTATTGGTGATCTGACCCTTGTACAACAAGAGAAGAAAGTTCATATTTACTTCGAGTGCTAATTTTGAGTCCTGAGCAAGCGAAAGATCCTATAATTCTAATTTAGAATCTTGAGCGTAGAGAGGGACTCAAAAGCACAAGATGTAAATAACTTTATTCTCATGTTGAACATATACTATTTTTCACCTCAGCAGTGAGAAGACATGGAAAAATACAACCTGGGTGATGCTTAATCCTTCTTTGTCACTTTTTTCACTTGTATTTATTATAATATTCTTACATTTGAGTTCGAAAACCTCAATTATAAGTTAATAACACAAAAAATAATCAAAATAAATTAAATATTTTTAAAATATCTATACCGCCATTTTGACTTTTGTCAACTTTTTTTTATCTGCGTTCCGTAACTACTGTTTGATCACAATACGAGAGATTGTTGTAAGTAATAATATTTTTCACATGATAATCTTGTAGTTTTTTCCGTTTATACTTATTTGATCTTGAAATAAAGAACGTAAATTATGTTAGGTGTTGTATGGTTAAACATTTCAAAATTAAAATTTGTTTAAATTATATTTACAAATTAGTACTTCTGCGCATTTTGGAACGTTTCGTTCTGACTCTGTTTCAGGGGTCGAATCGAAAGTTCAGAATACGAATTAAAATTAAATAAAATTTGATTGAATGACGTTTAAAATATTTCTGTCTCTCTCTATTTACTAATGACGTGAAAAAGACAACACGAATGGCTTCCGAGTATTTCGAATTTGTATTAGACCTCGCGTGCGGATTGATATTGTAATTCCAAGGTCAACAAGGTCATTTTGTCTCACGCTCGCAGCAAAATTGAGTTTTGCTCACTGTTTTTAGGTATCAAAGAACCCTCGTTCCTGCTGCTGGAGGTGAAAAAGAGTTTGTATGGAGGGTGAGCCGGCTGGGTCGATGTGCCCCGTACAAAAAAAATGTTTTTCGCGTTAAAATATGGTTTTCCTACTTTTTCTTGGTCGCAATACGATGCCGATTATGCCCTTAAACGGATCTTCAGTATGTTTGTTACCTGTATGTCCTCGTAAGTAATGCCTGATTCACAGTATGCACATATTTGGCTAATATACGCCAATCTAAGGGGCGCAGCTACAGGTGTGGTTGCAGCCCTTAATTTTGGGGTGGTGTCACTAATGCAGAAATGAATTTATGAGGGGGTCAGTAATACATTTTTCAAGTTTACGTGTACGATTTTGGAGGGGTCATGCTCCTTGACCTCCCCCCGCGCCTGCGCAACTATAGGGAACGTGCATGAACTGAAGATGGCAGCACAGGCCGCCCCTATTTATTGGAACGACGAGCAAACAACAGATTTAAATTGCCGAATTGAACCACTAGATGGCAGGCATTTGTACATACAAGTGTACGTGGGTGAAATTTTGGGGGCAGTATATAGGTACCTTTGGCGGTATTATACCTACTGCTAGACGACAATAGAAGGTATCTATAATATTGTCGTGGAGTAGTTTCAGTTTCCGACTTTGACCAAGATGGCGGACCCTCCAACGCGCACGATCCCTATTCGATGGAACGAGTCCACAATAACGCTTGCTCTCTCTCTATCTCTACAGGGTGTAACAAAATTCTAGTGATCCTTTTAAAACCATAATTGGTATCGTATTCTAATTATGACAAAGTAAGAAAAAGATATTCTTGCGAAAAAAAATGGTTTTGTATGGAGGATTGGCCAACCGAGACGACTTGTCACATACAAAAAAAAATACCCTTTAAAGTATTTTTTTCTCCTACTTTCTCTTACTCGCAAGACGTTACCAATTATGCCCTTAAACGGGTCACCAGTATTTTTGATACATCCTGTATGTATAACGCATAGCTGCATTCCTTAGGTTGGCCTACGAAGAAGGAAAGGGAAAGACTGGTTACACACTGGGTCTTCTTAATGTCCACATTAAGTGTCAGGAGATAATTTATTGCTAAGGCGAACTTTCTTTGTAACATAAAACCAGCTACGGTAAGTTCTAGTGCTCGACACGACAATGACCAATAGTTGACACGCGGCTCTTTATTGCTGACTTAAGCTCCTGTTACACGGTCGCCAACAAGCCCCTCTGACAGAGCGACCTTGGTCTGGACGGACCGTGTAGACAGTTGTTTCCAGCAAAATTGTATGAAGCACCAACCAAGGTCAATGTGACCTTGGACCGTCGGCATCCTTGTTCGCGACTGTCTAGCAAACACTTTAAGTTGAAAGATAACATGTATGTCCTGGGACTGGGACAGTGTCGAGCACACGTTAACCTTAAGTATCACTTGTCGACTTGTGGTCAAACCATAGTTATACCGCAAAAAAGCAGCATCACACATGGGGTAATAGAAAAAGTTAATAGTACCTTACCTACGTGATGTGGTGAAGACAGTCGTTTGACAAGCAACGAGGTACCTACGCAGTTAGGCTGCGTTTCCACCAGAGATGAGCGAGAATGCGTTACGAGGGATGTGTTTGTTAACGTTGCACCGGTGGACACTAAGATTCTCCTGAATATTCACCATTCAGGAATCTTAGTTTAGAGATAGTAGATAAAGCAGTGTTCCTTGGTTCGACGTTGGACAAAAATCTACAATGGAGTCCTCATATAAGAAAACTCGCTCTTCGATTAAGCTCGGCCGCTCATGCCGTTAGGAGAATTAGACAATTAACGAATATTGACACAGCTCGTTTAGTTTATCACAGTTACTTTCATAGTGTAATGTCATATGGTATTCTGGTTTGGGGCAAAGCAGCTGACATACAGACAAATTTGTTTTACAAAAAATAACCATCCGCTCTCTGTATAACTTAAAGACAGGTGCATCAGTTAGAGAACTATTTAAAGAAATTAATATTTTAACTGTTGCTTCCCAATATATCTATGACAATATTATTTTTGTTGTAAAGAATATACATACATTCAAAAAAAATTCTGACATCCACAGCTATAACACTAGAAATAAAAACAAGCTTGCTATCAGAAGTAGTCGTATCCGCAAAGCATATAAGTCATTTTTTGGTCAAGGTATTCACATTTATAACAAGTTACCCGTCGATGCTTTAAATTTATCATTTCCCGCTCTTAAGAAATATTTGAAAAAAAGTTTAATGTCAAAGGGTTATTACAGGGTCGAGGACTATATGACGGACAAAGATGCATGGCCCAAACCAGAAAATACTACAAAATCATCTAACATTTAGAGGACACAGTTCAGATAGGAAAGCATATGAAACGTTTTGTGAAGCAATCAGATTTGGATTTTATTATTATTATTTTATTTTAATTAAACAATACGTACATTGTATGTCTCTCAAGCTGTTTTGATATGCCTTCTTATAGAACTACGCATTATTGTGTATCTTTAAGATGTAATATTACTGTATTACTGTTTTGAAAAAATAAGTCCCGCCGAGTTTCTTGCCGGTCATAAATAATTCTTCTCGGGTCAGAGGTGTAGGGTTAGAACCGGAGGTAGTTTTTTTTTTCTCTCTGACGTTCATAAGTGCATTGTAATGTGCCTAAATTGAAGAATAAATATCTTTTATCTTTTATCTTTTTATCTTTTAAGCCTATTGGTGCTTAACAAACACGTTCAGAATCACCTCATTTTTATCCTCGCACAGCGCAGCTCTAGGATTGGATCTTAACACATTCCTAGCAACTCATTCTCGCTCATCTCTGCTAGAAACGCAGCCTTAAAGTGAAACGAGATATGACATTAATAGAAGGAAGATAGATAATTATTTACTAAGATATCTTTTTACACTGGTTATGAGTCTATATATCACACATGGTGTTACGGTTAATTATACCTAAGTGATGCAGTGAAGATAATCGTTTGACGACTAAGCACGAGATACGCATATCGCATACGACTTGTAGTGATATAAGTACCTGAAACAAGAAGTAACATTAATAAAGCAACATAGTTAATTATTTTATGCTTATTACCCGTCGAATCAGATAGATTATAATTGAAAATTTGCGGTTGGTGTCGAGTGAATCTATTAGTTTTGTTGAAATTAAGGTGAATAATGATCTGTGCATTACACATTTCCCAAAAATAAACTGGCTAAATATCTACCTCAAATAGCAGGAATATAACGGTTAAATTTGAATATGATAAAGGTAATAACTAGTTTTAGGTTATTGTAAGAAGAATATTCGATGAACATTATAGATTCTCATATTTTTTGTGATTTGTCCAAAAGCTTAACTTATAAAGAGAGCAACTTCTTTCGTGCAAAAGAGCCATATACATGTCTCTTACTGGTGGGTGCGGTTTAAGAGAGTTTGGGTGTCACCTTAAAACTGTTGCATTATCTTATCTTATCCTATTTGATTTTAGGGGCCCATATGGATACACTTCGACCCAAAGGGATCTTTTGTGTAATTGCCCCCTATCTAGTACACCTACTCAAGAGATTTTAAGTAATTAAGTTAATATGTAATCTGTTTTCTTTTTGGCGCAATAAAGTATATAATATATAATTAGACAACATAAGCTTTGCATGCTATTTTACAAAATGTTATATTTGCTTAGATTGCATCACTTGTGGCGCCAAAATTCTCGCAAAAGAGAACCATACACTTTAAATAACAACAGGTACCATTCATCCATTATCCTTTACCATCTAACCCTTTAATGCATCTTAAACCCCAGTCACGATTATACAACATTTAAGAAGTCGTTCAACTCCTGGGTCAGATCGACCCGATAGCGCGGCACGTGGGGACTGTCCCACGATCGAGAGAGATAACACATATCGCTTGCGTATGGTTTTATTTTAGGCAACTAGACCACAATTGAATTTGTACCTTATATTATAGGTAGTAAAGTTGTGATATAAATGAAGGATTTTCTTAAAACTCGGCCAAGTTAAATAGTTTGTATACAAGTGGAATTAATGTACTTGTCGAGGATGACATTGAAACAATTTACATCGAAGTTTGGAGACAAAGTTCTTCCGGTTTTAGATTACCTAAAAAAGAGATGTTATAATCTAACAAATATATTTAATTTCGTAAAGCAAAACACGATAAGTACAGTAAAGTTATCGACGACAACAATCTCTCATAGCGTTGTAAGTTAATGAAATATAAAAAAGAAATTCTCGGATTGAATGAATTGAATAATATAATACATCCCTAGTATGAACATTTTAGTCATAGTCAACTACTCGTATTGGACACTAAGGAACATATCCGAAGTAGAATAGACACTTAATGTAAATAGTATTGATATATTTTAGCATTTCTATTGGCAAAAATATCACGGTAAAAAGGGATAGATTTGATGAAAATCTATACCTTTTTGGCGTTGAAGGCAACTCTGCCCCACCGTGGCCCCACCACACAGGCATAACAACCGTTGGAAAACTTATTTCCTTAATTGGTCATTGTATAGGTATCGGTATCGTAATAAATAATAAGTACTTATGGCTTTTATGAGTGGCCGGGCAGATCTATTTAATTGTGAAAACGCGAGATAAGAGCAAGGCACTAGAACCACATGTGGCAGAACATAAAATTTCAAGGTCACATGGTCATTTACATTATGATTATTATTTGTAACGGGGTATTTATAAATATATTATTAGATAAAACAAGAAATACCACCATAAGAAGGAAGACTAAAGTTCAGGACATAACTCTAAAAATGAAGACAAAAATGGAAATAATTGGAACAAATAATTGGACAAAAATGGAAAAAATGGAAACAATAATTAATAAAGCCCGCCAGCTTGAACATGTCATGCTCGCTTAAAAGGCTCTGCTTATGGTGGCGTCGTTGATCGGGTCGCCACTTTCCCGAAGAAAGGTTGAGGGAGGCGATGGCTGAGATATGCGTCATACTCGTGAACGGGTGCTGTTTGTGGAGACCGGTCTGTTTAGGCTAACTGGGGCAACACATTTACGTAACTTTTTATTAATCATATTTAATTTTAGTTTAATTGGCTTTAGACACAACATTCGGTGCTTGATTATCCATATTTTTTTATTCAAGACACTTGGAGACCTTATACATCTCTAAGTATAATTTAGAAATAGTATGTTTATTGTATACTAGAATCACTTAAGTACTTTTTTTTATATTATTTAAATTCAAAGTTTGTTTCTAACTGTTGATGATGGATTATTATAATTTGGAAATTTATGTAGAAGACACAGTTCAGGTAAGAAAGTATATCAAACTTGTATGTAATTTATTTTCAATAGTCAGATTTGGACTCATCTTTTTTCTTTGGTATTTTTCTTAAACTATAACCTATTGTTGGTTAATCTAACCTTGGTTTGATATGTTTTCTTATAGAACAACGCACTATATGCATTGTTTAGTTTTGATGTACTGTTGTTTTGAAAAAATAAGTCCCGCCGAGTTTCTTGCCGGACATAATTCTTCTCGGGTCAGAGGTGTAGGGTTAGAACCGGTGTAGTTTGATTTTTTTTCTCTCTCTTTTACTTTGACGTGTAAAAGTGCCCTTGTGGCCTACTTACTGAATAAATGTTTGAGTTTGAGTTTGAGTTTGAAATGGGCAGGTCACATAATAATAGGAAAAGATAAGTGGAGCAAAATAGTCAGCCAGTGGTACCCAAGAGAGGAAAGCAGAAAGCAAAGTAGGCCTTTCAAAAGATGGGAAGACGATATCAGAGAGGTAGCAGGTATAACATGGGGCAGAGTAGCCATAGAAAGACCAGAATGGAGAAGACTGGAGGAGGCCTTTGCCACTTGGCAAACGGACGAGCAACTTTGGAGAAAACATGAAATGTATGAATACTAATTACTTTTACTAAATTTAATTAAATAACTGTTTACCTAAATGTGCAAACTGTAACTTGTAAATATTTACGTCCGAATAAGAGGCTTATATTATATTTTAACGGGGTATTTACCATGTAGAAAAGGACCCCCTCCCCCCCTGCATACAAACTTTGTATGCAGGGGGGGGGGGGTCTGTTTCTCTGCAGCTGACCGTACCTATATTAGAGTTTTTGAGCACCCGATATTTCGGCACAGCATGCGCCATCATCACGGAGTAACACTCCAGTAACATAACAGTTTAGTTACTCCGTGATAATGGTGCATGCAACTGTGCCGAAATATCGGGTGCTCAAAAACTCTAATATAGGTACCCCGTGCGGGTCATTTTGTAAACGCCGGGTTACTCCTCATTTCCTAAGCATTTTTTACTTCCCTAATCACAAAACAAGACCGACACTTGTCACTATCTCTCTTTATAATCTCTTAGATAACATCAGTCACTCGTTACTGAGTTACCGCCTCAGTATGTTAATTAGAGTGATTAATCGTACTATCGTCGACAGGTTACTGAATAAAGTAAACCTTATTGTATGGAAATAAGGACTACCGATAGTACAGACATTGAGAAACAAGTATACCTAGACTTCTAATTCCTTACAACTTAGCCACCCTTATGGCTAAAAACAAGAAAATAATAAGATTTAATGCTAACTAAAAGCTAGCTTAAAACTTATTACTTTAAATTAGTAAATCGGTTTAAACTTAATATAAATAGGTTTTGTGCACTCTAAGCTATAAATGTTTTTTATAAATATTTTTTTATCATTATTTTTTATGGTATGCAATTAAGTGTGTTATTGCGACATATAGCAACCAGCACAAAAGCGTTTTTCATTAAGCACATCTCTCAATACTGTCACAGATCTAAAGCTCAAGTTACCCTGGCGCCTGAGAACTCGTCTAATGCGCAGGCATACCCAATAGGGATTACCCCTAATAAGGGGTTCATGATTATAAAACCAGACCCAGTAGTCTTGCGGTGTAAGGACTTGCATAGGAGTATTCATACATTGTATGAAAAATGCTGGTGATCCTTTAAGTAAGGGCATATAATTGGTATCGTATTCTTATTGTGAAATAAAATAAATAAAATAATTTTAAACAAAAAAGAACTGACTTCACTCAGCATCCACCTTTCCAAAAGCAAATGCTCGAGATGTTGTAAAAAATACTCAAATCACTACAGGTGTGCCTATAATAGTTGAAGAGTTCCCTCGATTTCTCCAGGATCCCATCATCAGATCCTGACCTGGTTACAATGGGACCAACTGTGAAGTATACTCTTTCAAACAAAAAAAGAATTTTCTAAATTGGTCCAGCCGTCTTCGAATAATCGGTGAACATACATATAAAAAAAAAATAATAATAAAAAAAAATATAAAAAATATAAAAAAAAAATAGCAAAAACAAAGATTCCGACGAATTGATAACCTCCTCCTTCGAAATCTTGAAGTCGGTTGATAAAAAATCTCGCAAAAAAAAATTGGTTTTGCATGGAGGGTTAGCCGGCTGGAACGACGTGTTCCATACAATTTTTTTTTACGTCAATTTGTTTTATCTTTTACCTTTTCTTACTCGCAATACGATATCAATTATGCCCTTAAGCGGGTAACCAGTATTTTTTTTACAGCTTGTATAATGAATTCAATAAAAGGATCAAACACCGCAAAGTTACAAAAATGGTGTGCATGTTTTAGCGAGGCGAGGCATATGTGATAGTCTAGATCAAAAAATACGATACCAAGTAAATATGTCATTAAACGGATCACCAGTATTTGTTTTACATCCTGCTCACCACAATCACGGCCAAAAGCTGGTATAAAAAAGATATAATTTACTTATAGTTCTCTTGCGTTATCATAAAGATCGCGTAATAACCTGATGTTGTATGTGCTTGACTACTTTATACCCCATTCAGCGTCGATGAAACACATGTGTTACGCGCGTCGTAATTCGCCCTTCATTGGAGCACGTGCAAACTTCGTTATGTTTTATGAAGTGTTTTTCGCCTGTCGGTTTTTTTTTCTTATACTTGGTAAGAATTACCTCTTTTCACTCATGTCAACGTAAAAATTCGTACAAAATCACTACATAGTCTATGATATATAATAATGACAGATGGGTTATGCACGCTCCAAAAGTGAAGCACTTAATATGAGTGAATTCAAACAACTGTCGCTAGTCGCGCACCAGCCACCGTGAGATGCGGACGTGCGAATGAGCTCCCTTCACCCGCGTGAGAAAGAGACAAACTGTAATTTTCTAACAATGAGAGTGACAAAGATGTAATGATTGTCAAAATAGATAAACGTAACATAATCGTTGCTAGGTTATGAAATAACTGTGGAAGTATTTTTTCTGCTCATTTTGTTAGAGTATAACCCATCCATAGTAAATATCATTGTACATAGTATAAAACAAAGTCGCTTTCCGTTGTTTGTCCCTATGTATGCTTAGATCTTTAAAACTACGCGACGGATTTTGATACGGTTTTCTTTTATATAGAGTGATTCAAGAGGAAGGTTTTTATGTGGAAAACATGCATAATATGTATAGTAGAGAAACACTGTTAATTTTAGAGGTTTCTAATGTGATATCGTAAATAAACACATTTTTACATTTTACGCTTACATTGCAAACCCTACGGTTGAACCCTACGAGATAGATCAAAATAATGTATAACAGTTCTACAGTATTGTACACCTTAAAAAGTTCTACAAAAAAGTCCGCGATGGTATATGTCTATCTCTCATAACCATATATAAAATAACCATTTTTTATCCCGTTCGAAGCCGGGGCGGTTCGCTAGTACTGAATATTATAAATAAACTACCTACCTCTTGTCAAAAATACCAAGATAAAAAGACGTTCAACAAGTTAGCTTAATTTCCGATGCTTTTATACATAAACTTTGGCATCGGTACCTACACTGAGATGTTGAGTAGTATGGAGGGGACCCAATTTAATTTTGTTAATAAATTTCCCGGGATATCTTAATTTAGGATAATATAAGCACACACATATATTAACGTATTTTAAGTTATTTTATTTACCTATCCACTAAATCTTATTTAAATTAACTTAGCCAGTGAAATCAACGTAAAAAAACACAAAAATAGCTATATCCTAAACTTTTTTGCAATTCTCGTGACGTTTTGTATAATTCCGGAATCTCGAACATGAATAATTATTAAAACTTAAAAAAAACATTTTTTTAAGAAGCCGACGCCATACTTGCTTATAATTTTACAGGAATTTCCTAGCTGTTGGGATAAAAGCATCGGAATTTCCGAACCCTGCTTATATCAATATCTTATCATATGCTCTTAAGTAATAAAATTTTACACTGGGTTAAATTGACCCTGTGACGCAGTGTACGTGGCATTCATGGCAACTTATATTTATTTATATATTTAAAATATTTTCAAAAAGAAATACGCCAAACATTGCTATATAACTAATGCGTATTTAATCACCTCGTCCATTTAAGACAAGGATACTATTATGTTTTGCTATTATATTTGCGCTTATTAGTTTTCTCTATAACACTATTATACTATAGTTATAGAAGTTCATAAGGAATCATTACGAACAGAACACCACGTGCATAACACATAAAATAGTCGTAAACTTGAGTTATGAAATCCAGCATAAGTCAGTTTATGAAATAATATAAATTGTCATAGACCGCCGTAAGGTATATTAATCTGAATAAGTACTGCTACCATTTCTCCGTGAATTCTTTTCTGTTTTTTATGCTATTCTAGATTCATATCTGACAAATTCTCACCAAAGATTTATTGATATCTCCATACCTATACAAAGCTTTTGAAGCCCTAACGTGGTCGATCTGCAAACAGTCTTCATACCGTATAGATCGCTTAAGAAACTCTTCAGAGAATCACTCACCCATGTAACCCGGCTTACACACCTCAACGATGCGTATTCACTTGAGCTTTTTGTGTTGGTTTGTATCGTAAAAGCGGAGGTATACAGTCGAGGATTAAAATAGTGAAACGATGTTTTTTTACAAAAATAGTGGCCAAAAGTTGCTACGTCAATTTTTTAAACTGCTGGTTATACTGGTTTAGGCTAAGTCAGTAGCCTAAACTGACCTAACTTTTGATACTGATAACTAGAATTTAAAAATAAAGAACAATTTTTAACGGCCTCCCTAGTCGGTAGTGACTCTGCCTATGAAGCAGGAGATCCCGGTATCTATTATCTATTGGTAGCTTTAAATCGCAACTTAAGGAATACTATTTATCTCTTCCTTAGGTTTTTAAGTTGACACTGTTGTTTCTTACTGTGTGTATTATATATGTATATATGTACGTATATGTATGTTTATTTTGTATTTATTTAAGTATGTATATTCATATGAATGTGCTGTGTTATCTATTTCGTCTCTTTTGTTTCTATGCACCACCTACTGCTTATTGTTTTTCTCTAGTCTCCACTACCCAAAGGTTGTCTGGAAGAAATCGCTCATTAGCGATAAGACCGCCTGTTGTTACCTCTACCTAAATTTATCTAATTGTAAAATTTGTGCTTGTAACTGTATGAGGTGTGCAATAAAGAGTATTTATTATTATTATTTATTATTATTATCCCGGGTTCGAATCCTGGTCAGGGCATTTATTTGTGTGTTCATCATGGATTTGATACTGATAACTAGAATTAGAAAATAAAGAACAATTTTTAACGGCCTCCCTCGTCGGTAGTGACTCTGCCTATGAAGCAGGAGATCCCGGGTTCGAATCCTGGTCAGGGCATTTATTTGTGTGTTCATCACGGATTTGTTCCTGGGTTATGGATGTTTTCTATGTATTTAAGTATTTATCTATCAATAATATATATCGTCGTCTAGTACCCACAACACAAGCTCTCTACTTATTGAGCTTACTTTGCGACTAGGTTGATTTGTGTAAGATTGTCACATAATATATTTTTTTAAACATTCTTCTTACAATCAATATTTAAAAGCCTAGTTTGGAACGTACTGGACAACCCCTATAAAATGGTGTAACATATTGTTTCGGATTAATAATTTTATTTTTACTTTATTCTTTTACTAAGGTTACGCCTGCCTTGAAAATTTTCGTGTATAAACTGAATCATTTCAGCAGCAAAATTCAAAATCAATAAAAAAAAATTTAAGAAACTTATTGATCCATATCGTTCATACAGGGTGACTGGTAATTCGTCGTATTCCTTCAAGGGGGTTATTCTACAGCTTATTTGGAGTGATTTAAGTCCAGTCAAGCAGGGGTCAAAACTCATTGGTTTTCAAGTTATTCAAGCTTTTAGATTTTTTTAATAAATACCCGCTTTTTGACCTAAAACTAGTATTTTTTTTAAACTACGTATTTTTCAAATAAAAAAAATGATTTTCCGAATAGCCAATGAATCACGGATTTCGTAAAATAATAAAAAAAAGTACAAAACATATCAAAATTTTGCAAATAAAAGCATCTGAAGTCAGAAGTTTTTGTATTTTTTTTTCAAATCTTGTTACATTTTAAGGCATAACTAAAAAAAAGTAATCACACTTCGCGTACAAATTACAGAATTTATTTCCTCAGTTCATAAGCTTTCTAAAAAGGTACAATTTATGACATTTTATGCTCATTTTTCACAATTAATAATAATAATACCAGAGCAGGTACAGGACTTAGCGTACTTGACTTTACTTGTTTGTGTCGTTTTAAACTCGCCGAAGGCATACTTTGTCTCCAGTTTCTTATCTTCTAAGACTTTAAGTTGCCCGGGGTGATACTTTGGTAAGTAATTAAGTAGGGGAATAAGAAAAATAGGAAAAATACAGTTTCATTATTAAATAAAATTTAATCTTAAAAAGGAAAAATTATAAATCTTGCTCGAACTGTTTGCCCTGCCTGCGTATGCAAGAACGAAGCCTTCTTTGTACTTCAGTGATTGTCACTCGCCTCGAAAGCCCGTCTTTCATCGCCTGTGCAGCTGCTAGGATTTTTTGCCGTAGGTCTTCCACGTCACGTATCGGTCTGTCGTAGACCAACGCCTTCATGTGACCCCAGATGTAGAAATCACACGGAGTTAAATCTAGGCTCCTGGCTGGCCAAGGGGTTGGGCCACCTCGACCAATCCATCTTCTTGGGTAGTTTTCATCCATCCACTGCCGCACACCCCGGTAAAAGTGAGCAGGGCAGCCATCGTGCTGATAAATCGTGTTAATTATTGTCGCAAGCGGCACATCTTCCAGTAGCGTCGGTAGCTCATCCCTCAAAAAAGTTTCATACGCGATGCCGGTTAATCGAGCTGGCAGAAAAAAAGGTCCGATTAAATTATCGTGCACGATTCCCATCCACACGTTCAAAGAAAATCTTTGTTGGTGAGCTCCTTCGTTTGATTTCTTTGGGTTTTGACCTTTGGGAGCCCAAAAGTGCAGATTGTGGTAATTTGTTATCCCGTCACGGTCGAAATTAGATTCGTCCGTCCACAATATTCTCTTTAGGTATTCGGGATCTTCGATATCAGCATTAATTAAAAATCTGCAGAAATCCATCCTTCTTGCTGGGTCTCCCTCTTCAATAGCGTGTACTGGAGTGTAATGATACGGATACTGTCGAGCTGATTGCAGGGTAAACCACACCTTCCACTGAGACATACCGAGCCGGTTAGCCATAATTCTCGTCGAAGTAGTACCGTCTGCCCGGAAAAAGTGCAAGATTTCTTCTTCTTCAGCAGGATCGTATTGTTGAGGTCTTCCAGCATCAGCTTGATGGCGTTTAACTGATCCTGTTTCCCGAATAAGACGGTACGATGAACCAAACACGCTTACGTGAGGTAAACGGCGGTTAGGGTAACGAAGTTGGTACTCCCTTCTAGCTGCAGCGGCGTCACCATCACAGAGTCCGTAACAATAAATGATATCTGCGTGTTCTTCAAATTCGTAAGTAGCCATTTGAGAAAAAAACTTAGTTATCAATATCGTCCGAATTGGAAAGAAAGTTGAAAGTAACTAACTGATTAATTACTACATGACCTATTTAAACCTGGTTAGTCTCACCCCCACCCCATGAGAAGCATCGCCACCCAATAAAATTAAGATAAGATAAGGAACAGAAGGCGAAAAACCCGCCGTAAGAATTAAAGTGACACAAACAAACTAATTAAAGTAATTTAACTTCATTAGCTCATTAGCTAATGACCCTTAATCAGTTTGTTTGTTTCACCAAAGGCAATTTGCAGTGCCTACTACCTCAAGGAATAAGATAAGATAAGAAACTGGAGACAAAGTATGCCTTCGGCGAGTTTAAAACGACACAAACAAGTAAAGTCAAGTACGCCAAGTCCTGTACCTGCTCTGGTATTATTATTATTAATTGTAAAAAATGAGCATAAAATGTCATAAATTGTACCTTTTTAGAAAGCTTATGAACTGAGGAAATAAATTCTGTAATTTGTACGCGAAGTGTTATTACTTTTTTTTAGTTATGCCTTAAAATGTAATAAGATTTGAAAAAAAAATACAAAAACTTCTGACTTCAGATGCTTTTATTTGCAAAATTTTGATATGTTTTGTACTTTTTTTTATTATTTTACGTAATCAGTGATTCATTGGCTATTCGGAAAATCTTTTTTTTTTATTTGAAAAATACGTAGTTTTAGGTCAAAAAGCGGGTATTTAGTAAATAAATCTAAAATCTTGAATAACTTGAAAACCAATGAGTTTTGACCCCTGCTTGACTGGACTTAAATCACTCCAAATAAGCTGTAGAATAACCCCCTTGAAGGAATACGACGAATTACCAGTCACCCTGTATACTTATGGAAAGCTTTTCTTTTATTTTTAAATCTCACCGTAAGCGTTTTTCCCACAACTTCCTAGAACTTCCGAATAGTTGACCGGGTCCATGATTTAAGTATTTTCCGAATTCAACCCTCTATAACCTGCCCCTACGAGTATAAATGCTCCTTCGGAATCACTACACCGTGTGTGGGGCTCATAAAATTGTCGTAACACGCCTGCCTATTCATAAAAGATGTGAACTCGACGGTGAATAACGTCTTATATAATTTGACCCTTTTGACTCATTAGTTCGTTATGGCCATATATGTACTATTATTATTGGGATATTATTCAAATGATGATACTTACAAGTACATGTTTAAATTTATTTAGGTATGCGCCCGAGTGCTCGTCATGGTCCCAGTACATGTCATCTGTAAACATAAATCATCTGCAATAACTTTTTTGTGATAACCTGTGTACCAAGGAACAAGTTGGCTGCAGTTAAAATGACGAGAATCAACGACAAAAGATAATATATGAAAGAAATTACCAACGTGTCTGATTTTAACCCGATATACTTATATATGAATATACTTATAAAACTCTTGTGAATTTCAGCAATAGCCTTTTCGCACCGTGTCAGGCGTCATTACTTTATTATGCATCACATTTTGCTACTTTTTGAAACATAATAGATAATAATATAATAGATATTTTCGCTCATAGTATGTCCGTTTTCAAGAAATAGGTTCGGCAAATTTTGTTTTCACAATGAGAAGTAAGCGTGTATGTTATAGTGTTAGTTAGTAATTCTCTTTTTTATGTTTTGATATTTTATTTGCGTGTAGTACACAATTAAATATGTAACATTAGTTGTACAATTTTCTAAATGTTTACGTAGTAATATATAGGTAGGAAACTTTAGGCCTAATTTGTGTCTATTTTTGTATATGGCTGCTTGTTTTCTAAATAAAAAAAAATAAAAAAAACCCTGCATAAAAAACCTCATCTCGTAAGGAGAAGTAAGACATGGTCCACTCCCCTCCCTCTTCATGTCCTCCCAGACGTACCCGTCGACGACGACACCTGGACAAGTAATTCAGCAGGTCTCTTGATCTCTACGTGCATGGGCACTTATAAATGAATGCCTAATCCAACTAGTCTAACAGTATCCAAGTGGTATACTTTGTGAATAGCCAGCTCGTAACCCTGAACTGCCCGTAACCAGGGTAAGTACGGTCGCTAAATCAAAACGGTTTATAGGAGAAAAGGTTTACTTCACTTAGCAGTAGCAGTTGAATACTACAGTCATTTTACGGGCGGCTAGTATGGGGAATTGGAAATAATTAATAATAGCTAATATTTTTAGTGTAACGGATATATCATGATACAAGTATTATTTACGCAATGAAATCCTACAAAATATCGTTATTCGCTAACCGCCACAAATATGTACACACATATTACAAGCGTTTTACTTGTAGGATTCCAATGAATATATCGTTTCTAAGTCATTTAAAATGTGTAAGAACAAACTACCAATTATTACTATTTGTTTCTAACGAATTAGGATATATATCGCCCGCGCCGTACATTTTGTTATTTATGTGGTTTTACATGGACACGGTTTCTTGTTTTTCGCTTTACACAGAAAGAACACTTAAATATCGTCATATTTACAAATAAAAATAATTGATATTATTGTAAATAAAAATATACAAATTTTTTATATATTTTTTTTACCTATTTAACTACTTCCGGTTGAAAAGTTGGTAGGATTTTTGCATAATTATCTATAAATATTCCATAAGAATGAATAATAAAAAAATCGGGCTATTATAAATTAATGTTTGACGCAACCGTATCTTTACTGTACGAAGGGTTTTAAGCATGCTTGGCCCTAGTCCTACCCTTGGTCCTTAGTTCGACTTCGAAATCTGACCTACCAATGAGGTACTTGCTATAAAACTTCAAAAACCGACAAATTTAAAAATAAGAAAATGTTTACATGTTCACTCTTTATTACGAAACTTTATTTTAAGACATGGTCCACTAAATCACTAATATGACCCGTTTAAAACGCGTTTTTTATACAACGATGGTGGCAAACGAGTGAAATGCCCGCCTATTATTATTAAACATTTATTTCAAGACTAACTGAACTGAAATAAATTTTTGTTAGTATGCTATATCTTATGGCAAGCATTTTTATTAGTATGCTTATCTTGCTTATGGTAAGCAGTTACCGTATACTATGGACCCCTGTAGTTACAGAGGCGAAGTTTTTTTACATATACTCAAAACTAGAGCTTTCTTTTATGAAAGTCGGTTAAACAACCATAACAACACACTGACTATAGTTCAAAATCTGTAAGAATGAACTTTTGACACATCGCAACGCCCGTAGAACGTAAACGCGCAAGACACTTTGAAATTATAAACAAAATCCCATAACGATTTTACAGCTTGTCATGTACGTAAACACAATATTTCACTTTTAATAAACATAACTTAATTAATGTTAATTTTTTTCATATATTAGTTATTGAATATTTTACGATAACAATTTAGCATGCAATCAGTTACGGTCTACGTCTCCTTTTTTTTAAATTTAGTGTTGTGACCATGTCTGCTGTTCCGATTCATATAACATTTCCGTAAGTCGATAAAATCGATTATGTAAACAATAGACAATATAAGACTCTCTTATCATATTGTATTAATTATGGAATTATTATAATGCCATACATAATTAGTAGATAACAATTATTAAATGATCATTTCCTAAATAATTTTATTTTCTGCTTTGTTATAGTTAAGTTTTCCTTTTTTAATTTATTTTTGTATATTAGGCATAGTTGCATACAACTCATCTTAACTCATATTCTCGGTGGAATCACTGACTTCCGAGTCACAGGCATCCGCCTAGTTCGGGAGACAGAGGCTCAGTTCTGGTGAAACTGTTTCAAACCTAATACATAAGTCTCTCTTAAGCTATTAGCGTACTGTAGAAATATTACTTACACTTGTATTAGGTTTAAGTCAATAAACATTATTCTTATTCTCTTATTCTTATTGTTATAATTTGAGAAGATTTGTGATACAAAATATATAGGCATATAGCAAGAAAAAATCGGTTGTAGTAAAATCGATTCGAACAATTCATAAATAATCGCTAAATTTGACAAACGATACGTCTTAGCCCCATCACTAATGATGTCAATACTGAAGTGTCAAAAGTTCATTCTTACAGATTTTGAACTATAATAAGGCAGCATTTGTTAATATAGATGTACTCGATATGGGCGCAAAATCATGTCTGGTGTTGTTCCCACGGCTTGCCCAACGAGGGGGATCAAAGATAGACCAACCAGTATGTTTACATTTCAGTCTCAGAACTTTCAGGTATAATGTCAATTATGATATGATAGTTTAATGCTAGTGACAGAGATTTAGCAGGATTTTTTTTTTAAATTTTACTATTATTAAACATACTGGTTGAGTCACTACAAAAATTTAGATGGTCATACTTACTGAATAACTTTTTCCATGGACCAATATTAAAAAAGTTGTTTTTTTGTTAAGGTTTTTACTTTCTTTAGTGCGATAGGTAAAGTATATCATTATGACTATAACTATTTCTTTTTTAATAAAACCCCTACTGCTTACCATCAGGCGGGCCGTATGTTTGTTTACCACCGTCGTGATATAAAAAAAATAGGTAACCTGTTTAAAGGTGGTATTATTATATCTATACCTCTGTAACATGAGCAAAAAATTACAATGTAGATTCTACTCCTCAAAGTACACAACGTTTGTTCAGCGACTTTGAAAAATAACTTGTGGTTTAATTTTAAGTACTTACACTTTAAAGTTTATTCGAACACGCAATGTATTGCGAAATTGATTATGTCTATAGACTGAAAAGACTGACAAGCAATGTCAATTAGAAGGATTTGAACGTACATTTAATTAAACAATACGTACATTGTATGTCTCTCAAGCTGTTTTGATATTATGTATTCTTATAGAACTACGCATTATTGTGTATCTTTAAGATGTAATGTGTCTGTTTTGAAAAAATAAGTCCCGCCGCGTTTCTTGCCGGTCATAATCATAATACTTCTTGGGTCAGAGGAGTAGGGTTAGAACCGGTGGTAGTTTTTTTTTTCTCTGACGTTCATAAGTGCATTGTAATGTGCCTAAATTGAAGAATAAATATCTTTTATCTTTTATTGAAAATACTATTTTAATTAATTTGTTTCAAAAAGAGGTAATCTAATGACTACATATTTTTTTAAAGTTGTTGAACAAAAGATGTATTGTTTGAGGAGTAGAATCTATGTTTTAATTTATTGCTCGTGTTACAGGCAACACCCGGTATATTTTAACCTAAATCTAAAACTAAGAGGGCCCAATTACGCGTCACCGGCATTGACATGTTACAGTGCGTTGAAATCGCACAGTGCGCTGTCCCTGCGAGAGGTCAGATTATAATGGTCTGAGAACTTTATGTGCATTCGTAAAGCACACAGTCAATCGGTCTTGTTTCATCGCGATCTGCCCCATTATTATGGAGTTAAATCCGTTTTTTCATCGAGCATAATGAGTGGGCGGAACGGCGAGGCGCTATCTTAATGAAATCCGCGCTCACGGTTTCAAGGCTAAGATTTTATATCGTATTTACGAAAAATTGGATTTGAAAAGGTACGTTTTCTTGAAATATATACGTGAAGATCTCATCCAACTTTTAGTTGATACAAGAATTCTAGTATTAATAAATAAATAAATACATCTGAAGAACAAATCAAATTATTTTTAATAAATATTTCTGATTTGTTTATTTTAAGTAGACACACTACTATATAAATTATAAACTTGAGCCAAGTGGTAAAGGCGTCTGCCGCGAATGCAGAAGACGCTGGTTCGATCCCAGCCCTGGGCACCGGAGGCCTAGGTCACTTTTTCCTTTGTATATGACATCTATATAAGTTTTTAAATAAATACATTTATGGGACAATCTTACACAAATCAACCTAGTCCCACGGTAAGCTCAATAAGGCGTTGTGGGTACTAGGCGACGATATAATAGATAAATATAGATAAATACTTAAATACATAGAAAACATCCATAACTGAGGATCCGTGATAGACACACAAATAATGGCCTGACCAGGATTCGAACCCGGGACCTCCTGCTTCATAGGCAGGGTTACTACTGACTATAGGCTAGGAGGTCGTTCAGTATTAAATAGCTTAGAAGAATAAATAGGAGTGGTAGTGACAGGGTGTCAAATTTTTGTAGGCAAGCCGTAGTTGATTTGGATTTTTATTATTTGTAACCTATAGGAAAAGCACAGCTTAGCAGTCTTAAAACTAGGCAAGCTATTGGGAATGGAGTTCTACAGACATCCCGCCACTTACAGGTTGTAAAATTTTAAAATTATTCCATTTAGTTTTAAATTATTATACTTCAGTCGTACATAGTCTATAGATATGTGTAGACATGGGTTTTTAGGTCTGAAGCCCTAATCAAAAATGTAAAGTATTATAAAGCAACTATTTACAGCCAAGAAATTGTTGACAAGCCGATCGGAACATAGATAAAGTTTGTTCGGAAAGAGAAGTGTCGTGGTTTATATGGGAGCTCATACATTCTACGACACTTCTCTTTCCGGACAGACTCTTTTTATCCTTGACTGGTCACACTAGACGCTTCATTAGTTTTATTTAATTAACGACTTAAAAGCGCATAGTTTTTGCTCACGCAAAGTCTACATTTCGCAAGAATGTTGCACAGAGAGTAAAAACATAGGCAGTTTATAAATACTTATAGTGCTGGAGCCCGCCGAACTGGAAATTTATCAAAATCCTAACCAATTTTCTTCCATATAGCGTTGTAGAGCCCATCTCGGAGATCATGAAAACATAAGTCTTAAAGGTCTTAAATGGCCATAAGTATGTATGGCGTCAAGTTGAAAATACAATTTTTTGGCCTAAATTTATCAACGAGCCTACCGCTCCAAATTTTGACACATGATTTAGCCCACGTCAAATAACCTACATACCAATTTTAAGACCATTCTGGTGGGCACATAAGATTTTAAGACCAGTTGAAGTTGCAATTTTTTGGCCTAAATTTATCAACGAGCCTACCGCTCCAAATTTTGACAGTAGTTAAAGGACCCATTCAACACACCAAATCCCAATTTTAAGACCATTCTGGTGGGCACATAAGATTTTAAGACCATTTGAAGAAATAGTCGACTTCATAGAAAAAATAGCAAATTACTATAAATTCCTTAAAAAAAATATTTTGCTGGCACAAACAAAACTGCATATTCATATATAAGTGTCTTGTAATTAAAAATGCCCTAAAAGTATACCGCAATAAGTCGAAACTTGGAGAAATTCGTCATAGTAGTACTTTAGTCACGGGGTTCTTAAATCACTAAAATTATTATTTATTTTAAACTTAATGTCACAAAATATGATTTGAAAAGCCAGACGTAATGCCTATAAACATTTTGTACCAGTCGCTCATAAGTCTCAACTGATAAGCGTCAAGTTAGGTGTAGTAATATATTCTCAGTGCACCTAACTTGACGCTTATCAGTTTAGACTTATGAGCGACTGGAACAAAATGTTTATAGGCATACATCTGGCTTTTCAAATCATATTTTGTGACATTAAGTTTAAAATAAATAATAATTTTAGTGATTTAAGACCCCCGTGACTAAAGTACTGCTATGACAAATTTCTCCAATTTTCGACTTATTGCGGAATACTTTTAGGGCATTTTTAATTACAAGACACTTATATATGAATATGCAGTTGTGTTTGTGCTAGCAAAATATTATTTTAAGGACTGTATAGTAATTTGCTATTTTTTCTATGGAGTCGACTATTTCTTAAAATGGTCTTAAAATCTTATGTGCCCTCCAGAATGGTCTTAAAATTGGGATTTGGTGTGTTGAATGGGTCCTTTAATTACTGTCAAAATTTGGAGCGGTAGGCTCGTTGATAAATTTAGACCAAAAAATTGCAAATTCAACTGGTCTTAAAATCTTATGCGCCCACCAGATTGGTTTTAAAATTGGTATGTAGGTTATTTGATGTGGGCTAAGCCGTTTGTCAAAATTTGGAACGGTAGGATTTAATATAAATTTACGTAATTTTTCAGGTAGTTATATATTCTCAGTGCACCTAACTTGACGCTTATCAGTTTAGACTTATGAGCGACTGGAACAAAATGTTTATAGGCATTACGTCTGGCTTTTCAAATCATATTTTGTGACATTAAGTTTAAAATAAATAATAATTTTAGTGATTTAAGACCCCCGTGACTAAAGTACTGCTATGACGAATTTCTCCAATTTTCGATTTATTGCGGAATACTTTTAGGGCATTTTTAATTACAAGACACTTATATATGAATATGCAGTTGTGTTTGTGCCAGCATAATATTTTTTTTAAGGTATTTGTAGTAATTTGCTATTTTTTCTATGAAGTCGACTATTTCTTAAAATGGTCTTAAAATCTTATGTGCCCACCAGAATGGTCTTAAAATTGGGATTTGGTGTGTTGAATGGGTCCTTCTGGGAACTACTGTCAAAATTTGGAGCGGTAGGCTCGTTGATAAATTTAGGCCAAAAAATTGCATCTTCAACTGGTCTTAAAATCTTATGTGCCCACCAGAATGGTCTTAAAATTGGTATGTAGGTTATTTGACGTGGGCTAAATCATGTGTCAAAATTTGGAGCGGTAGGCTCGTTGATAAATTTAAGCCAAAAAATTGTATTTTCAACTTGACGCCATACATACTTATGGCCATTTAAGACCTTTAAGACTTATGCTTTCATGATCTCCGAGATGGGCTCTACAACGCTATATGGAAGAAAATTGGTTAGGATTTTGATAAATTTCCAGTTAGGCGGGCTCCAGCACTATTATTACATTTTTCTGTTATCCTAAGCCCTGACATAGTAAAACAAGTAATTTCTCACAAGATAACCACTTGGTGCGTTATACCGCGTGATGTAGGCTCTTAGGCAATAGGCATGATGAATTGTTTTCATATATGGTATCAATCGATTCGTTTTGTTGTGAGGATCAAATGTCTATATGGGGCGAATTGCGTTAAAGCAACACAAAAGTCAGAAATGAGATTCAAAATCTGACACTCGCTTTTGTTTCTCAAAACGCTCCTAACAAAATGATATGGAACAGTGACGTCCCGATTGCATAGCCGCCCTGTTCAATGTATGGAAAAATTATGAAATTGTTATTTTGACAGTGAAATATTGCGTTTATGTATATACTAGCTTTTTCCCGCGGCTTCGCCCGCGTACTAAAAGTACTAAAAAAGGAGGTTCTCAGTTAGACTCGTATGTTTGTATGTAGGAATGTATGTTTGTCCGCGATCATCTTGCGTTTCGCTGAACTGATTTAGAAGCGGTTTTCGGAAAAGTATTCGTTACATTCTGGAGGTTTCGGTATACCACGTTTTGAAGACGGCGGTTCCCTCATTTTTTATTTTAAAGAAATTATTGCAATAATTGTTTAATTGTTACGCCATCAACGACTTACTACCGAGAGATTATGATTAATACAGATTTCTACTCTTGAATAGAAGCTTTTCCCCGCGACTTCATTTGCGTGGAATTAGTAATCCACCCTCCTTTTTACCCGCTTAAGGAATGACTTCTGGGATAACAACTATTATATATCCTTCTCCAGAACGCAACATATCTCCATACCAAATCATCTAAATAGGTTCAACGGTTATTAATTTCCCATACAAACTTTCAACCCCCGTTTCACCCCCTAGAGGGTTGATTTTCGAGATATAAACTATCCTATATTGTTTACCGAGACTCAATCTATATAATATGTACCAAGTTTCATTTCAATCGTCTGTTCAGCGGTTAATAATTCGCCATACAAACTACCAACATGTTTTCTACCCCTCTAAGATTGATTTTCGGCTTAAAAAATATTCTATATTGTTTCCTGGGACTCAAACTATATCCACAACAAAATTATCTAAATCGGTTCGCGGTAAAAAAATCTTCATACAAACCTCCAACCCCCATTTCACCCCCTTAAAGATTGATTTTCGAGATAAAAACTGTCCCATGTCGTTTCCCGGTACACAAACTATCTCTATACCAAGTTTCATCTAAATTGGTTCAACGTTTAAAAATTCCCCATACAAACTATCAACCCCCATTTCACCCCCTTAAGTGTTGATTTCGTAATCAGCGACCCGATAAACCATAGAAACAATACCCATGTTGATATTTAAATTTTGTCACCACATTTCTCCCTTATGGGTTGAATTCTCAAAAAAGCTGAAACACTTGTTTTCTCATTTATCGTTAGGAATACTCCTGTAAAGTTTCGAATAAAATAGTTGAAGTAATCTCGTTTCCCATACAAACTTTGAACCCCATTTCCCCCCTTAGGAGGTAATTTTTTAAAAATTATTTCTAAGTGCATCCTTATGCCTTATAAGGAGCCTACGTACCACATTTGGAATCTCTAGAACCAGCGGTTTGGGCTGTGCGTTGATATGTCAGTCAGTTTTTTCTTTTATATATTTAGAAGATTGCAATTTGGCACAAATACTTTCAAGAATTTTCATGTCCACAATATTAAATTTCAAAATCGATGCCATTTTCTTAATTAACGTCCCAAAAAATCACAAAAACGACACCCATATGGATATTTAGATATTTCAACCCCATTGCACGAATAAACTGTAATAAAATGATAATTGATTGATATGGAATAAAATAAAACAATTCATGAATCATTTGATAACGGTGAAATGACTAGACCGTACAAACTAGTCTTTCAACGAACGTCGTACTAAATGTATGGGAGGGTTTGAAGTTAATGTTTGGGATAGTTCTGATTTTATTTAAAAAAAGTTATTAATGTAATTTTACTCATTGGGTAACGCACTTTCGATATCAGTTGGAAGTTTTCTGATATCTGTTATATTTACGAAGTTATGGCCTGGCCACATTTAACGATTACACCCTGTATATAGATTCGCCGTACAATTTATTTTACAGTAATATATGAGAAATCGAATGCTGTCATTGTTTTTATTTATTTTGTACTTTAAAAAAAATCGTTAAATTTTGAAACTTTGAAGCCTGATATCTTTGAACTATTTCGACAGATTTCTTTCATTTTCAATTTAGTAGGATATATTGATCATTTTCCATACATTCAACAAAATTTTATTGCAAAATTCAATATGTGTCATCATCCCTATTATCACGCTGGCACCGCAACCGGGTGCGGCGACGGTGTGCAAGCGTGACAGCGCTATACACATGCAGAGCGCTATCTCGCTCGCGCACCGGCACCGCATGCGGAAACCGCAGCAGTGTGAAAGCTGCCTTAATTGGCAAAAGGGAGGACGCAGCTTCTCTTTCTTCTATTTTTTATACCACAATGGTAAACAAGCATACGGCCCACCTTATGGTAAGCAGCTACCGTACAGCTATTTATAGCGTAATACCCTTAGTAGTCATTGTTCTAAACGCTTGTCAATACTTAACAATTACAATTTCAAAACCTAAAACATGTGTTAAACTTAACATAAGACATCGATTATTTAAGTTATTTATTGATTTTGCTTGAGAAAAACGATTTCTGGCAACTGTTTCTTGGACAAAAAAAAACATTTTTTTTTTCAAAATAACGAATTACAAAATTAATATAATATGAAAAGATGAACGACTTTTAATTGGTTAAGTTTTTTTTAACTAGTGTGTCTACCAAGAATGTCAAAATAAAGTTGTTCCAATCCAATCCTATGTCATATCATATCAATTATTCCTTGCTTTGTGTACAAATAGGTCATATGAATTAAGTCTGAACACAATCCTACGGGGGTACTGCCAAAGGTACTAACTACATCTACTAACGTATGCATGCATAACAATATTAAATTATAGGATTTAGATCCCATTTTTCATTTAATAGTTGCATATTCCCATGATATACTAAATATGTCTATTAACTCTGTTCTAAGTACAGAACTCATTTGTCCAACAACTCCAACGCGCGCGCAATGCAGATCTAATCTAGGCAGTAGCTAAGCTAGTTAGCCAGTAGCCAGTATGCCAGTCGAGTCCAGTGACTTCCAACTAAACTGTCGGACTATTATAACACGGAGTATGTTTCATTAGTAGAACATAATTCCATCCAATGCCTGTAATAGTTTTTTGCGTAGTGGGTTAGTAATTTGTATGCACGTTTAACTTTTATAAACGTAATTTTTATAAATGCGCAATGGATAGAGACGGACAGTGTCAAAATCGCGCTTTAGCGTAGAGAAGTGCGACCATCATACTAGCACTGTTTGATTTGCTTTATCACGTAGATAACTTTGACCATCATACACCTGAGTTAACCTAGACCCGGCTATGTCCTTATAGACGGAGAGCTGGCCACGTCAGATATGACACAATAATGAGAGCAACGAAACCCATGTAGTTAGTTTGTTATACTATGCTTATTTCTAGATCCGGACATCTGGCAGCTGTAAAGTGGTGGAGTTCAAAGAATGTAAATAACTTGAAGAAAACAAATCCTACAATACTGGGTTTAATGAAATATTATGGGAAGTTATGTAATTAATTAGGTTATATCATATTAAAAAGGTTTTGTTGGGGGAAAGTAGTGCCAAATGATGTAAAATGCAATTTTTAGTTAGTCGCCTACTGTTTTTGTTTCCGCAATAATAGACAATGGTTTTTAATCTTATGTTAAAATATAGGCCCTGTCCTCTATAAATTACACAACTTTGGCATTTTTTACCTATTTTGATATTACTTTTTTCCAACTTAAAAACTTTGTTGGTCTGTCACCCTGACATCCACCCATTAAAAGCTGCCAGATGCCCGGATCTAGCAATAAGGATGGTAAAGCAGTCTAACTAGACAGGTTTCATTGCTCTCATTATTGTGTCACATCTGACGTGGCCAGCTCTTAGACCATTAAATATCTCGCTCAAGTCAGTAGTCTGGACCCGGAGCAGAACCTGACTATTAGGGAAGTATTTCCACCACCTTACAGAAAACCACTGCCTAATACAGGATGTAACGAAAATACTGGTGATCCTTTTGAAGGCATAACTGGTATCGTATTCTAATATTGAAAAACTAAGAAATTAATTTTGTCGCGAAAAAGAAATTGGTTTTGTTTCGACTTTCGGGACGACTTGAAAAAAATTTTCATTTCTCATACTCTGAAAGTGGGTCATTGTTCATCTAAGTGGCCTGCTGAAAGTGGCACATTTCTGCTTTAGAGCAGAAAAGTATTTAAAAAAATTGTATGGTTAATCGAAGTTATATTGGGCGAAGCCATAGTACGATTAATTTTAAATTTATTACTTTTTTATAGACGAAAATATTTGATAATTGTTATTGATGTTATTACCAATAATGTTTAATATAATAAACATAAATTATTTATGACTCGCTTTCAAGACAAGAGGCAAAAACTTTGAGAAAAAAGTAAAAATGTTGTTTAAGACACAGATTAAACTACAAGGAATTCGTGAAAAAAAAAATGGCTGACATTATGGCGTAAAAAAAGTAAACTGGCGGGAAACCTAAAATAAAAAAATGCATATCTTTCTTTGGAAGTTCTATTAGCTGTGTTAAATTTGGAAATTAATTTTAATAAGATGAGTTCTAGCGGTTCCGAAATGGATTTAAAATCTGATTTTATAAAAGAAGAAGCTCAAGCTGTCGTGGAGAACCTTTTACCGACAGTGTCAAAGGAACGATATATGAAATAGTATAACAATTTCATGAAGTGGCGGGGTGAAAAGCGAGTGAAATCCTTATCGGAAAGTGTGTTCCTTACTTATTTCAACGAATTATCAAAGAACCTTCAGCCTTCAACTCTATGGATCATATTTTCAATGTTAAGAACGGTCATAAGTACAAAACACGACATCGATATAAAGAACTACTTATTTGTATTTGTACACCAGGCTGATATAATTTTTGAAGAGGCAGTCAGATGGTTTTAAATGCAAAGAGTCGAAGGTTTTTACTGCGCAAGAAAACTTCTTGAATCAAGCCCCTGATGAAATATATTTGGCAACAAAGGTATGGGAAATCATTACAACTATTATTTAACTTAACGTACACTCAACATAATCTCATCGAGTTTAGGCTCGTTATAATCGTCTTGGTGTAGGTATATTTAATGAACGACACAGTCTGTGAAAAAGCTTGTTGCACAATTTAAATTTAGACAGACATTTCTTAATAGTTATAGGTGTTGTTTAAAAAGTCTGCAACGGTAACAATGTGTGTTAATAAGATTATTATATTGCAGGTGGCACTAATTTTGGGCATAAGCGGCGCATGTAGGAGCATTGAACTCACGAATCTCACTATGGAAAACATAGAAAAACACGGCCAATTACATGAAGAGCGAAATAATTCACTCCATACGTCTACGAACGAAAGTATGCCTTCTCCGACATTTACAGCCCTGCCTATAAATGATACTCAAATATCACAAGTATCGAATATTAATATCCCGGGAAAGAATCTTTCTCTAACATTCAATAATTGTACGAACGTTACTATTAATTTTAAGTAGGCAACTTCATTGCACATTTTTTATTAAATAGTTTTATTATACCTGGCTTGTGTTTACTTTCCTCATATTCGAAATGAAAAGTTTAACTTTAACTTCACTTCGTTCGAGCGCCAAAATACCTCGACAGAATTGGGTGCCTTTCAGCCCTCGGTTAACAATCTACTATTTTTTGCGTCCACAAATTTTTTCTCCTAATTTTACTTACTCGCAATACGAATTAAATCTTCTTCTTCTTTCTCCTGGTGTTGTTTCCATATCACTTGGGGTCGGCCCTCCTCGTGCGCTTCCGCCACAACAATCTGTTCTGTGCTGTAACTGCGTCTACAACAATGGCTTTGAGGTCTTTTTCGATGGTGCTCTTCCAGATGGTGGTTGGTCGACCCCTGCCTTGCTTCCCGTCCTCTATTTCTATCACAACCAATTAAATCTTCTTCTTCTTTCTCCTGGTCTTGTTTCTATATCACTTGGGGTCGGCCCTCCTCGTGCGCTTCCGCCACAACAATCTGTTCTGTGCTGTAACTGCGTCTACAACATTGGCTTTGAGGTCTTTTTCGATGGTGCTCTTCCAGGTGGTGGTTGGTCGACCCCTGCCTTGCTTCCCGTCCTCTATTTCCATCACAACCAATACTAATTAAATACCTACCCTTAAATGGATCACCAGTATTTTAGCTACACACTGTGGAACTAGACCTATGGGTATGGGATATATCAAACTCAAACTCAAACTCAAACTCAAACATTTATTCAGTAAGTAGGCCACAAGGGCACTTTTACACGTCAAAGTAAAAGAGAGAGAAAAAAAATCAAACTACACCGGTTCTAACCCTACACCTCTGACCCGAGAAGAATTATGTCCGGCAAGAAACTCGGCGGGACTTATTTTTTCAAAACAACAGTACATCAAAACTAAACAATACATATAGTGCGTTGTTCTATAAGAAAACATATCAAACCAAGGTTAGATTAACCAACAATAGGTTATAGTTTAAGAAAAATACCAAAGAAAAAAGATGAGTCCAAATCTGACTATTGAAAATAAATTACATACAAGTTTGATATACTTTCTTACCTGAACTGTGTCTTCTACATAAATTTCCAAATTATAATAATCCATCATCAACAGTTAGAAACAAACTTTAATTTAAATAATATAAAAAAAAGTACTTAAGTGATTCTAGTATACAATAAACATACTATTTCTAAATTATACTTAGAGATGTATAAGGTCTCCAAGTGTCTTGAATAAAAAAATATGGATAATCAAGCACCGAATGTTGTGTCTAAAGCCAATTAAACTAAAATTAAATATGATTAATAAAAAGTTACGTAAATGTGTTGCCCCAGTTAGCCTAAACAGACCGGTCTCCACAAACAGCACCCGTTCACGAGTATGACGCATATCTCAGCCATCGCCTCCCTCAACCTTTCTTCGGGAAAGTGGCGACCCGGTCAACGACGCCACCATAAGCAGAGCCTTTTAAGCAAGCATGACATGTTCAAGCTGGCGGGCTTTATTAATTAATAAAAACTAGCCATGTTTAGTCTGGTGAGAAACAATATTCTGTGCTCGTATTTTACATGCGTGAACTAAATTACAATATAAAAGTGACATAGAGATGTACATGTCTCTAAGCGTCAGGATCATTAAATATATATCTATACGTATAAATATTTGCGAATGCAAGACTTAGAGATGTATAACGTCTCTAAGTGTCCAAATACTAAATAAAAACAAAATAAAATAAAAATGAAAAACAGGTAATACTGGACACTAGTAAAGCTGCTTCATAGAGTAATGTACCTAATAATTTCTCAATTTGTATTGTACTAACTATATCAAGCTACAGGCTTAAAGGCATCGTTATCCTCAATGAATTCCTTTAAAGTATAGTACTCTCTCCTCAACAAATAGCGCTTAACATAAGACTTGAATTTATTTAGTGGCAAATTCACTACATCAGCGGGGACTTAGTTATAAAAACGTGTACAGTTCCCAGCAAAAGACGTACGAACCTTACCGAGGCGGTGGCCAGGCTCAGCAATCTTATCTTTATTTCTAGTGTTATAGTTATGGATATCACTGTTGAGCTTGAATTTATGGATGTTTTTCCGCACATACATAATGTTTTCAAGTACGTATTGAGATGCTACGGTAAGAATATTTGCCTCTTCAAATTTTCCTCTTACGGATGCTCGACCGCGCATTTTATAAATGCCACGTACAGCTCGTTTTTGTAGCACAAATATGGTCCCAATATCAGCTGCTTTACCCCACAACAGAATTCCATACGACATAACACTGTGAAAGTAACTGAAGTATACCAGCCTGGCAGTTTCACTGTTTGTTAGATGGCTGATTCGCCTCACGGCATAGGCTGCAGAGCTAAGTTTCCCAGCTAGGGTAGCTATATGTGGATGCCATTGTAATTTCGAGTCTAAAGTGACTCCTAAGAAAACAGTTTGATTTTCGAATTCCATTATTTCATCATTTATTATAATCTTGCTGCTGTTAATCTGCTTGACGTTGGGAAGTGTAAATTTGATGCACTTCGTTTTCTTGGCGTTCAAAAGTAGGTTATTAGCCGTAAACCAATTTACTACTTTGGAGAGTGTACTGTTAATACTATCGAAGCTGTTTTCTTTTCTGTCCACTTTAAATATCAGAGATGTGTCATCAGCAAATAACACTATATCATGTTTATCTTGCACAATTTTAGGTAGGTCATTAATGTACACCAAAAACAGGAAAGGACCAAGTATTGAGCCTTGAGGCACTCCGAGTGCCACAGGGGACCCAGAAGATTGAGTTCCATTAATAACCACTCGTTGTGTTCTATCCGATAGGTATGATGAGACGAGGTTAAGGGCACCAGCTTTGATCCCGTAATGGCTTAGTTTTCTCTTTAGATTTTCGTGACGATATTGTTGCGTTCCAATGAGTAAGGTTGAGAGATAGCTCAAAGGGAATGCAGTGTATTGACGATGGGGGTGTCCATAGGCTAAGGTGATTGATTTTGATTACCATAAGGCGGACATAAGGTGGACTGATGACCAGGTAAAGGTCGCGGGAGTCCGCTGGAGGCGGGTGGCGCAGGACCGGTAATTGTGGTACTCTTTGCGGGAGGCCTATGTTCAGCAGTGGACGTCTATCGGCTGATATAATGATGAAGATGATGACCACCAAGATGATGGGCCGTATGCTTGTTAGCCTGGTGGCTACACGATTGTTCGTGAAATAAAAAAAAGGTTAGTAACAGAAGACAGAAAAAGCTTAGCGTGTAAAGCGTTCGAAAGATCTTAACCCGGTCTTGTTCTTTAATAACATCGTGCTAAAATAATTTTAAACACTTAACCTGCTTTGGAACTTCCACTACTGACTGAACAGTCAGCAGCAGAAGCTAGGCGTTCAAAATGACCTTCACGCTCTTATTCTCATAGGAGAAGGATACCTAAATAGGAGTGGTAGTGGCAGGGCGTCAAATGTCTTGTTCCTTTAGCCGTCAACACAGTGAATCCTTCTTCTTTGTAAAGGGTCGGCAACGCGCATGTACTTCTCTGGAGTTGCAGGCGTCCATAGGTTAGGGTAGCTGCGTATAATCAGGCGGGCCGTATGCTTGTTTGCCACCGTTGTGGTATAAAAAAAATAAAAAAAATTGTCGGTTTTTTATTCTTCGTTACCTATAGGAAAAGCACAGCTGAACAGTCTTAAAACTAGGCAAGCCGTTGGGAATGGAGTTCTATAGACAATATAGACATCCCGCCACTTACAGGTTTCAGTTTTATGCCAACAGGCAGATAGGTGAAATTGATTAAATCGTTTTCAAGAAAATATATTTTTTTTTTTTACTATTTCATTTAGTTTTAAATTAGTATACTTCAGTCATTATTCATACATGTGTCATATGTGTAGACATGGGTTTTTAGGTCTGAAGTCCTAATCAAAAATGTAAAGTATTATAAAGTAACTTTTTACAGTCAAGAAATATTTGACAAAGCCGATGGAACATAGATAGAGTCTGTCCGGAAATAGAAGTGTCGTGGTTTATATGGGAGCTCATACATTCTACGACACCTCTCTTTCCGGACAGACTCTAGTAATCGATACTCATAGCAAATGTCTTAACTGTCTTAACAATAAAGTCGTGTCAAGATCATTTTGAACATTTCACCCGCTTACCTACTTCTGCTGCTCACTGTACATACTTGTGTATAATTGAAGCAAAACGATTCCTCTAAAAGTGCATCCGACGCTACTTTTTGCACTAACAACTTTTACATTTTAGACCTTGTTTGAATGTAATAAGGTTTAAAAACCATTAATCGAGGGCTTGTACAAATTGTACAGAGCCGGTTGTTAACTCATTTTGAATCTTATTTCATAGGAAATATGGTCTACTAACAGTACATGTGCAGGCGCATGTTACGGAATGCGAGGGCGGGCTTCCTTCATAAAAGTAATTTTAAAGAGGAACTTTAAGAGCGCTTATAAACTTTATAAAGGGAAAAAGTCGTGATTCTCACAATCTTTAAAATAATACGTCGAATTGTTGACGTTTTTGGGTGTTTTTATAAATCGTTTTATGTTTCATTGTTGCAATTCTGAAAGATTTACGTTTTAAGGTTATAAGTGAACAAAGAAGAGGTTATAAGTGGTGCGTGGCAAAAAAGAACTATATTCCAGTTGGCCGTAATGTAATCAATCTGAGAGGTCTCAGATACATCTAGGGAGGATTGTTTGGGTCCCAAAACCTTACAGCCAACGGGAATATTGTTCTTTTTTGGCTACCCTGTATAGTTCGCTGCAAAGAAATGTACCAAGATTGTATGTACATTTCTCTGCAACTGACCATACCTACTCAGAAATGTAAGCAGAATGAGGGGTTTCTACAATCGATATTTTCGCTAGGTCACATTCTGATGTAATAGCCAAAAGAAGTACAAGAATTTACGGGTGAAAGCTAATAGTATTGACTGAAAATCAAGTATCGTATTTTCTTGTACTTAACTTTTCGTATCAGAGAGAAAATCCACTCAATTCCACATTTGCAAAAGCAAAAAGCAGCAAAGTCTTTACTCCATGCATATCCAGTGAATTTTAGACACTTCTTTGTTCAGACGTTCCAGTATTTCCACGGGCCCCTAAATGCCCCCGAGAGATCGGTTCCGTCCGTATTGATTAACATCGTATTACACGAATTGAGAGTTAAGGACGTGTCTTAGTGATAGCGGATAGTGGAAATATTAAAATGCTCATGTTGCACATATATTTAGTAGGTGGCTACCAACTAGACTTGAACTACTTAAAAAAATAAAAAGATAAGAGCATTATATAAGACGCCGTTGGTGCAAATAAGCACAAGCCCTGCCCCGGTAAACTTTCACAAAATAATTGTGGGGTCATAATTTAGTGTAACTTAAAAAACCTCTAAATTAAATTATACTCTTGTGTCCTATATCTGGTGTATTTCTAAAAATCTGGATCTACACACTGTTCATTTAAGGAAAATCTTCGGCTGCATTACGCCATTAAGTACGGTATAATGGGGTGAGTTTGGTCAAAATTGACATTTAAACCTCGATAAAAAATGGTCCGGCAGTATCAGTTTTAGTTTTATAATGATTGTCTGTCGTTTAACTTAACAATTTTAACGATAAACATACAAATAGTTAGAAATCCCATCTCACCCCGTAGTGGTGTTAGAGGGGGATACCAATGGGGTGAGTTGGAAAAATGTATACCTAGGGAAAAACTTTCGGATTTTGAAAGTCGGATTAGGTTGCTTCGATCTGCGTTCCGTCCCACTCTCCGCTCATAGTTATCGCTCCTCTTCCGTATTATCGCTCCCCGCAACCCTGGTTCCACTCTAAGCCACATATCTTTCACCTCTCACTTCAAGAGACTTTTTTCATGTTATAATTTGGCAACTCCGTGTTGCCGCAAGATAAGAAAATGTGTCTATAAGTATAATCAAATTACTTTAAGAGCAACCTGAGCCAGAAAATCAAAGTAGCAACTGAAAATATTCGCGCCCCACCTGCTCCCTCAATCCTTAAGTACCCCATTTTACGGCACACAATTAGGTACATATAATTATCACGTAACACAACAACTCTTTTACACTTAGGTACTCGTATTGTAGATTACTAATATGCTTTCGCATAGATGGCAAAAACATGACTTTCAGTCCCCCGATACGCTATCTCCAAGACCCCAACCTTACTGAATTAAATGCTGTTTAAACATGGCTTAAGCTCGGTACAGTCGTCTTCAAATAAATTGCTTTTTTATTGTTCGTAAATCAGGCGTGTCGTCGACAACTGTACCTTGAGGATTTGGCTTCTGACAAATCGAGAATTAATTGTAATGTAATTACTATTGCTAATCGGATTACACTGTAACTGACACAAGAAGCTGTTTCAATACTTTGACTCTAATAGGCAGGTGTAGCCAGCCTGGTGGTTAGACGTCACACTTTCAATCCAGAGGTCTCGGGTTCAAACCCTGGCTAACCAATGAGTTTTTTGGAACTTTTCCTCTCTGGGCTGGAAGGTCAGATGGCAGTTGCTTTTGTAGAAACTAGATGCCAATTGGGATTAGATTGCCAAGCGGACCCGGGTTAAATGAGCCGTGGCAGAAGCCGGGACATACAGGATGTACCAAAAATACATGTAATCCGTTTAAGGGCGTAATTAGTATCGTAATTCGACTAAGAAAAAAATATTTTTATTTACTTTATTTTTATTAGGAGCCTGTAATGTCCCACTGCTGAGCAAAGGCCTCCCCCGGGTTTTCCAATCCTCTCGATTCTGTGCAGCATCCGGCCATTCCTTTAAAAAGGAGTCTAAATCATCTCGCCATCGCCGACGAGGTCTGCCAGATCCCAGTTTTGAGCTGGGCTGCCACTCGGTGGTGATCTTGGCCCACAGCTCGCTCGCCATGCGGCAGACATGACCAGCCCAGTCCCATTTCAGCTTGGCAAAAAATAAGAGGAAAAATTTTTTTTGTATGGGACCCGTCGTCCCAGCCAGTCAACCCTCCATAGAAAACCTTTTTTGTTTTCGCGTGAAAAATTTTTTTAATTTTTTTTATAATTAGAATAGGTAGAGTCTGACTATTGAAATATTATCCAAATATTTGGCGGGAAAATCAAAAAATCATGGGCTGGTCACACCTTGTGTAGCAGGAATAATAATTTTGATACTAGACTTTTAGACTTTTGACTTCTGTGCACACGTAAGGTATGTAGGTTTAGGTAAACAGACAGAAGTCAACGAAGTAAACAAGCTTCACAGGGTGTTAGAAAGATTTTAAGCCGACTGCAACTAGAGAAATACATTCAGAAATTAAATTCCCCAAACCATGCTCAGAAGCAAGTAAAAACAATCTAATAACTATGTACTTGAGTTCCCTATTCACTTATTTTAAGGGATGGTTAACAGCCTCCCGAACAAGCCGGTTTCCGAAGAAGCTTTAGTACCGTAGACCACATCCATACGCTCCGTCAGGTTATTCAGAAGACTGAGGAGTATAACCTGCCCCTCTGCTTAGCGTTCGTGGACTACGAGAAAGCCTTCGACTCGATCGAAACCTGGGCTGTACTACAATCTCTCCAAAGGTGCCAAGTGGACTACCGCTATATCGAAGTGCTGAAGTGTTTGTACGAGAACGCCACTATGTCAGTCCGACTCCAGGACCGGAACTCGAAGCCTATTCCGTTGCAGCGGGGAGTCAGGCAAGGAGATGTTATATCTCCTAAACTGTTTACCGCTGCACTGGAGGATGTTTTCAAGATCTGGACTGGAGAAGGCTAGGCATCAACATAAACGGCGAGTACATCACTCACCTTCGGTTTGCTGACGATATAGAGTCTTGGCTGAGACCATGGAGGATTTGAGTACGATGCTCGATGACCTCAGTAAAGCCTCCGAGCGAGTTGGTCTAAAGATGAACATGGATAATACGAAGATCATGTCAAATACCCATGTAGCACCAACTCCCGCTACAATCGGAGACTTAACACTCGAAGTTGTGGACGATTATATATACTTAGGACAGACTGTCCAGTTAGGTAGATCCAACTTCGAGAAAGAGGTCAATCGACGAATCCGACTCGGTTGGGCAGCGTTCGGGAAGCTACGGCACATCTTTTTTGTCCAATATTCCGCAGTGTCTCAAGACGAAAGTCTTTGACCAGTGTGTGTTGCCAGTGATGACATATGGAACTGAAACGTGGTCGCTTACAATGGGCCTCATAAGAAGGCTCAAAGTCACCCAAAGGGCAATGGAGAGGGCTATGATTGGAGTCTCTTTGCGTGATCGCATCAGAAATGCCATCCGCAGCAGAACCAAAGTAACCGATATAGCCCTCCGAATCGCTAAACTAAAGTGGCAGTGGGCGGGGCACATTGCTCGTAGAACCGATGGCCGTTGGGGCGGAAAGGTTCTCGGGTGGCGAACACGAACCGGAAGGCGCAGCGTGGGTAGACCCCCCGCAAGGTGGACTGATGACCTGGTGAAGGTCGCGGGAGTCCGCTGGATGCGGGTGGCGCAGGACCGGTCATTGTGGCACTCTTTGGGGGAGACCTATGTTCAGCAGTGGACGTCTTTCGGCTGATATGATGATGATGATGATGAAGGGATGGTTTTAGTTTGTTCACGTACTGTATAATATTTTTTTTTTATGTTTACATAAAATTACTTCTGACCAGTCAGTCCACAGATTTCTCCTAAATATTGGTTTTCAGTAAGTAACTTCTTACGTTCCTGTTTTGATTGTATTGATATTTTCCAGAACTTCTAGTTTATCCGTTTTTTTACACACTTGTCCTGTTTATGAGATTCAGGTATTAATAAATTCACGTACCTACTTTATGAAAGTTAGAGGCAAATGTTAGAACCAGTACTTAAAGTATCAAAATATTAATAGAGCTCCAACCTACAAAATTGATGACGACTTGTAAAAATTGCAGTTTTTCGTTATACAACACGCTTCACGTCAATTTCGCACATCGTCGTAATTATTTACGAGCCTAAATAATAGTTTGCGGACTACTCGGTTTAAATATTATCTAAAATAAACCCCTTATAAACCGTGAACAATTTGAAATAATGACATAAATTGACAACAGACTTTTAGCTTTTTTTAAATCATAGACAATTGGTGATACAACAAGGAAATATCTGTCAACAATATTTGGCTAGTCAGACTCTATACGATACCAATTATGCCCTTAAACGGACCACCTGCTTTTTTGTTACACCCTGTATTACAGGATTTGTGGCCTAAACCTTTGAATTTTTTGTTACATCCTGTATTACAGGATTTGTGGCCTAAACCTTTGAATTTTTTGTTACACCCTGTATTACAGGATTTGTGTCCTAAACCTCTGAATTTTTTGTTACACCCTGCATTACAGGATTTGTGGCCTAAACCTTTGAATTTTTTGTTACACCCTGTATTACGGGATTTGTGGCCTAAACCTTTGAATTTTTTGTTACACCCTGTATTACAGGATTTGTGGCCTAAACCTTTGAATTTTTTGTATAATAGTACCTTGTATTGTACCTATTAGTAAAGTTGGTAAATTCATCGTAGGAACGCGTTCAACGAGGTGGCAAAGGCGGGGCTTCAAAACTCGGTATATATTCTGAACTGTATTAAAATACAATATTATTATTTATTAGTAAGTCTTATCGCTAAGAAGATTTCTTTCAGACAAACTTTGGACAGTGGTAATAATTAATTGCATTTTTTGTTCCTCATATTATAATTAATGTTTCATTCAGCCCTTAAATATAACGGCTTAATTTTATACAAGCCTCGTAATTGTAGCCAGAACAACTTTATAACCAAGTAATTTAAATTTTAACGAACAACCATTTAAAACGCTCTCCATCAAACTTTTGCGACACTTGTAGAATGCTTAAACGGCTTATAAATATTCAACGGTAAATAAAATTTCAATAAGTTAAAGCTCAAAATCAATATGAACCTCATTAAGAGCCAGTCGGCTTGTAAAAAGTCGTTTATCAATTTCGAGGAAATTCATGAAGCGTTTGGGGTTAATTCCGAATATGGAATAATTTGACAAAATACTTTACATGCTTACTTTATATGTTTGCTTTATTACTTAACTGCCTCCTAGCCTAGTCGGTATAGTGACCCTGCCTACGAAGCAGGAGGTCCCGGGTTCGAATCCTGGTCAGGGTATTTATTTGTGTGTTTATCGCGGATATTTGTGCCTGAGTTATGGATGTTTTCTATGTATTTAAGTATTTATCTATATCTATCTATTATATATATCGTCACCACCCACAACACAAGCCTTATTGAGCTTACTGTGGGACTAGGTTGATTTTTATAAGATTGTCCCATAACATTTATTTATTATTTACTTATATACATAGGTACAGCAATAAGGTGTTCAAAATGAACTCTCGTTCTCCTAACGTTGGAGTGGTGCTGACTGAATTTAATAATTGTTTCATTTATTTATTTAAACTCCGTTGCACATAAAAAAGTACAGGTGGCGGACTTAATGCCTTAAGGCACTTTCTACCAGTCAACCATTGGCCCAAAAAGAAACATTTGTTGGGTGCAGGTTTGTTATGTGAAATAGATCACCAAGAAGTAACTTACAAAAATCCAAACTGACTGACTGACTGATGAATGAATGAATGAATGAACGATTTATTCATGACAATTACAAAAAATAAACAATAACATATACATAATAAACAATAACGAAACATTAATTGCCACGAAATGGTCGCAACTCAGCGTTAAATGCCGGCAGGGCCAGCGCTGGTCTTCCGTTGCAACCATTTGACGACACGGTGCATTGACGCCACGATCACATCCCAAAAGTAAGAATGATACTTATACCGCCGGTATAACTAAAAATCCAAATAGCAACTTGTTTTCGGAATATTTACCCGATATTCTCAATGTAATTTAGGAATGGACAATGAATTATTAGATTATGCAGGCAAAATAAAAATAAAAGATTAGTAACAGCGACGCGACGTACTGAAATTGCATACCGATATATTTGTATAAAAATAATTTTAAACGAAAAAGAACCGACTTCACTAAGCATCCACCTTTCCAACACCAAATGCTCGATCTGCTGTAAAAAATACTCAAATCACCATAGGTGTGCCTATAATAGTTGAAGAGTTCCCTCGATTTCTCCAGGATCCCATCATCAGATCCTGACATGGTTACAATGGGACCAACTGTGATGTATATACGCTTTCAAACAAAAAAAGAATTTTCCAAATCGGTCCAGCCGTCTTCGAATAATCGGTGAACATACATAAAAAAAAAATTGCAAAAACAAAGATCCCGACGAATTGATAACCTCCTCCTTCGAAATCGTCGAAATAGTCGGTTGATAATAAGCCGGTAAACACCCGGTACCTGGTAACAACAACTGTTATGGCTTGATAGTTTATACATATATCTGCAACTACCGCAAAAAGAGTAAGAATTTTAATTTGTAATTCTAAATACCAGTATTTAGAATTACAAATTTCGTTGGCGACGTTGGCGTACTCATCTTATAAAACCCAGAAATCTTTTCACAAATCTTCGTAAAATTTCAAAAAATTCAAATACTTCCTAGGCGGTTCTTAGATTTCTAGGACTTTATTGTTCTTGTACCTAGGCCATATTGCCCCTATTGTTACTGACATTTCAAATCGTCTTCACAAAAATACCTGCCCATATAAATAACTCTTGGTCAACAGTTTGGAATCTAAATTCTTCAAAATAACCCCAAGGCACCTTTTTATGTAACCTAATCGGGCATAATGAGAGCAGCTTTTACGTAAATAATGGCGCTTCAGAGCAGACATGTGATTTTGCCATTACTGTCCCGTCCTGACGACTATTATAATGACCATATTTACATCGATGACGTGTACAATATCTTTTTGTTGGATTCTTCTTTTTCTCTTTATGGTCTTTCTTCTTGTGCTCAGCTCTGTTATTCCTACATTCGGGACTTTCCTCGATTTTGTTAAGCGATGAGACCGCAAGTAGAAAACAAAAGAGATAAATACCTAATTTAATATCACATTATAAAAAATGTATTATTATGTTACCTTCCGATAAACCTAGTCTGAGACTGGTCTGAAAACCAGCGCCGGGCATCTATGCCTAGCACAAGCTGAGACCCTTTGCCTATTATCACCTGTAATTTTAAATCTTATTTTTAGTTACTAACATTTAATCATTCTGTTTTCTTATGATGTAACTGTTACGAGTATGTGGCAATAAATTATTCTTATTCTTAATCTTATTAATTACTAGCTGTGCCCGCGGCTCCGCCCGCGTGGAATTCGGTCTGTGTCAGTAAGCGGCTAATTCACCCCTAATTTCTCTCCCGCTACCCTGGAGGCGGAACATTAAGTAAAGTTGACAGATGGATTTATCCTATAAATTTTTATTGGCATGATTTAAACGACATAGAATAGTAGGTGTATATCGGACGATTCAGGACCACTTTTGTATTTATACGTTCATGTCGGTATCGTCATGTTCACGGCAAATATCATCCAAATCGATCCTCCCGTCAAATCAGTCTAAGCATGAAAGGTAAGAACAGGCGCGGTTGAAATGGGGTGGGGGGGGGGGGGGGGGGTTGTGTCACAAATGCAGAAATGTTTTTTTTTCTATTTGAGGAATTAGTAATCCTTAAGGGGTGATTTCCGGGATAACAATGCAAAAAAACCGGCCCAGAGCATGTCGGGCGATGCTCAGTGTATTTTCGTAAATGCCGCCCTGTTACGAAGCATCCGTTCAAACGGTCGTTTATTAAGGGATATTTGGCGGCGCTTACGTCAGTCTACTATCCGGCACATCCTTTCACTATGCGACTTTGACTGATAATTCAAAAACGGCTGAACCGATTTTATTCAATATAGTTTTTATTAAAAGTTCTTATCAGGCCTCACCAAATTTCAGCTTTCTAGTGCGAACAGTAACTGAGCTAGACCGTGGACGGACGGACGGACATGACGAAACTATAAGGGTTCCTAGTTGACTACGGAACCCTAAAAGAGATAAATAATGTAACTGTTACGTAATAAGGCCTAATTATGTACAGAAGCATACACTGCTTTACCTACACACATATTAAAAATCCACTGAAACCATGCGTGCCGGCGGTCGGAGGAGGGGGGGAGGCGGATTTTGATTACGTTACCGTAGGTAATGAGTTTTCATACGTTTTTACCACACTGTCACAGATAATACACTGATGTTACGTTACTTGTGCAATAATTGTGGTAATTACATACTTCAAGGTAAGCACATTACAATGCACTAATGAGCGTCAGAGAAAAATAAAATACGTGAGTGTCGTGGAACACTCTGTTGGAACGAAGTTATGTTATTTAATTTTATGTAATTTTTGACTTTTTCGTAAATATTGTGGTTTTAATTTTTTTTGTATTTTTTTATGAAATTTTTGTTATTTTTGTAATTTTTAAAATTTTTGAAATTTTTGAATTTTTTGAATATTTTGAAATTTTTGAAATTTTTGAAATTTTTGAAATTTTTGAAATTTTTGAAATTTTTGAAATTTTTGAAATTTTTGAAATTTTTAAAATTTTTGAAAGTTGAAATTTTTGAAATTTATGAATTTTTTGAAATTTAGAAATTTTGCCATTTTGACATTTTTTACTTTTAGGTTCTCGACTTTTTTCACTTTGTCACTTCTCACTTTCACTACAATTCACTTCACTTCACTTTATTCTATTTTATATATTTTTTATTTCATTCCATTTTACATGTTTCTCAATCGTATGGGTGTCGCGTTTTCGTGACGTGACGCTTTTTCGTGACGGTCACGTGACTTTTTTCACCTAGCCCCCCATCCGCGAACCGTCCAATAAGGAACTTCGTTCCAAAACTACCACCGGTTCTAACCCTACACCTCTGGCCCAAGAAGTATTATGACCGAAAAGATACTCGACGGGACTTAGTTTTTTCAAAACAGTAATACATTATTAGATCTTAAAGATACAAAATAATGCGTAGTTCTTCAAGAAGACATATCAAAACAGCTTGAGAGACAGATAATGTACCTATTAATCGTGAAGCAAATCAAATTATTTTGTTCAATATTTTTTGATTTGCAATTTTTTTAAGTAGTTACACTACTATATATAAACTGAAAATAAATGTCATATACTTCAGAAAAAATGTGACCAAACCCTCCAGTGTCCGAGGCCAGATTTGAACTGGCGTCTTCAGCTTTCGCGGCTGACGTCATGACCACTAGACCACCCGGTCACGGCGGAACTTGACAAATTTTCTCATGTATATGCAATCTCTGAATTTGAAACGGCTAGGCGCCGTTGACCATACTCTAAGGGCATGCGCAGTACGTGCTTGCACCTCCTATCCGAATCTCTTACGTGATTCTGGTATAGCGAGAGAGATGGTGCTGCCATCTATGAATCTTGAAGCAAATCAAATTATTTTGTTCAATATTTTTTGATTTGCAATTTTTAAGTAGTTACACTATTATATATAAACTGAAAATAGATGTATGCGACTATAATCAGCAGGCCTCGGAGGGTTTGGTCACATTTTTTCTGAAGTATATGACATCTATTTTCAATGTACCTATTGTTTAATTATAAAGAAAAATAAATCCTAATCTGACTGCTTCACAAAACGTTTGATATGTTTTCCTACCTAAACGGTGTCCTATAAATGTTGTAGTAGTTTTTTGGTTTGGGCCATGCATCTTTGTCCGTCATATATAATACTCGAACCTGCAATAACCCTTTGACATTCATGGCATTTTCAAATATTTCTTAAGAGCGGGTAAAGGTAAATTTAAAGCATCGACGGGTAACATGTTATAAATATGAACACCTTGACCAAAAAATTACAAATTATTTAAATACCAAATTTCATCTAAATACGGACAGCGGTTATTGGTTGTTTCTTCCCCGTGTAAACTTTCACCCCTTTTGTATCCGTTTAAAGGATAATTTCCGAGATAAAACTATTTTATTTCCTTTTTTAATTAATTATCTCCATACCAAATTTTATCTAAATCGATTCTGCGGTTAATAATTCCCTATACAAATTTCCAACTCTCTTTTCACCCTTTTTAGGGTTGATTTTCGGAGTGAAAACTATCATTTGTCCTTTCTTGAGACCCATACTATACCAAATTTCATCTTTATCAGTTTAACCGCTAACGGTTAAAAAATCGTCATACCAACTTCCAACCCCCTTTTCGGGGTGAAAGGGTTTATTTTCGGGATGAAAACTATTCTGTCGTTTCTCGGGATTCAAATTATCTGCATACTAATTTCTATTAAAAAATCTCCATACAAACTTTCAACCCCCTTTTCACCCCCTCCAGGGTTGATTTTCGGGAAACTATTCTTTGTCCTTTCCCGGGACTCAAACTATCTCTACACAAAATTTCATCAAAATCCGTTCAGCCGTTTTCACGTGATAGATGTATAGATAGATAGTTTTTATTGAAAGTACCGTTCAGGCTTCACTTCCATTATGTTTTTCAAATTTCTTGGACCTACGGTTCTCAAGTAAGGTGGAGGGGGGGGGGGGGTTTCAAGATGAAACTATCCTTTGTCCTTTCTCGAGACCCATACTATCTCTATACCAATTTTTATCTAAATCTGTTCAGCGGTAAAAAAATCCTCATACCAACTTCCAACCCCCTTTTCACCCCCACAATAGTTTGAAAACTATCCTGTGACGTTTCCCGAGACTCAAATTATGTCCATACTCATTTCTATCTGAATCGTTTCAGCGGTTAAAAATTCTCCATACTAACTTTCAACCCCATTTTCACCCCCACCAGGGTTGATTTTCGGGATTAAAACTATATATTATCCTTTCCCGGGACTCAAACTATCTCTATACAAAATTTCATCGAAATCCGTTCAGCCGTTTTCACGTGATGCGCCGTCAAATAAACAGACAAACAGATAAACAGATAAACAGACAAACAGATAAACAGACAAAAATTCTAAAAATGGTTGGAACGTGTTCTATTATCGATTCTAAGTATCCCCAACCAACTTTTTTTCGATTATCTTCCATGTACAGACTTTCGACCCTCTTCAGCTTTATTATATGTATAGATGTATCTATAGAAAATTGTTTAAAAATTATCCTCCCCCCCCCTCTAACTTTTGAACTATAAGTTTAAAAAATATGAAAAAAATCTCAAAAGTAGAACTTTATAAAAACTTTCTAGGAAAAATATTTTGAACTTGATAGGTAGAATACTTTTTGAAAAAAAATTACAAAATAATTTCTGAACTAAGTTTGTAATTTAACCGTTTTAACTCTTAAGTGGGGACACTTACTGTGACGGACGGAAAACTACGAAACCCAACACTGAGCGTGGTCCGACACGCTCTTGGCCGGTTTTTTATAAAATCACTCCGCCGCTTGTGCGCGGTGACTAAGCGTACCGATACTGAGCAATGTTAGTATGTTGGTCCCTAACTTTGCAGTTGCGAAGAAATTTTCGACTGTTTCATACATTTTGGTCGATCAAATGGTTAACGGTTTAAGAATTTATTTCTCTAAAAGAATATTATTATTCACTTATCTAGAGAAATTTAAAACAAACATATTAGTTATACTGAGATTGACAGTGTACTAATGTCGACGTTTTCCATGGAAAGGCCAACACTTTTTATGGGATTTCGAGATTGGTCCCATAGAAAAAGTTGTCCTGCCTACCTAATTATCTCGCACAATTTGGCTAGCGGGTTGAAAAAACGGCCTGTATGTATAATGCACAGCACACTCTGCTTTGTTTGACCTAGTAGTCCGCCTCGAACTAAAAACTCGCGTTTCTTGCAAATAATTTTACCAGTTTAACAAGACCTCTTAACAAACCTCTTTTATTCTCATTCCAGAACCCCCAGGTCAATCCAGCTCTCTCTAATTATATTTATCTCTGCTAAAAACCCAGCGAAGATCAGAAAAAATTCACAGATTTCGTGCCTCACACGACTATCGAGCACATTGGAAATGAATCTACGGAAGTCGAAAAAATATTGTCGCTGAGCGACGAGAAAGTCGGGATAAGGAAAATGTAATAAAATAAAACTACGACGTTGAATGATAATTATTTTATTCTTAGATTAACATAAGTATCCTCGACATAACGCCTGTGAACCAGAGTTGGACAAAATTAACGTGATTGAAACTAAAGTTAAAAATGAGAACGTTACTCATAATCATATGAACATAATTACGAATTCAATCAAGAGCTTTCTAATCTGATTGACCACCGACATGAGTAAATCATGTCGATTTTCAGTTTCACTCATGATTAGCTGAAGTGATTACATTAGTAAGACAGTATGCCTAGTTAAACTAACGATTTAGTTGATTAGATGATTAGATTTTGATTAGATTTTGCGTAGCTACTAGCTCCTTCACTTTTTTCCCTGACGAAACAGAGGCGGTACCTAGGTGAGTATAATATACATTTAGGATAAATGGCTATTTGTGACAATATTTCTAAAGGTATCATTTGGTGGTGGACGCTTACGTCTTAAGTTGTGTCTATAGTGCAGATTCAATATTGAGCAATAAAAGCGTAAATGCCAGTGGCAAATGTTACCTTTCTTTACCAAAATATCGAAAAATTTTTTGTTAGTTTTTGGTATGAGTGTACAAATGAATGCTCCCATTTAACTTTGAAACGGCCTGTTCGGTTTTATTGCAGTTTTCGGCTACAGTTAAGGCAGCTATCACACAGCAGCGGTTTCCACATGCGCTTTTCATTCTCATTCTCATTCTCATTCTCATTCTCATTCTCATTCTAATTCTCATTCTCATTCTTAAGCTTAAGCTTAAGCTTGATTTACTCATGGCGAAATTACTTGATTGTTTTGTGTTATGATTTAATCAGCGATGATTAGTAATCGATCACCGATTTTAATCAAGTGTGCCCAACTCTACTGTGAACAAACAAATTGAAAAATTTCCACACGCATATCGAAGTTTGAATAATTGTCGCCGTGGCGCCTAGGTATACATATTTCATTTTTAGATTAATAAGCAGGATATAATAATGTTCAAAGTACAAGAACATTATTACATTACAAATCCGTAGTCAACTCGAGAAATGGTAGCCATATAGCTAAATAATTTTTAAGCAAATAAAAACCGACTTCTTCAATGGGGGAAGCCGGTGAAGGATTATTGTAGATGGTGCACTCTATACAATGAAATAACTTGTTTAACAAACACAGCGAAGAGGACAAATCGTCAAACGTGAACTATGCATCGTTGAAGCATTCCTTTCTCATTTTACATTTCACATGTTTATGGCATCAGCCGCAGTTCCACTTCATCAATATGTGACTGTTTTCAATGAAAATGCTTGATTTGTTGATTTAAATACAAAAATCACTTTATGTATGCCTTTAAGATTTGAGAAGTTTCCTCGATTCCTCCTGGATCCCATCATCAGAACTTAGCTCTTGACGAAAATTTGTCCTGAGAATCTAACTTGCTTAACAAACATAGCGAAGAGGACAAATCGCCAAACGTGAACTATGCGTCATTGAAGAGTTCCGCTCTGATCATCATCAGCAGTTCCACATCATCAAATGTCACTCTTTTGAATGAAAATGCTTGATTTGTTGATAAAAATACAAAAATCACTATGTGTGTTTAAGATTTGAGGAGTTCCCTCGATTCCTCATGTATCCCATCATCAAAACTTGAGCTTGACGAAAATGTGTCCTGACAATATAACTTGCTTAATAAACACATCGTAGAGGAGAAATCGCCAAACGTGAATTATGCGCCGTTGAAGAGTTCCCTTCTGATCATCATCAGCAGTTCCGCTTAATCAAATGTCACTGTTTTGAATGAAAATGATTGATTTGTTGATAAAAATCACTACATGTATGCCATTAACATTTGAGGAGTTCCCTCGATTCCCCATGACGGAGTTATGGAGTAACGAACATTAAAAAAAAAAACAAAATAAAAAAAACATACACGCCAAATTGAGAACCTCCTCTTTTGAAATCTTGAAGTCGGTTAAAAAAAAATTATGTGAAAGATGTCGTTCTGACTTTTTTCAAAAAGGTTAGGCTACAGGGCAGACTCTTAACCCGATCGTCTTTTTTTTAGGCTTAAATTGTAGCTGACTAAATTGTCCAGAGGAATTCTTCTTCTAATTTTTGATATCATTCTTCGTTTCCAAAATATCGAACGCCAAAATCAAAAATTTGGAAAAAATTGATTTTTTTTTCACTATTCCAGCCATAACTTTTTTCTTTTTGATTTTCTCGAAAAATTCTTTTTGCATCTTACAGCTCTCGTAAATATGAGTCTTTTGAGCCATTTTTGAATATCATATCTTTACAACTTTCCGAGTTATAAGGGGATCGCACTTTTTCGTGAAATCGGGGCCTATACGAACGAAAAGACATTTCCAATGTCAAAACGTTACTAAAGTTATCCCGAAACAAACGAAACATCGAAATGCACGTATTTTCCAGCTGACAGTCCTGTTGTGTCCGAAGTTATCCGTAAGAACTTCGCTTCGCTGTCCTTGCTTGGCCTACCATAACTCGCGAGAACTCTGGGCAAGCGATTACAATGCCACCGCCTCAGTCATTAAACCATTTTGCTAGAGTTATTATGTCATTGCTCATGTCTATTTACTTAGCTGATTTTGACACGAATGGATGTTATATTGGATAATGGTTGTGCTCGGGGCAAAGACGTGTTTACAAATTAAATACAAGAAAAAAAATCTGGGATTACTTAGAGTTTACTTATAGTAACTACATACACTTAGCTTTGCGCTTGAATGTTTTCTCATCTCTCAGACTCTGAAAGTAAGTTATTGCTTTGGGTGAGATATGATACATAATATATTACTTTCACTTTTTAACTATAAATATGCATAATAATAATTATTATTATTACTTACAATTCGCGATGGAAATTTCGTTTAAAATCGAGTCGTATGATTTCCTTTTCAACCGACTTCAAGATTTCTAAGGAGGAGGTTCTCATTTCGTCGGGATCTTTGTTGCATTTTTTTTATGTACGAGTATGTTACCGTTTATTCTAGGACGGCTGGACCGATTTGGAAAATTCTTTTTTTGTTTGAAAGAGGTATACCTACTTTACAATTGGTCCCATTATAACCAGGTCAGGATCAAATATTATAGGCACAACACCTCTTAGTGATTTAAATATTTTTTACAGTAGCTTGGGCATTTGGTTTTGGAAAGGAAGTCAATTCTTTTTTGTTTAAAATGTTATTTAACTCCCGTTTCCATGATAATTATTGTATCTACACTCACATGGTAAGTCCTCTAAAACGTGTTCAAAAACGGTAGGCAATGGCTAGCATTACCACAACCGATTTTACTATGATCAGCTTTTTATCTGTGGCAGTAACGTAATTTTAACTTTACAAGCTCAAATATTGATAGGTTTTGATAACATAATGTACACCGGCACGCGCCGGCGCGTCCGGCGACACGCGCCCGCGCGACCGCCGGCACAATCGAGTTGGCCATGGCGGTGCAATGGCGGCCATTCTATGATTTCCGAATACGGCATTTAGGATAAATAATATGAGTGTAGATAAAGCAGTGTATGCAACTGTACGTAATTAGGCCTTATTACGTAACAGTTACATAAACTACTATTGTCTCATTTGTTCAATTAAAGTTCAACCTCCAGATAAACTTACACATATTTTACTCTCCTCATATTCAAACTAGAAATGGAATGCTTCACTCAGGGAAAAAGTCTCCCATTCCGTTCGAGAACTTCGTGTAGAGTTTCTTCTAGACTCTGCTACTAACGTGTTTAGTACTTAGTTACTTTATAATCCATCCATGTTACTTAACTAAAATGATGTTTTTCTTACAAACATAAAGCAATGCCAATAACCTGTGTCTGCTATAAATCCTTATTAAAACTTATCATAAAGCTGTCCCGGCGAGTCACTGAGTTCGCAAAAAGCGTTGTCCAAAACCGAGCTCATGTCATGGCGGCTCCTAATTGGGTAGTTTTTACCGCAACATGTTGAGCTGGTTGCTTGACGAACGAATAAACACGTAAAACCACGTGCAGATGGCGCTACGATCGCTAAAGAAACTTTTCTTTAGATGTGTGAAAATAATATGTTAGCCTACTTAACCCAGAAGTAAAGAGACCGATTTAAAACGTCGTTATATTAATAATTCTACTGTTATAGCGGTCATTGGTGGCAGTTCTGTGAATTTATTAGGCTTTCAAGGCAGGGATCTTAACCGGTATAATAAAAAAAACGAGAAATAATGTGAAATGTTTAATCATTTTTAGGGCTTCATGTAGAACTCAATATTGTAGGTATTTAGGTATTGCCTTAGATAGCCTCGTTAAAAATGAAATAGGAAACAAAAGAACGAAATTAACCGGTATTTTTAGTATGGAGCAAATACCGGTATCCAATCCCTGCTTGCGAGTATAGTTTGTAACTTGTTAAACATGAACTAGTGAACACTGAGTAGTTAAGAATGTTGGGTGTCACGAGAAAATAGACACTATACATCAATTTAGTTAAGAGGAGTCGAGAAGAACTGGATTGTATCGTATATTAAAACATTTAAAGAAACGGAAAACATAAATTCAATATCGTTCCAGGAAGGTCTCGGTCTAGTTTCATAGGGTAGAACCAGGCCTATGAATCATGCCCGCGCGAGCGAGTTATATACCTACGTTTTGCGCCTCCGGCGAGGGAGCTAAAGTCAGTGGGCTACCAACGCGCTCGCTGAACGCACGTCGTACCGCGCGCGACGCTACTCGGAACTCGGAACAATGTCATCACGAAAAAAAAAAATTATTACGATGTGGTTGGATGTAAAAATAGCAAAGCTAATAAAAACTTATCGTTTTTCGCTCTGTCGACGGATGGGGATAGGTACGTAGGCACACAAACTTTTTTTATACCACGTTGGTGGCAAACAAGCATACGGCCCGCCTGATGGTAAGCAGCTACCGTAACCTATGGTCGCCTGCAACTCCAAAGGAGTCACATGCGCGTTGCCGACGCTTTACAAAAAAGGAGGATTCACTTATGTTATAATAATAACAGACATGTTATCTTTATTAATCTCTCAAATAACTATGATGATATTGCTAAAAGGCGATTAGAATAAGATTGAGATAGCTGTCAATCCATACTAATTTTGACAGTGTGTGGCAAAAATGTCAAGATTAATCATACTCTCATCGCGGCAACAAAATATCAATCAATATTATTCATGTAACTATAATTGTTATGCACCATGCGAACCACTTAAACACTGATTCAATGCAAAATACCTATTTCCTTAACTATACAACATTTCCAACCATAGGTAACCCTAGCGATTGTGCGGGTGCGCGGGAGGTACGGGGTGCCGCGCGTTGAAGGCCGGTCCATTGTATTATTGCGTAGCTACGTAAACCGTAGGTATTTGCTTTTTCTATGAGTGATTCATATCTGTTCGTAAGAACTATTATATAATCTGTGGTAGAACGTTTATATACCACTGCTGGGCACATGCCTCCTCTCATGCACGATAGGGTTCGGGGCGTTCGGGTTATAGTCCCCACGTTGGCCTAAGGTGACTTGGGGACTTCACACTTTTGAATTTCTTCGCAGGTTTCCTCACGATGTTTTCCTTCACCGAAAAGCGATTGATAAATATCAAATGATATTTCGTACATAACGGAAAAACTCATTGGTACGAGCCGGGGTTTAAACCCGAGACCACAGAATAACTAATAGTACTACCGTACAGAAAATTCACTCCTTCACAAAAGTCAGATTTAGGTATAAAATTATACCTATACTCGCCGCCTGCAAGCAAAATTGAAACTTATAACCGCGCACGAACCATGAATCTTCTTTGTGCGCCGCAGTTTTATGACCGAGCTGTGAGGGTTGTCACCTGACAAGTTTTTGTACCTATACCTACTGATTTATTATTTTTAAGATAACTATCGAGACCTCCAGATTGAAAGTCGGACTTTTTATCGGCAGGCTACCAACGGCCTACAAGGATATTGGGTTTTACCTCGAATAAGAAGGTAATTTTTAGTGTCTCGTACCAATACTTGGTTTATGAACAACTTAGATATAAAATCACTTCGGTCGCCGAAATCGGTAAAACGCGGCTTTCCCGGAGTTTAACGTAGAAAGCTGTGGAATAGCAATAGAAAATGTCGGCTGTAACAAGGTACTGACGCCTTAACTGCTTAAATTTATTTTTATGGGGAAATTTTTACTATATTGTATGTCATGATACTTAATTTCAAGACGTGTAGTATATCTTCTCCTCCTCATTCCAGTATTTCGCTTATTAGCGATACGCCTGTTGTTTGCCTCTTTTAATGTGCATCATGTATTATCTATTGTGTTGTAATTTCTGAGGTGTGCAGTAATCATTCATTCATCCAGTAACTCCTTATTTACCTCAATCCATTGCCTCTTTATTATCAATGATGCTTCGGGTGATGACGGGCATTTCTTTATATCTGTCGCCAACTCTGTAGACATGTATTGTGCGCACATATTTTATGACGATTTTACATTTTCAACCGACTTCAAGATTTCGAAGGAGGAGGTTATCAATTCGTCGGGATCTTTGTTTTTGCTATTTTTTTTTTTTTATATATGTTCACCGATTATTCGAAGACAGCTGGACCGATTTGGAAAAAATTGTTTTTTGCTTGAAAGAGTATACTTCACAGTTGGTCCCATTGTAACCAGGTCAGGGTCTGATGATGGGATCCTGGAGACATCGAGGGAACTCTTCAACTATTATAGGCACACCTATAGTGATTTGAGTTTTTGTTACAGCTCGAGCATTTGCTTTTGGAAAGGTGGATGCTAAGTGAAGTCGGTTCTTTTTTGTTTAAAATTATTATAGTTTATAGTGGTAATAGACAAGAACAGTTTGGTATTAACGTTTTTACCAAAGAATCTTCAAATATAGTGCTCAGTTTTTGTATGATTCCTTTATTGGTACTTGGTACATGTCTGTAAAAAGCTAATTATTTAAATAATGACCAAATTTTAAAGACTGAATCCTCAAAACGCGAAAACTTAAAATTTCATAATGTCTAACTAAAGTTTGGGCGCCAAACGCATTTCATAACCACACTTCAGGGGACCTACTTCACTTACCCTCTTCCCAAAACTAACCTTAATACAAAGAAATACGGGTTGAAGCATGGCTGTTTTATAAATCTAAAAGGGCTTTACTATCCAAAAGTTACTTTAATACAAAGAGGTAGGGGATATTTTTGAGCGTTTGAATGTTTTTAAAAATCTGAAAGGGCTCGCATTCATCAAATAAATGGGTTTTGACAGTTTTATTCTTTCATAGAGTTTTGCGTAGGCCGCTCGCATACGCGCGATTGTATTCATTATTTTTGTTCCACATTAAAAAAGTTTTATTAAAACAGTTGCACATAGATTATTAGGCATTTAAACATTGGATACAAGTCTTCCTAATTGAAAAAGTAATATATTCAAAGGCGTTTCAATAATAAATATTTTTAGAATGGTTATTTTATGATTCATTGATTAATAAAAATAGAAGCTTCCCACACAACACAAGTCAGTGTATATTAATCGCCATTATTCATGTTTTTTGGCGTGAAAAATTAATGCTCAAGACTTAAAGAGTAATTAAATATAATGGCATTAGTCTTTTTTGTTAGCATTTGCACTTTGATTTATATTGTGGTTTTGGGGCGTGTATTTTACTCGCCACTCCTACAGTTTTCGAATGTTTACATCGACATATTGATTTGAATTAATGAATCATTTATGATCGTTTTTGAGCAATATGTTTCCTCTTAAGCCTTACATCTTATTCTTGATGAGGCTGATGTTTAGTGTAGTGAGTGTTACATACTTGATCAACGTTAACTTGACTACCCTGGACTCCTAATTTCTTAATTAAGATTAAGACCTTAGCAAGCGCCCGAACAAGTGAGTGATACCACTGACGTCACTGTCATATAAATGAATGAATGAATACATGCTTTATTGCACACCTCAAAAAAAAAAGCACAGTAGAAAAAAAAATACATGGAAAAAAGAGGCAAACAACAGGCGGTCTTATCGCATATAAATATTTGTTTCATAACCGCCAGTTTGTAGTCCGCCTACCAAAGTTTCCCTAACGACATTAGGAAGTGGCGTCCCGCGTTATATCACCAGCTTTATTTTACACACGCCCGAATAGCCTCTTTATTAACCAAATATGCCGGCTATATTTCAAACAGGCTTACGTTTATATCAGGCTCGTGTAAAGATAAGACGTTTTGCCTTAACAAGGAATAGGCTTTAAACGGCAAGCGAGATGGGGTTAAAAAGAAAAGACACTCTTCTTTTTTATTCGTTTCAAAAGCCTCTACGCCTGAATATCTTAGATCTGAATAATTAGACACAGCAGGGGTTTTTAAGTGTGTATTTATATGTTATTATTTCTCTTCTTTCATTATTAATTACGCACATTTATTAAATTTGGTACTTACATTTTTACTGTCTTAGATAATTTATTCAGCACATTGAACTTTATGTTTTTAACTCCGTGAAGATCGTACATTGCAACAATGCCAGAGTAAATCAATAATCTATCAGAGTAAATATTCCGTAATTATTAATGGTCTCATTTCGTTAACAATTTGTAGTACTTATAAGATATTATTCTGTTATTCCTAGTGTTCCTAGTATTATTAAATAAAACAGCGTGGCATTTGATATATTTTTAACCCAGAACTTGTAACACAGTACTTTCGTACTTAGCGAGTGCTTTTTTAGAATTCCCGTGTAAATATTTCATGGCACGTCAATCGCACAGAAAAGCCCAATTACGGTGATGTTCAGATCTCACTTCCTTATTGGTCTATTAATTCCCTCAACACCCCCTGATTGGCTGAAGTGCTCTCCGAGAACTCCCTGATTGGCTAAAATATTCTCCTTCAAGAAGATCCTGATTGGTGGGAACGCCGGCTGTTGAATTCAAAGCAACAATGTAGACCAAACAAGTTTAACGAGGTAAACTTCAAAGTTGGAATACAAACAATGGTTGTTTAGGACGAAAAAATAGCTTTCCTGATTGACTGCAGCTTTTTTGTATTTATTTACTCTTGAAGTGAGTAACCGTGTACATAAATAGCTGGTAATGAAGTCCTGGAGATGGACAGGAGTCTTACTATTGTGTCGACGGGTTTGTACCCACACGGAATATAAAATTAACCTACTATAATATTATATTTTGTTCGTCTCGACGACATTAAAACTTGAATTAAGACCTTGTAGACCAAACTACAAGCGCATACGATGGAGCATCTGACAGACCTTTAATTATTCTGGTAATTTACAAAAATCCAAGTATGAAGACTTAAAGATGACAATAATATTATTTGTACATTTTCTACTAGTATCAATGTTACTCTGGGATGGATAATGGGGATCAATGTTACTCTGCGTCCGTAGCAAAACCCTTAGACAACCCTACACGTGATCCCTGGGTGGTGCTAAAAGAGTAACAAACTTGGCAGCTGCACTGTCCCATCTGGACCTCGCAGCACCCACTGGATTTTCTTTATCATCTGCTTTCCCACTACTACTACCTAGATACGGGAAGAAATGCCTATCTATATCCATATGACATATAGCCATACGATAAATAAAACTAGTAGAGTTGATCACAGATTACATTGATTTATTATGTATTTAGTTGATACCAAAAATGAGTCATTCTTAAAGCTTAAGAAAAGATCCAGACATGAGAAGAAATAAGTAAAGTTTAAATGTCCGTGACTATGGGAGCATGCTCGTAAAGCAGACAACGCCTGGGGCGCAGCTTAGCCAACTTTGTGAGGGAGCGACGGGTAGTCTTATTTATTATAAAACATTATTACTTTAACGGCCTCCTAGCCCAGTCGGTAGTGACCCTGCCTACGAAGCAGGAGGTCCCGGGTTCGAATCCTGGTCAGGGCATTTGTTTGTGTGTTTATCACAGATATTTGTTCCTGAGTTATGGACGTTTTCTATATATTTAAGTATTTATCCATATTTATCTAATATATATATCGTCGTCTAGTACTCATATTATAAGCCTTATTGAGCTTACTGTGGGCCTAGGTCGATTTGTGTACGATTGTCCTATAATATTTATTTATTTATACGAGTTTAAGAATATCATTCATGCTTTATTTATATTCATATTCTGTATTTATTTTTATTTTATAATCATAGGCTTTCATTTAAGCCACGGGTTCCCAAACTGTGCGCCGCTGCGCCCTGGTTCGCCGTAGAAAGCACAGAGGGCGCCTTAAAGCATTGATCCTCTTCACCATACAATACCTATCTATTTCAAGTAGCCTATAGCTATGTAGGTGCCGTATTCTAATTTTAAAATAAATTAACATTACATTAAAAATAAACTTATATAGATGTCATATACAAAGGAAAAAGTGACCTAGGTCACTTTTTCCTTTGTATATGACATCTATATAAGTTTATGATTTATATAGTAGTGTGTCTACTTAAAATAAACAAATCAAAATATTTATTAAAAATAATTTGATTTGTTCTTCAATTACATTAAAAACACAATCTATTTCAAACACAACTTCAACACACAACACATAATCAACCAATATTGAAGTTATATTGGAGTCGCATCAGCATTCAGACGTTTAGGCGACAGCTGTATTGCGTAATTAATGCATTGGAGTTGTATTGAAGTTGAGTTGTATTGGAGTTGTAGATCGTGTCATAACGGGTTTTAAAGTTAGAATACGATACGGCTGCTCTAGGTCAGGGCGCCGAGATAAAATATGACACTTTCAAGTGCGCCGCGGACTGAGAAAGATTGAGAACCCCATTTTAAGCATAACGTGGATGGGTCATTTTATTTAAAGTTGTATACGCCATTCTTTTTTTCATTCGCCATGCAATTTAAATAATTTTAGGTGATTTCGACTCGGAATCACCAGCTCTTTCGATCCTATTAGGACAAAAAAGGTGTCCCAAAATTTCCTATTTTTCGTTACTTCCATTCCGTTACCGCCATAAAACTCTATGAAAAATGGTACTGAAAACACACAACTCTAGTCCAGTACTGCACCTATGGTCCACAACTTTAACCACAATCTTTTTTTAGCTTTTATTTAAGTATTTAATTTAAAATTTAAACTCATTTATGAGCATACTAGCTTTTGCCCGCGGCTTCGCTCGCGTTAAATTCGGGGTAACACGGTTCCCCTTTCCTGATTGCCCCCCGGAATGCTCTATACAAACTTCCACTCCCCATTTTAGGGAAGTGGGGGGTTAGAAAGAGGCAAAAAGTAGCCTATGTCACTCTCCATCCCTTCAACTATCTCCACTTAAAAAATAACGTCAATTCGTCGCCCAGTTTTGCCTTGAAAGACGGACAAACAAACAAACACACACATACACTTTCCCATTTATAATATTAGTATGGATTTTTACAATGAAATGCATCATTTAAATAAAAATCACACCTAAAAGAAGATATTCCAGTCTGTTTTGAACTATTAGTTGGGAGCTTTTGTACTATAGTTGGCTAGTTTTACGGTAACGAAATGGAAAAAACTTGGGACACATTTTTTGTCCTAATAGTCCTAATACGATCGAAAGAGTTCGTGATTCTGAGACAAAATCACCTTTAAATAAAAAAAAGTGGAGTATATATAACTTTAAAGTGGCCCAAATCTAAAATAAAATTTAAATATCCAGTCTTTTTTTAATAATTTACTAGTTAAATATCACTGTTAATAAGTTAGGAAGACGGGGGTCTTGACAAACGGCCTAACTTTCGGGGAGTGTGAAATATGAACCCCAGCATTCGTTTAATAAGTGGCTCTAAATGCTGCCCTAGCTCAACGATGAGGGCGTCTTTAAAAGTGGAAGTTTAAATGCAGTCTTTATCCATAATATTAAGCTCAATTCAAACATTTCAAACCAGTCCCGTTCATATATTATGTTTTTGGAACGAAGCGCGAAGTTTTGATACGAAGTTCTTTATCGATGTATAGCGAAAAAAAATCATGTGACCGTCACTAAGACGCGACACAAAGCCATACAATTAGGTACATGCATGTAGTTTAAATTTTAACGAATTATTTTTTATTACGATGGTTATTGCCATAATAGTGGAGTACGGGAACGCCTTTTTAACCTATAAAAATGACATAAATCACAAGTCCGATTTTATTTTGTGACCTGTTAGAATACGTTAAGTACTAATAATAAAAAATATTTTTTAACAATTGTTAGCATTGCGCTAGGTATAATACACGTATTTGTTTGCTACACATAGAAAAGATTATGTAAGTTATGTTTCTCCACCAGGCTATCGCTTTTTACTATTGCAACATAACTTCACATTTTATAACGGTTTTGTCAAGAGCATATGTCGTCTTAGCCATTTGTAATTCGTTTAGAATTCAAGGTCACTTATATTTTGACAAATTGTTTTCGATTATGCTCACATAATCTATTGACCAAACTGTTATAAAATGACAGATGATGTTGAAATAGTTGAATGAAATAGTATGGTAAAGGAAAATATATCTTGTTTAATCTTTTCTTGTTGTTATTAACAAATATCTATTTAATATATAATACCTAGCGCGACGTCAAAAACTGTTGGAAAATATTTTTTGCTATAAGTAATCATATCATATTCTCTAATTAAAAAAGAAAATCGCTCTTGTGAGTTATCGAAGCTCAAAACTGTTCGCGTACTGTACTATAATATTATGCTACAAAGACATTAATAGAATATAATAAAGAAGTGAAAAGTGAGAAGTGACAAAGTGAAAAAGTTAAAAAAGTCAAAACAATCAAAATGTCAAAAAGCCAAAAATTAAAAAAAAAACCTATTTTTTCCTTAGTCGCAATACGATATCAATTATGCCCTTAAACGTATCAACAGTATTTATGTTACACCCTGTATAGTGTATGGTTGGTAGATTTTGTGAAGTTGATTGTCAAATTTGCCTTTTTCAACCTCTCCAGCACACGATTCAATAACCGCAAATGCGTCTGAAAATCTGACGAACAAATCACGATGTCATCTATATAACAAAAAGCTAAACCTGTGTCTATGTCGCTGGCTAAATTATGGTCGATAAGGGTGTCCATCAGCCTTTGCTGACGCGCAGGCGCTCCGCACAAACCAAACGGCATAACTTTAAACTTGTACACCCCTCGACCAGGTACACAGAACGAAGTTTTCTCTTGTGAGGCTTCAGCTAACGGTATTTGCCAGAAGGAGGAACTTAAATCGATCGTGGTCAGGTATTTCGCTTCCTTTAGACTATCGAGAATCTGAGTCATATATGGAATGGAATACGAATCTCCTTTTGTGATCGCATTTAATTTCCTACAATCTAGACAAAAACGCCAATCGCCGTTAGACTTTTTCACTAATAAAGCCGGATTATTCCACGGACTCTCACAAGGTGTGACGACGTCTAGCTTTAACATGCGTTCCAACTCGGAAACTAATGCAACGCGTTTCTCCGGTGACAATGGGTATTGTTTCGTTTTAATTGGTAAGGCATCCCCGGTATCTATGACATGCTCCACCAAAGTGGTTCTGCCTAACCCCTTTTCTTCGAACGAAATGTCCCTAAATTTGCCTACCATGGTATCCGCGAATTCTTTTTCAGCTATAGTTAAATGATCATATGACCTAATCGTGTGTACCTGTTCTGCATTTAAAGCGTTGCAGTTGAAATACTTTTCAGGCGACTTCATATATTCAGCACTTTTAAATACGTCTCTGGCTAAACCAAAACAATTGAAAAAATCGACCCCTAAAACAACGTCAATAACAATTGTGGGTACCACTACAAATTTTATGACATGTGTCGCGTTTCTAAAAGTCACGGGAACACTAATATTGCCAATTGTCTCACATTCCACTCCAGTTGCAACACTGCATGACCTTGAGTGCTCATCCTGCAGTCCTGCATCTAAATGGGAATTGTTCCCTAAAATTGACACGGCAGCGCCACTGTCAGCTAAACCATAAATTTCAAAGCCATTTGCGCTAAATTTTAAATATGGCCGAACATCCTCCTTATTTGGGGTGAAAAGAATCGTAGCAATTAGATTTATTTTATTTTTATTAATCGATTTCAAACTTAATCGTTTTATCCGGCCATTGAATTTACTACGATTCGGACCTACGCGTTTTTTGAATTTTGTTGCACTGGTTTTTGAACGTTCCCCTTTTGTGACTTTTCTTTCTGACAATTTTTACACTGTGGTCGTATGACGTTAGGTGCATTGCACCCGAAACAACGAAACGTATTGTCTTGCGGTTTAACCTTACAAAATCTAAAATTATGGTTTCCCTTTCCACACTTATAGCACACTGCACTACCTGGCTTTGAGTAATTTCCGGCCAAAACTTCCGACTTCTGGTTTTGACGAGTGAAGTGTGATTGGTCTGTGAACTTCGAGTTTTGTTTTTCAGCGATAGCATTAACGTGAAGCTGTTTTACACTTGAACCCTTAAAAGCGTGATCCTTGCAAAGTGTATGCGCGCTGACCTTGGGCGGTTCGACAAACAAATTCGCCCTTTGTTGAGAAAACTCTATTTTACGACAGAAAGTCTTCAAATCCGCCACCGTATTAATGTCTACAAGAGCCAATTGTTGTGTAAAATGCGGACGAATGTTATGCAGCAAAATATCTAGTTTCGTCTCCTCCGGCAAGTTTGTCTTCAACCTAGCAAACATCCCAGACATGACAGCAAAATACAAATGAATTGGTTCATTATCTCCCTGTGTCCTAGCTGATATTTCCTGTTTTAACCTGAAATCATAATCACCAGGAACAAATTCATCTAACAAAAGTGTCTTTAACTCTTGCCAAGTTGAAACTGAGTTCTTAATACCGCGGAACCATAACAAAGCTGAATCTACAAACAAATGAGGCGCTGCCCTAAATAATTTAACATCCGACACACCATTTGCTTCCTTAAGTTCCTCCACACGCTCCAAAAACGAGCGCGGGTCTGACAAACCATTAAACTTTACTGCCCACTTTGAAATATTTAAATCACTCGAACATTGAACCTGCATTTCTCTAACACCACTTGTATTTGTTTCAGAATTACTAAGCGAGACTGCTGTAAGTGGGACAGAACCCTCAGTGCCACTACCAGATGCTACTGGGTTTAAATTTGTGCCTTCGATCCTAGCCATTAGATCCTCCAATCTATTTTGGAGGCTAATTTTTAATTCAAGCGACTCTGGATCAACCTCCGGCTGGACCCGGGCTAAGCGATGATAGAGATGGCATCCCAGAGCCTTTGCACGGCTTAAGGAGTACCTTTCTTTTGTTTCACTGTACCTATCCACAATAGAAGACAAATCAGAAAGTTTAGTTGCAATTACTGCTAGTTCTGTCACTTGTGATACTCGGTCTCTACAATGGCTTCACTCGGTGCTTCTATCACTAGTGAACGGAGTTGTTTTCTCAAAGTCTCTACTGTGCCGGCTGGTGTTTCTGATCTAATTTGAACTTCATAAACTAACTCATCCTTCAATAAACTGTGGAATTGTATAGTGCGATACATTTTAATTGAAGTTTTGAACCAATGGAATGAAATCTCTGATAATAATTACAATAATGAATTATTACAATATTATTTTAAATGTAATGTATTAAAATTAAATGATAGTTTATAATCTTTTACTTTTATTCTACACACCTCAATTGCTGTGTATTCAAATATAAGTGTCTACTTTTTAAATAAACTATCACAATGTTTCAATTCTATTTAAGGACAAGTCTTTTAAATCAGTATTTCACCTTACAAAAGAAAAATGTTAATTTGCAGAAAGGAAATGGCAACAGTAAGCAAGTACCTTGGTACTTATATGTAAGATAAAAAACAAAATGGCGTCAGATTAAAAAGTTGACTTTCCTTACAAAATCAGGATGTCATGCACTTTCAATATTGTTTTCACTAATCTCAAAAGGAAATGTATGATCAATTCTAAATTCTTGTACAAATATTTAGTATGAATAGTAAAGCACGACACACAATCTTAATCTAAGATTTACCGGTTGGAATGTGAAATGTTTAATATTAAACTGAAATAGCTTTAAATTTGTAAAAATAGTTCTCAAATATCCTTATAAGCAAAATGACTTATGTACTACACGTGGGAAAATTGCGACGTTGACACTTTTCAATAACCTACAAATTTGTTATAAAAATATGGAAATAAATCGGAATTTCCTTTACAAATTTGCAATAAAAAGGTACAAAATAAAGAATGCCAATGATCATCAATGCAAAATACACGTGGAAAATGCGATTTTCGCTGCCAAAAGGTGAGTAACCAACCACAAAACAAAATATGATCTCTGATATTCTAAAAGCAAAATTTTAGCCTTTCATAGAGCAATTAAAGACCTGGAGAAATACCTTTGGGCGCCAGTGTCAGGTAGATAAAATTTAGGCTAGGTTTCGATAACCTAGAACTATGCCACAGCTTATTTTTCCTGAACACAATTAAATAAATTATTATTAAATCACTAAATCAAATGTTGATGTCGCAAGGGTCTTGCTCTATGCAGGGCTGGTGTGAAATTAAACAAGTGGATACTGTACTAAATCTTTATTACCTATTCTTGCTTTTGAAAATGCCCCACGTTGGGCGCCAGTGTCAGGTAGATAAAATTTAGGCTAGGTTTCGATAACCTAGAACTATGCCACAGCTTATTTTTCCTGAACACAATTAAATAAATTATTATTAAATCACTAAATCAAATGTTGATGTCGCAAGGGTCTTGCTCTATGCAGGGCTGGTGTGAAATTAAACAAGTGGATACTGTACTAAATCTTTATTACCTATTCTTGCTTTTGAAAATAATTTTTAAATCTAAACACTGGATAAATCTCTCTTTTCGTTTAAGTTCGACACCAACTAAAATTTCTAGGAGCTCAGCGGTTAAGCTAGGTCGTTAACAAGGTTCAAAGGTTGAGATTTATTCAGGTCTCTATCCAAATTCTTAACTACTTAGGTTAGTCCCTATGGTTTTATATATCAGAGATTTCTAAATTTAAATACTTAATGTTGGTTCTCAAAACTAATGATATTTACTTTTCCACAGAATTCCTACTGCCATTTAAAATTAATAAAGGACTGAACCGACCTCAGAAGCTGTTCTTCGCCAGTCGCTGATGTGCAAGAAGCTTGCCACGTCGCAAAGCTACAGGACGCTGTCCGGAAACTGCTCACACAGACTTTGCAGCGGGACACCGACTTCCGAGAAGCTCAGACCGCTTGGCCGGAACAATGTGGTGATGAAACGCATGGAGGAGCCGCTGCTCGATCCATAATGATATGAGAGTACAATTTTAGTCTTCACTATAACATTTGTACTACTTTGTACAATGGTTGCAAATACAACAATATGGTTGAAAATAAAACAACACCCGACTCCTGCAAGGAACAATAAATTATCTGCATTAGTCGACTGAACTACAGCCCTGATAAATTTACAAAACTGAAGAAAGAAACCTTACCGGAGAATGGAAAATATTCCTATAACATCTCTACAGAGCACGCCCTCCCTCAGGCAAGTTCAAATCTGAAAACCAAAAGCATGGTCAAAATAACTAGAACACGTTTCACGCCGTGATAGCCAAAAACCCTATTAATCTTTACTTACGATTCTCCTTTGCAGGTAACCGAGGATTATTGAACCGCCACCTTCGCTGCCACCAAGGGCAAAATTTCAGAAGGCTGCTTGAGCCCCCCCTTGCACAAGGCCGCAAATCAAATGACCGAGTCATCCCTAGTGACTCCCAAGATGGAGGAACCAGAGGGCAGAGGACCCAATTCAGGGTGGCAATTAAATAAATATAAATCCCTCTGATTATTGTTGATTGATTCCAGCGAAACAACTTTCCTATCAATAGGTCAAAGACATGATACTAAATATCCAAATACTTTACTTCAAAACCCGCTTTCAGAATTTCCAGATACATTTTCTTTGACTACATTTCATTTACTAATTTTCCAAAATACCTATTTATGAAACGCCAATGTTATTAAAAATGACAGAAGAAAAACCCATAATTTAGGCTAAATTTATTAGATGACAACCCCATACAGATAAACACAAGGTGCATTCGAACGGCGCTGTTTGAAGCATTGTTATAACCGATCGAATCGAAGGTGTTGAAATTGATTGATAAGAAACTATTCTAATTAGAACCAAAAGACAATGTAACAACGTTACAACTGCCTGCGCACTATCGTCATCCTTCTTAAGAGCCTCACTGAGGAGATTTTCCAACGTTTTGACATTGGAAATGTCTTTTCGTTCGTTCCAGTATAGGCCCCGATTTCACGAAAAAGTGCGATCCCCTTATACCTCGGAAAGTTGTAAAGATATGATATTCAAAAATGGCTCAAAAGACTCATATTTACGAGAGCTGTAAGGTCCAAAAAGAATTTTTCGCGAAAATAAAAAAGAAAAAAGTTATGCCGGAATAGTGAAAAAAAAAAAACATTTTTTTCCACATTTTTGATTTTGGCGTTCGATATTTTGGAAACGAAGAATGATATCAAAAATTTGACAAGAATTCCTCTGGACAATTTAGTCAGCTACAATTTAAGCCTAAAAAAAAGACGATCGGGTTAAGGGTCTGCCCTGTAGCCTAACCTCTTTGAAAAAAGTAAGAACGACATTTTTCACATTATTTTTTTTTAACTGACTTCAAGATTTCAAAAGAGGACGTTCAATTCGGCGTGTATGTTTTTTTTTTTTATGTTTGTTACTCCATAACTCCGTCATGTCTGAACCGATTTTGAAAATTCTTTTTTTATTTTAAGTATACAGTGTGGAAAGATAAGTCGGGCCCTGGAGGGAAACTACCTTAAAACGTTGAGATAGCTCAATTCACTGAAAGGAAACATTCTTTAATTTTTTTAAAGGGACATAACTGCATGTACAATATTTTGGAAAAGAGTACAGTTTACAAAAAAACTATTTATTATGTAATTTTTGCCATAAATAATTTTTATGACAATTGATGCCAATCAATCCTATTTCCAACAAGGATAACAACTTCTTAATACCAACCAAGTTTAGGGTACAAGAGAACCCATAAATAATAATAAAAATATTTTTTATACAATTAGTATGGAAAAAAGTGAAAATTAAGAAAAAATCTGTGAATGCAGTTTTAGTTTTTAGGAAAAATAAAAGAATGTTTCGTTTCAGCGAATTGAGCTATCCCAACGTTTTAAGGTAGTTTCCCTCCAGGGCCCGACTTATCTTTCCACACTGTATATTGGTCCCGTTTTTGTCAATCTGATGAGGATCCATGAGGAATCGAGGGAACTCCTAAAATGTTAATGGCATACATGTACTGATTTTTATCAACAAATCAATCATTTTCATACAAAACAGTGACATTTGATTAAGCGGAACTGCTGATGATGATCAGAAGGGAACTCTTCAACGACGCATAGTTCATGTTTGGCGATTCCTCCGCTTATCGAACACACATCGGTGTTTGTTAAGCAAGTAGGAATCGAGGGAACTCCTCAAATCTTAAAGGCAAACACATAGTGATTTTTGTATTTTTATCAATAAATCAAGCATTTTCATTCAAAAGGGTGTCATTCGATGAAGTGGAACTGCTGATGATGATCAGAACGGAACTCTTCAACGACGCAGAATTCACGTTTGGCGATTTCTCCTCTACGATGTGTTTGTTAAGCAAGTTAGATTGTCAGGGCAAATTTTCGTCAAGCTCACGTTCTGATGATGGGATCCATGAGGAATCGAGGGAACTCCTCAAATCTTAAAGGCATAAACATAGTGATTTTTGTATTTATATCAACAAATCAAGCATTTTCATTCAAAAGAGTGACATTTGATGAAGTGGAACTGCTGATGATGATCAGAGCGGAACTCTTCAATGACGCATAGTTCACGTTTGGCGATTTGTCCTCTTCGCTGTGTTTGTTAAGCAAGTTAGATTCTCAGGACAAATTTTCGTCAAGCTCAAGTTCTGATGATGGGATCTAGAAGGAATCGAGGAAACTTCTCATATCTTAAAGGCATACATAAAGTGATTTTTGTGTTTAAATCAACAAATCAATCATTTTCATTGAAAACAGTGACATATTGATGAAGTGGAACTGCGGCTGATGCCATAAACATGTGAAATGTAAAATGAGAAAGGAATTCTTTAACGACGCATAGTTTACGTTTGACGATATGTCCTCTTCGCTGTGTTTTTTAGGCAAGTTATTTCATTGTATAGAGTATACCATCTACAATAAACCTTCACCGGCTTCCCCATTGAAGAAGTCGGTTTATTTTTTCTTAAAAATTATTTAGCTATGTGGCTACCATTTCTCGAGTTGACTACGGATTTGTAATGTAATAATTTTCTTGTACTTTGAACATTATTATATCCTGCTTATTAATCTAAAAATGAAATATGTATACTTAGGCGCCATGGCGACAATTATTCAAACTTCGATATGCGTGTGGAAATTTTTCAATTTGTTTGTTCACAGCAGAGTTGGGCACATTTGATTAAAATCGGTGATTGATTACTGATCATCGCTGATTGAATAATCGCTGATTAAATCATAACACAAAACAATCAAGTAATTTCGCCATGAGTAAATCATTAACGACGGGCGCTGATTGAAACTAAATTAACGCTAATCAACTTGTTCAATGTGATTGACGAATGTATGATTAGAGTGTTCTTAAGCTGATTTATATTATTACTAGAATAAGGCGTTTGTTCTGAATTTCACATATTGAACCAGACACATATGTAGAAATTTTCATTACCCTAAATGAAGAATGAGAATGAGAATGAGAATGAGAATGAGAATGAGAATGAGAATGAGAATGAGCATGAGAATGAGAACGAGAATGAGAATGGGAATGGGAATGAGAATGAGAATGACAATGACAATGACAATGACAATGACAATGACAATGACAATGAGAATGAGAATGAGAATGAGAATGAGAATGAGAATGAGAATGAGAATGATAATGAGAATGAGAATGAGAATGAGAATGAGAATGAGATGGAGAATGAGAAATGAAAAGCGCATGTGGAAACCGCAGCTGTGTGATAGCTGCCTTAACAGTAGCCGAAAACTGCAATAAAACCGAACAGGCCGTTTCAAAGTTAAATGGGAGCATTCATTTGTACACTCGTACCAAAAACTAACAAAACAATTGTCGATATTTTGGTAAAGGTAGCATTTACCACTGGCATTTACGCTTTTAGTGCTCAACAACAACTTAAGACGTAAGCACCAACCGCCAAATGATACCTTTAGAAATATTGTCACAAATAGCCATTTATCCTAATTGTATATTATACTCACCTAGGTACCGCCTCTGTTTCGTCAGGGAAAAAAGTGAAGGAGCTAGTAGCTACGCAAAATCTAATCATCTAATCAACTAAATCGTTAGTTTAACTAAGCATTCTGTCTTACTAATGTAATCACTTCAGCTAATCATGAGTGAAACTAAAAATCGACATGATTTACTCATGTCGGTGGTCAATTATAACCTTTTCCTTATCCCGACTTTCTCGTCGCTCAGCGAAAATATTTTTTCGAATTCCGTAGATTCATTTCCAATGTGCTCGATAGTCGTGTGAGGCACGAAATCTGTGAATTTTTGACCTCGGTTCTGCCTTGCTCGCATACTTGGCAATATAATTTACAATGGCATTTTTGCTGAGAACACCCTGAACGTCAGTATTGGCCCTCCAATGCTCTGTAATGAACCTATTGTGCCTATTCACCAACGGATGATTCCTTTCTGTAACTAACTCCCAGTGCCCATTTTCTTTCGTCAGGTGTGTCCTGTCAGCCAACGGAAAGGGGAATTTAAACCTACACTTCTGAACGCCAGTCTTTTTGTTAACCCGCATGCATTGGGGCCCATGTTTTGTATGCATTTGCACGCAACTTATTAATTTGCAGTAGTCTTCGTCACGGTCGGACACATCAGAAACCCTAACTTGACATGGGTGGACAGGAGGGAACGGCCTAGTGACCGGATGCAGAGTGGATATTATCTCCCCAAAATAATTTGCTGCTCATCACCAAGTTATTCCTCATCTTGCTCGCCTCGGATTTCCCTAACTTATCTAATTCTACTTCTGGTGCCAAGAGCCTAACAATATCGGGCCAGTGAATATCGGCCGCACTCAAAGTGAAGAATAATGTAGGGGGCCCTGATTCCTGCACCAAATCCAATAGCTCCCCGCAGTGCGCATGCCAATAGGCGCTAGTACCTCTCAAAGAAGAATTAAAACAAAATATTTCTCATAAAATTTGGATTTTCCTCAAGTTTTTCCTTTACACCTGCTGGATTAAGATTCTGTAGAACACTATTTTTCTGTACACAGATTTTCCCGTTCTGAAGAGTAGACCACCTCAGGGACCTGTTCATAGCGATGAAGCGGAACCTGGGGTGCCTGGCAAATCTGCCATCCTTGTACTTAATTTAATGGGAAAAATAGTCGGCTGGGGTTACTCTGACCTGCCTAGGCTCTCGCAAGTCAGCAGTTCCTTGGGGAAAGAGAGTGGGGAAAGCCATCGCTATGTACCCTACCGTAGTGAACTCATTCACGGGTTCTGTCCCTAATTCAGGCCAAGCCACAACATCGGCAGTGTCCTCAAGTGCCGCTGCTATTTGATTGGCTTGCTCACCTATCGCTAGATTTGGAACGTCAGTAGTTGTGACTACACAGTCTACACCCTCTTCCGCGGCAGCATCTTCCTCATGGTGTAACGATGCAAAAATCGTACGTAAACTTAATTATAGTTCTGCGCGCGATTGTACATTGCGCATAACAACAGCGTCAGCAGTTTTGACGCGAGTACATTGGTGAGTGCGTTGGCGCACCGCTCTGCGCCCCACTCTGCGTCTGACCGTCTTGAGCGACGGACCCGCGCCGGCGTTCACGGGCTCCGCGCCGTGTCTTCCAACGCGCCGCGCGCGGGCAGTTTTATATTATAATGTTATAATCGGCAGTCTAATAAGTCTTAGCCGTAATTTACATACCGTCTTGCACCCCAGACAAGGGTAATTGTTGAAACGTTACTTAGTGATAGGAAGTGCTACTTATTTTAATTGTGTTATATGTTTTTTCATTGTGTTTAGTGTGCCTTCTCACATGCCTAGCAATATGCATTACACGGTCTTAACTAGTTATTGCACGTGGACGCTGCGCCGTGGCGGCAAAAGTCCCGTTATAAAATGGCTGCCCATACATTTGGCCAGCGTGTTATTCGACCTCATTTCATAAAATGTTTGCATTCCGGAGCTTTGTTTTTAATTAATGTGATAATTTAGTAAATGTAAATTCACTCCACCGTACTTTGATAATCTTGCCGCCTCTGCTTTTGCAAACTTTTCTCCGCCTCTTATTTGTAACTCCGTTCTGGTTATGAACACCCACCATCTACTTTCCGCTACTCCCTTGCTGCTAGCTTAGCGACATCATTGGGGTTCATACCGAGCGGCTAATTATTACGTGGACTTAAAGGTGGACATGTCAATTCCAGGGTGCAAGATCCGGTTTTAGATCCTCGGCGGTGAGGAGCTCTCCCGTCCCAGCCTGGCCGCAGGGTAGGGTGGACATCAGAGGCCTCTGTCCCCGGCACCAACTGACACGTCGCTCCCCGAGTCGCTCTCGTCCCGTACCCCGGACCGCACCACCACCTGCCAACTGCCAGGGGAGTACATACCTGCGACAGTGGAACCAGACAGGCTTATTTTTTTTTTAATTTCACGGACCACTACCACGACCCTCGTTCGGTTTTTTTTAATAAAGATTTTTTTTTATTTGAAAGCGACTGGGTGTTTTCTTTACCACCCAGCCCTACACGCTTCATTGGCGCCCTTTAACGTGGTCAAAGTCTGGTTTCGCTGCGTAGAAGTAGTTGGTGTTTGTGTTGTTTTTTATGTTTGTGAAACGTTTTTTTTTTGGTTGCAGCAACTAATGTGTACATTTTATTTTAAATCAGTGATTATTGTATCAAATTTTAATTAATTCAGTTATTTTTGACATTTTTATTTTATTATTGCCGATTTATTTTAAATTATTTTTCTATATTGCAATTATTATTTTAATCATTAATTTTGTTATAATTTATTGTTTTCAACAAATTTACATTTTAATTGGCGCGTTCATATTGCAATTATTGCAATATTCTGAATTGTTCAATACTCTGTGTTGTTTTCTTCGCTTGTACAATAAGCAACACAAGTGTTATAATTTTAGTAATAGATCTGTGATATTTTTTTAAGGATTATTATTTTAATTTAATATATTTTGGATTAATTATTGCTGTAGAACTCTAGTACAGTCGAGTCACACAAGCGTTATTATTATTGTTTTTTTTTATTATGAATTTTATACTTATTGTGATATCCTCGTAAGGCCCAATGGCCTATTTTTAGGACGGTAAAATTTAGTCCTAATGGCCCACGAGGTCAACTTTTTTGTTCAAAATTAGATTTTGTTCCAGAAGCTGAAAGTTTAAAATATGATGTACTATTTTTAGGACACTGGGTCACTATTTCACTTTTCCTAAAAATAGGACTGGGCCTTACGAGGATATGATAGTACACATTAGTTGCGATTTTTGTTAATTTGCGCTGCTTCTTTCTTTTGTTTGGCGGCGTTGTTAATTTGCTGTTTTACGAAGCCTATTATTAAATTCTACTCAATCATAACAACCATAACGTTACCATTTTCTGATTTGTGACAGAACGGAGTAGTTTTAAGTTCTATAGCGCTCAACACTTACCCCTTCACGGTTTGCTTAGTTTTTTTTATAGACGCCTCAATACTTAACCATTCGCATTTAGTTATTTTCCTCTTCATCATCTTGTATTTAGGTGTGTGAAAGTAGCTTGCGGGTTTTTGATCGTTACAGTTAGTGCTCATTCGTGTGAGTTATTTTCCTCTTCATCATCTGTATTAGGTGTGTGAAAATAACTTACGGGTTATTTTGTTCGTTGCAGTTAGTACTCATTCACGTTTAGTTATTTTCCTCTTCATCATCTGTGTTAGGTGTGTGAAAGTAACTTACGGGTATTGTAGTAGTTGCAATTGGTTCTGCAATTTATTTCAGTCACGCGGATAAAAGGGTATAAACATTATTGGTTAGAAGTGTCACATTTTCCATCTGTCAAGATTAGTATTCGTCTGGGTGTCAGTCTTGCTTATCGACTGAACACCTTATTTATTGGTAGAGTGCGACAATATTCTCATAAATGGTTTATTGATGCTTAACTAATTGCGTGAGGTATGAATGTAATGAACGGTTATGAAAGTGTAAGCGAATACGTAACTTGATTAGCGGATTTTAGTATTTCAGAATAATAAAATCCTTCGGTGGCAAGCGGGGTAATGTAACGATGCAAAAATCGTACGTAAACTTAATTATAGTTCTGCGCGCGATTGTACATTGCGCATAACAACAGCGTCAGCAGTTTTGACGCGAGTACATTGGTGAGTGCGTTGGCGCTGGCGCACCGCTCTGCGCCCCACTCTGCGTCTGACCGTCTTGAGCGACGGACCCGCGCCGGCGTTCACGGGCTCCGCGCCGTGTCTTCCAACGCGCCGCGCGCGGGCAGTTTTATATTATAATGTTATAATCGGCAGTCTAATAAATAGGTATTATGTGATACCAGTCTTAGCCGTAATTTACATACCGTCTTGCACCCCAGACAAGGGTAAGTGTTGAAACGTTACTTAGTGATAGGAAGTGCTACTTATTTTAATTGTGTTATATGTTTTTTCATTGTGTTTAGTGTGCCTTCTCACATGCCTAGCAATATGCATTACACGGTCTTAACTAGTTATTGCACGTGGACGCTGCGCCGTGGCGGCAAAAGTCCCGTTATAAAATGGCTGCCCATACATTTGGCCAGCGAGTTATTCGACCTCATTTCATAAAATGTTTGCATTACGGAGCTTTGTTTTTAATTAATGTGATAATTTAGTAAATGTAAATTCACTCCACCGTACTTTGATAATCTTGCCGCCTCTGCTTTTGCAAACTTTTCTCCGCCTCTTATTTGTAACTCCGTTCTGGTTATGAACACCCACCATCTACTTTCCGCTACTCCCTTGCTGCTAGCTTAGCGACATCATTGGGGTTCATACCGAGCGGCTAATTATTACGTGGACTTAAAGGTGGACATGTCAATTCCAGGGTGCAAGATCCGGTTTTAAATCCTCGGCGGTGAGGAGCTCTCCCGTCCCAGCCTGGCCGCAGGGTAGGGTGGACATCAGAGGCCTCTGTCCCCGGCACCAACTGACACGTCGCTCCCCGAGTCGCTCTCGTCCCGTACCCCGGACCGCACCACCACCTGCCAACTGCCAGGGGAGTACATACCTGCGACAGTGGAACCAGACAGGCTTATTTTTTTTTTAATTTCACGGACCACTACCACGACCCTCGCTCGGTTTTTTTAATAAAGATTTCTTTTTATTTGAAAGCGACTGGGTGTTTTCTTTGCCACCCAGCCCTACACGCTTCAATGGGCGTTTACTTGCACAGTTTGTGGAGTTAAATCTAGCAAAGAGCCGTCCTCCGGAAAATTATTCAATGCGACTTCATCTATAACAATTTCCCTATAGTACCTGTTGTGCTGAATCAAATACTGCAGGGCGTCCTTAACCTTATCCTTGCGTACCCTGAAGTCTACATACCCTGAAGCCTGTTCTCGCCTCACTATCAGCACAGAGGACAGAGAAGAAACGGATGTGGTAATTTCTTTGTGAAATCTGAAACTTGGTGCGGGAAATTTATAACTTGACCTGAATACCCATATTGTTGCCCTCGGATGCGATACACTGAAATGACTGGATGAACCAAAGCTATAAGTTGTTCTTCCACCATAGACAACCCTTTCAATTCATCCGGAACCTCTCCCGGATCCATGTTATTGTCTGCTGAAAATGGATTTACTTTGCCCTCTTTGAATTTTTCACACCGACTACAAATACCCGAATTTACTTTAAGCCCAGGAAATCGTCCCTGTCACGTAGAACATTCAGCCCAATCGAATTTTTTCTGAAACTCTTCAAACAACTGGCCTAAAATGCTATCACCTAACGGGCTACCGCCTTCAACTGGCAAGAGGTTATTCGTTATAGCACTTGCATCCTTCAGAACTTTCCTTCGTTGTTTTTCTTTCAGTAACCGTTCCCTTCTTACTTCTGGCTCATTTTCCTCCTCTCTTTTCCTTTTAGAGGCTAATCGTTCTCTGTTCAATTTCCTTCTATTTCCTTTTTCCTGTTCCGATTCATTTTCCCGAGCTGATGCTAAACTTTCTCTGTTCGATATCCTTCTATTTCCTTTTTCCTGTTCCGATTCATTTTCCCGAACTGCTGCTAACCGTTCTCTTTCAATTTTCTTCCTCTTTTCTTTTTCCTGTTCCGATTCATTTTCCCGAACTGCTGCTAACCGTTCTCTTTCAATTTTCTTCTTATTTTCTTTTTCTTGTCCCGATTCATTTTTTCGAACTGCTGCTAACCGTTCTCTTTCAATTTTCTTCCTCTTTTCTTTTTCTTGTTCCGATTCATTTTTTCGAACTGCTGCTAACCGTTCTCTTACAATTTTCTTCCTCTTTTCTTTTTCTTGTTCCGATTCATTTTTCCGAACTGCTGCTAACCGTTCTCTTTCAATTTTCTTCCTTTTTTCCTTTTCGTGCTTTGATGCATTTTCCCTAACAGAAGCCTTGTGAACCCTTTCTCTTTCCAAACGCTCAGCCTTTTGTTCCGAAGTTTCTTTCAGTCTCTCTTCCCTAGCCTTTGCCGCCCTGCTCTTCTTCTTAACCGGCACTCTTGATTTTCTTTGGGGGATTGCTGTGGCCTTTTCAACTGTGGCCTTACCAAGACTGTCTGGTGTGGGGGTCAGTGTGTCTGCCTGTACGACGGGGAGAATTGTGTGAGGGGGTAAAGGGGCAGCATTAACGATTACTGGAGTCAGAATAAAATACTCTGACGGCGGAGGGCAGTGAAGTACAACCTTTATGGCATCGGCAATACAACCCACATTATTGAATTTGGTGGCCATGGCCTTTCCACTCCGTTCGCGTGGGAATCGATAATCCAGAATTTGGCCAACAGAGATTTCATGATGCAGATCGACCTCCCGTTGCATGTCAAAACCCCTGACTGACGGTATGGCTCGAAGAACTTGCTTAGAGCCCGTGCAAGATTGTCTGGTGTAAATGAGTCGGCAAACTGTTCCCCTAAAGTTATGTCATAAGCATGTCCATTAAACTGCCCTGACTGCACTACCTCATCCACGCAAAGGTACCTGTTGGGAGGAATTGCCCTGAACAGAACCTTTCCTGGTAACTATGAATGGATGATTCATGAAGTTTTTTACCGAACTCCATATACATATCAACGTGAACTGTGTCCCACATTGCAGGGTATTTGTATACCTTCTCCATTACGCAGGCTGCTATGGCCATAGAGGTACATTGGGTGCCCGGGTACAACCCGATATCCCCCTGGCAGAAGCTTCCCTTTGAACACTTCTCACCCAATCATTCTAAAACTTCAAAAGTAGACAAAAATTATTTCCAGATATGCCGTTTCGTCTCGTAGTCAGAAGAAGTCAATTCCAGGTTGATGTGCCGTCTCGTTGATAGCTCAGGTTGAAGAAATTATTGAAAATTCAAGTGAAAAGTGAAATCAACTTTCCTTTAAAGCGTCCAAAAGAAAGAGAATGACGGTTGCCCGACAATGCCTGAATTGTCAATCAAAAAAATGTCACTAGTGATAAAATAACTCTTTATTAAAAATAGGTATATAGGACTTTTATTTTTTCGTCGAAGAAATAAATTTGCAAATAAAACCCACGCCGCGGTGGTGGTGTTGCCAGAATTGAGATTGTATGTACTCCTAACACTGTCAAAAAGGGCGCTCTTTACTTGTGAAGTAAATTAATAAATTAAAATTCGCCAATGAAATCTAGACTCGGCCACCATCCGGAGGTGTTGTCAGATTATTGGGTAATTGCCTTGCTCTAGAATATTTTGGTTTATCCAAAAAAAACATTTATCCCAATGAAGTAGTCTATTGCTTCAAATAAAAAGTTTAAAATAATAAAAATGATGCCAGATAAAAATGAAACGATAAAAATATCAAATTTGTGGCATTAACAAATTTTTTGCTTCACATTAACGTATTCAAGGTAAATTTCGCCCCGGCCTGTTGGGCTTGGGCAACTCTGCCGCTCGCTGCGTGGCGGGCTAGCGCATGCGCTCAATGCGCTGTTCTAATGTTTACTTCGACACTCATTGTTATTGTCATCCTACAAATTCTTTTCACCCGAAAATGAACAAAATCGAGCAAAAAATAACGATATGGGAAGGTTCCTCCTTTTTCCCCCCTTTCCCCCTCCCTCGAAACTTTTTTTTTACAACAACCTCTAAGGAAGCGTGGGCTTGACCTTTTACCCGAAAATGATTGAAATCCGTCCATAAATAACGCGACAGCAAACTTCCCCCCTTTACCCCCTCATTTTAACTCCAATCATAAAAATGGCTCGACAATTTTTGGCAAATAAATCAAGGAACGTACATGCCAAGTTTCATCGAAATCGGATGAAAAATGCGACCTCTAGACCGACTCTGACCAACCAATCAACCAAACAATACACACACATCAATCTGCCAAATCGTCGTACCTATAAAACGGAAACGTTCGACGCCTCGCTTCGCTCGGCTCCTCAGTCAATTATAATAGTTAATATCAAAGTATTAAACTGAATGCATAAAAGTCATGAAACCCACGCAATACACCGAACTAAAAATAACCCAACAGATCAATGATTTCAAATCGCGTCACTAGATGACGTCACCGCGACTCGCGCAACGTGGTGCGCTATTTGGGCACGTGTTGCAACGACTCCGTGGCGCAACGGTAGCGCGTCTGACTCCAGATCAGAAGGTTGCGTGTTCAAATCACGTCGGGGTCAAACACAAACTTTTTAGTTTTTTTTGTACTTTTTTTTATTTTTCTTCAGACCTGTTTATTCCCAGAAAAATATTCGTGTAAAAAGATTTACGATATTACCTATAAATCAATAGTATCTACCAAGTAGGTATTTAATCACCAATAGTTTAACGAAACTTATTGATACAAGTTTTAAATTTGTATATTATCTGAATAAACCATTAAACATGCCAAAATACAAACATTCAACTTAGCAGCCAAATAAGTTATTTTATTACTAACTAAATAAATAGCTTAAGAATTTCCTAATTTTGAGGTCAATGCAAGCATAAGAAGATCGTAAATCAATAAATTAACATAATCCAGTAACGCAAGCTTACAGCGAAAGTGTTAAGATAATACTCAATAAAATTCAAATATTGCTATAAAACTAAACCACACGTGGAGAATACCAATATCATCATACTTAGAACCTTTTCATTTTAAATATTATTGATTCATAGCGTACACACCGTCGTAGAAAGTTTGTTATAGACGGAGAGCTGGCCACGTCAGATATGACACAATAATGAGAGCAACGAAACCCATGTAGTTAGTTTGCTATACTATGCTTATTTCTAGATCCGGACATCTGGCAGCTGTAAAGTGGTGGAGGTAAAAGAATGCAAATAACTTGAAGAAAACAAATCCTAGAGTTCTGGGTTTTATGAAATATTATGGGAAATAATGTAATTACTTAGGTTATATCATATCCAGAAGGTTCTGTTGGGGGAAAGTAGTGCCAAATGATGTAAAATGCAATTTTTAGTTAGTCGCCTACTGTTTTTGTTTCCGCAATAATAGACAATGGTTTTTAATCTTATGTTAAAATATAGGCCCTGTCCTCTATAAATTACACAGCTTTGTCATTTTTTACCTATTTTGGTATTACTTTTTTCCAACTTAAAAACTTTGTTGGTGTGTCACTCTGACATCCACCCATTAAAAGCTGCCAGATGCCCGGATCTAGCAATAAGGATGGTAAAGCAGTCTAACTAGACAGGTTTCATTGCTCTCATTATTGTGTCACATCTGACGTGGCCAGCTCTTAGACCATTATGTTACCAAGACAAAGTTCTAAAATGGATACAATTACTCCTATAATAAGGAACATAAAGGTTGAACCACTTCGGTGGCAAACAAGCATACAGACCACCAGACGGTAGGCGGTCACTGAAGTCTATAGTCACCTGCAACGCCATGGATACATACGCATTGCCGACTCTTTTAAAATGTCTAAACTCATTTTGATAGGCACCAATTTAAAAAACCATACGCTTGCGATAAATGCAAGTCACTTGCGATTTTTTAGTCGCGACATCAAGTTATACAATAAGTAACAAAAGCAGCTATGCGGGCTAGATGTTTAAAATGATCTCGACACTAGGGCATGCAATACCGGTATGTATGGCAGATACCGGAATACCGGTATTAGCCATACAAAAAACACGGTAATTGGCATGCTATTTGTTAGAGCGTGTAAAGGTCGTTTTCAAAACCTCAGCCTTCTTTTTGCTACTGAATCTTTCTAATGGTCTTATAGAATAGAATAGAATAGAATAGAAAACATTTATTCAAACAACACATCTTACAAATAATACAGCAGTAAAAATAATAAAATAACTAAATCTAGATGTGAAGCCGAAATGGTCTCCACTCAGCAATGCAGTTGGCACGGCTAGCGTAGTCAACGGCGCTGGTTTAGAGGATATACTCGTACCAACCAAGATTGGCGCTCCACATTAAAATCAGAGCCATCACCATTAACTGTACAAGCGCTTATGCAGCATTTGTACAGCTTTAAATATACAATTGAACTTAAGTACAGCTTTTATACAGCTTGAAATGCTAGTAGGGATAACATAGGCTTTGGTTATTCCTTGGATTATTCTTTAAAACTTTACAATGGCTGTTTCGACAGATTGATGTTGTTTACGGTGTGTTATGGAAATAATTTGTTTTTACGACTTTTTGTTAATGTTGCAAAAAATATCTGGTTTCTTGGTCGAAGAATGTAATAAAGTGTGAGAATTATTGGTAGTGTAGAATGTATTTAATTATACGAGTAGCCATTGATTGTTAGTAGAGTAGTAGCTACCGCAAAACAGTGTTCGTTAATAGTTATTCTTATTTTTAAATAAAGTTCCTATAAGTTTTATATATTGATGGTTTGCATGTAGACGTTCATAATATAATAAAAGAGCTAAGCTGTATAATATCTTCCTGTTTTTATTACAATTTTGACTAATTATCAGTGATCGGGGTTTTGGATGCCACACTGCGATATATAACTGCGAAACGAGGAATAAGTAAATAGGCCCTAAATAGGCGATAAAGGCCAATAGGTTCAAGAAATAAAAATAAATGTTTCGGTTAGGTATCAAGCTCATGTCAAATAAGTAGATATCATATACCAAAAATAAATTGTTTAACATCAGTACGATATACTATGCTTTAAAGGTTTTAGTGACATTGGTTGTGGATTACAATTTGTTTTGACGAAAACAGAAGAACTTGTTAGTCCGTAAAAAAATCTGAATTTAAGAGCTCAAAAGAGGACCCAGTGTGTTGACGAAGAAAGACCCTCTTGTTCCTTTAGCCGTCAACACAGTGAATCCTCCTTTTTGTAAAGGGTCGGCAACACGCATGTGACATCTGCAGATCTGCTTACCATCAGGCGGGACGTATCAGCCGTATGTAATCGTTTGCCATCGTCGTGGTATAAAAAAATTACAAATATAATAGTGCTCTAACCTATTACCTACTGTTAGTTAATTAACTGAATTAGCAATAGTCTTAGTGATAATGATTGTGGACAAACGTAGTGTCGAGAGTGGATGGCCTTGCTCGCTTTAGATTTTAATAGAACCTGCTAAGACTAGGTAATAATAGCAGCTAGACTTGTTTTTACCTAGACGCCCGCCAAAATAAAAGTAAGTATACAATGATGTACCTAATGAAAATGTTGGTGATCCGTTTAAAAGCATAATTAGTATAGTACTCTAATTACGAAAAACAAAGGAAACAAATTTTTTGACGCGAAAAAAAAATTGGTTTTGTATGAACGGTCGGCCGGCTCACGTGCCCCATACAAAAAAAAAAGCCGGCCAAATGCAAGTCGGACTCGCGCACCGAGGGTTCCGTACAAACCTATAACAAGCAAAAGTTGTAGTATGTTTATTACTAATTTCAATTTAATACCTCTACGCGTTTACGAGGAAAAAGGTAGTAAGTTTAAAATTGAAAAAAATATTTTTTGTATGATTTTACTAAAAGTGTCTACTTTTTGTAATTTTTCCATTGTCTATGCTATATGACGTTGCTTCGTGCCAAATTCCAAGTTTCTGAGTTTACGGAAAGTACCCCGTAGGTTTTGCGAGTGCCGAAAAACTCTAAAATTTGCAGCATAAACGACTGTATCTTTTGATTGCGTTGGCTTTTAAGTTTTATTTTTTTACAGCTCCAAGGGACAATAGACCTGAGTATTTGATATAAATTTCAGCTTGATACCTCCACGCATGCCTGAGAAAAATGGTCTTGACAGACAGACAGACAGACAGACAGACGGACAACAAAGTGATCCTATAAGGGTTCCGTTTTTTCCTTTCGAGGTACGAAACCCTAAAAAAACCTACTTTTACTTAGTGGTAATACGATATCAATTATGCCCTTTAACGGATCACCACTTATTGTTAGAACATGTATGTTAGGTAAGGTATCCTGTTCCTAAAATATTCCAAAATAAATGTACCTAAGGTTTATATTCACTCATACATCAATAATACGTTATCTACACTCACATTGTAAGTCCTCTAAAACGTGTTCAAAAACAGTAGGCAATGGCTAGCATTACCACAACCGATTTTTCTATGATAAGCTTTTTATCTGTGGCAGTAACGTAATTTTAACTTAACATGCTCAAATATTGATACGTTATGAGTTTTGATAACATAATGTACACCTGCACGCGCCCGCGCGGCCGCCGACACGCGCCCGCGCGACCGCCGGCACAATCGTGTTGGCCATGGCGGTGCAATGGCGGCCGTTCTATGGTTTCCGAACACGGCATTTAGGATAAATAATATGAGTGTAGATAAAGCAGTGTATGCAACTGTACGTAATTAGGCCTTATTACGTATCAGTTACATAAACTACTATTACAGGAAGGTACTCCATTAAGTTATTATTATTGACACCCGCGTTAGTGGGGCCTTAGGTATTTGTTGCATTGACTCTAGTATTTGGTCCCTGAAGTAATACTTCGAATTACCGGTCGGCCTGTACATAATAGACGGAGAGTTAGCCACATCAGATATGACACAATAATGAGAGCGACGAATCCCCTCTCGTTAATTTGCTATACTATGGTCATTTCCAGATCCGGACATCTGGCAGCTGTAAAGTGGTGGAGGTCAAAGAATGCAAACCACTTTAAGAATACAAATCCTAGAGTTCTGGTTTTAATGCAGTATTATGAAAAATTATATACATAATTAGATCATATCGTTGCCAAAAGTTTCTGATGGGGGAAAGTAGTCCAAAACGACGTAGAATGTACTCCATAATTTGTCGCCTACTGTTACTTTTTCCGAAATATTACACAATGTTTTTAGGGTTCCGTAGCCAAATGGCAAAAAACGGAACCATGGATTCGTCATGTCTATCTGTCTGTCTGTCGTCTGTCCGTCCGTATGTCACAGCCATTTTACTCGGAAACTGTACGACGTATTTGAATAAAATTTACACATAAGGTGTATTTTGTATGCCGCTACTTATTTATGGAGTTAAATTTGAAAAAAAAAAATATTTTTAGGGGGGCGCTCTATAGATGTAACTGAATTTCAAAAAAAAAATTTTAACCAAATATCAACATGTGACACATCAATCGATAGGTCCTTAAAAATAACATTGAGGTTTTTTTGACCATTTTGTGATCAAGTGAATATTTTCTGAAATAATCGCTTCGAAAGTCAGAAAAATTGTGCCCCCCCCCCTGTAACTTTTGAACCGTAAGTCCAAAAAATATGAAAAAATTTGAGGCGATGTGCCTTATCATATACTTTCTACGAAAATTATTTTGAACATTATCGGTTCAGCCATTTTTAAGTTATCTCCAAAAACTTCTTCCATAGGCATCAGATACGACCTTTTGGTATTAGTTTGGTTTTTATTACATTGAAGGTACGGAACCCTCGTATGCGTGGTCCGACACGCACTTGGCCGGTTTTTTTGTTCTAATGTTAACATATAGGCCCCGTCCTCTATAAGTAAGATAACTTCGGCCGTTTTTACCAATTTTGGTATTACTTTTTTCCAATTCAAAAACTTTGCTAGTCTGTCACTCTGACATCCACCCATTAAAAGCTGCCAGATGCCCGGATCTATCAATTAGGATAGTATTGCAATCTTACCAGATGGGTTTCATTGCCCTCATTATTGTGTCATATCTCTTGTGGCCAGCTCTTAGACCATAATATTCGGCCAAAACCGGCTTCTAAGAACTTTTGGGTGTCGAGTTCATAAATATGTGTACATTTTTTTCACCTCATTGCAATGGATTAAAGTGAAGAAATGTACACATATTTATGAACTCGACTGTACAGTCACCATCAAATATATCGGAGCGGTCAAGGTGGTCACAAATATCTGAACAACGCATCTATTGTCAAGGCGATAAAGTGCATGTTCAGATATTTTTGAGTACATTGGCTGCTCCGATATATTTGAGGGCGACTGTACTTACCTGCAAGAATATCTGACACTCCGGTTCTATTATATATTTTTACGGCCTTAGTTGTGTAAAATACTATTTCTCAAACATGCAATGAAATATTCTCTTTACGTTTCTTATAATAGACTCGGAAGTATCCTTTTTCGGCCGCAGCATCTCGAGGCGGCCTGAAATGGGATTTCATACAACTTTTCAGGCCTAGGCCTGCAAAGTAACTTTTTTTTTTATTTCAACGTCCAACTTCATTCAGACAGCGTCAAAGAGGGCTATAGGTTTTACGAACAGCTGATTTTAACTTTTTAATTTTTACTTCATGGTCGTTTTTTAGATTGAATAAAACATTGTCCTTTTGGTTTTTTATTTTATTTTATTTCATTGCATATTTGAGAAAAGCACTATACATGCCATGGCGTGAAAACGGATTCACAGCCTCGTATCTCTATCCTGTCTATACCTACTTGGCCGGAAATCCGTGTTTTCCCGGCCTCTGATGTAATTTATTTATTTATTTATTTATCTATTGAAATTATATTTGCAACTTACAGCTAACACCATAGCGTCACAAACTCAGTATATATAGCTAATTAAATAACACATTCATTCCTCTATTGTACTATTGCAGGTGACTCATCAAAACATTTTAAACAATTTAGACCAATCCTGCTTTTCCAAAGAATACTAGTCCTCTGCCCAGCAGACATACATGCTGATGATAAGTGATATGAAAGATACATAAGAAAATAATACTAAGCTTTCCAAAAAAACTAATATTAAAAATAAATGCTAATTAAAGTAAAACTTAATTAAAATCTAAAACTAAATAAACCTAAAAAAATATCAAAAAAAATGGGTGCCCGCGGCATGGTGCCAAGGACGCTGATTGCAATGCTGATGCGTTAAAATGAAATGAAGTAATATGAAATGAATAAAGATTTGATTTGATTTCATAAGCTATAAAACCGTGATCCGCCCCATACTTATGTATGGCTGTGAGGTCTGGACACTGACGCTAAAGGAGGAGAGCAGCCTTCTAGTCACAGAACGTAAGGTGTTAAGAAAGATTCTGGGACCCATTAAAGGGGACGATGGTAGGTGGAGGATCCGAAAAAATGCCGAAATCCAAGAACTGGTGGCTGAACCAAATATAATTGGTGAGACAAAAGCGCATCGTCTCCGCTGGCTCGGCCACCTCGAGAGGATGGGAGAAGATCGCTCTGTTAAAAGAGCATATTTGGGTCGACCGACTGGACGGCGTCCTGTCGGTCGTCCTAAGTATCGCTGGGCAGACAGAGTAGTAGCGGACCTTCAGGAGCTCAGCGCCGGTAAAAGCTGGCGTGAAATAGCGCAGGACCGAACAAAATGGCGTGCTCTTGTGTCGGAGGCCAGGACTCATTTTGGGTCGTTGCGCCAAATAAGTAGTAGTAGTCATAATAGTAGTTTATGTAACTGTTACGTAATAAGGCCTAATTACGTATAGTTGCATACATTGCTTTATCTACACTCATATTATATATCCTAAATGAAGTGTTCGGAAACCATAGAATGACCGCCTTTGCACCGCCATGGCCAACTCGATTGTGCCGGCGGTCGGGCGGGCGCGTGTCGGCGGCCGCGCGGGCGCGTGCAGTGCAGGTGTACATTATGTTATCAAAACTCATAACACATCAATATTTGAGCATGTAAAGTTAAAATTACGTTACTGCCACAGATAAAAAGCTTATCATAGTAAAATCGGTTGTGGTACTGCTAGCCATTGCCTACCGTTTGTGAACACGTTTTTGAGGACTTAAAATGTGAGTGTATAATCACTATAAAATATAACGGTTACACTCACGTCACTTTAGTCACTTCGCGCGACATGTTGTATAATATAAATATGTATTATTATTGTGAGTGTATGCACACTAATGACAATGGAGCATAGTAGCCTACAAATAAAAATAAAAGTAGAGTAACACGTTTCTTATTCTTCAGTTTGACCGCAACTCATTGCGGTCGCGGCGCGGCGGCGGACTGTGGGAACACTGGGGACGGATGGAAGACTGATGGTATTTTATTATACAATTGATTTCATATTTTATTTTGATGTTACAATATTACTTCGTTGTTTTTTGCAAGTGTTTTTTGTCTAGTACCGCAGGGAAGTAACAAATTTATTTCTATATTTGACACTAGCGACCCGACCCGGCTTCGCACGGGACAAAAAATGGTTTTTGTGGGTTATCCCTAAGAGATATAGACATAAACATACACCATCGCGGACTTTTTTGTAGACCTTTTTAAGATGTACAATACTGTAGTTATTTTGATCTATCTCGTAGGGTTCAGCCAGCGTTTGCAATGTAAGCGCAAAATAATGTGTTTATTTTCGAGATCACATTAGAAACCTCTAAAATTTCAGTGCCTCTTGAATCACTCTATCTATTTAAAAAAAAACGTATGAAAATCCGTTGCGTAGTTTTAAAGATCTAAGCATACAGGGACAGACAGTGGAAAGCGACTTTGTTTTGTACTATGTAGTGATAATGATGATAGTGATTTATCGCACAACAAATTAACTTAGAGACTACTAATGTCCAAGAGCCAACGCTAAGGAAAAGCAGATAAGTATTTAGTGGGAATTGCGGTTGTGTGACAAACATTGGATTTATACTTAACCTTTGTTTAGGCAATTAACCAAATCTACAATTTTCGAATTAAGGAAAAACTGAAAAATTATTAGCTATGGCCGAAATTCGAAAGATACCTATTACATTAATGTATTTAGGTGCTTAGTTTAGTTGGTAATGCTGTTAGGCCGGTGTTCTAAAGCCGCTAGTTACGAGTATAAAACTTGTACGTAGTATTTCAGTGTAAATATAATTAAGCTTTTCATTGATAAACGACCGCCCACCTCGTACCGACAATTCCCTCGACCTGGTCTTCAGACCATGAAATAGCTAGGTCTGCGAACGCGCCGTGGGAAACCGCTCAACCGTGGAAGCAACCAACACCTATACAACGACCAGTGTAATTGTAAACTCTGATTACAAGCGTTTGCTAGGATATTGAGGTCATACTTCACTGGTTTTTGAGCCAAATGCTGCGGTCGCAAGGTGTAGCTGTCCGTGCGCAAAACAATAGTGCCCCAATGTTATATTGATTAGTCAAGAATACTATACACTATGGATCACGCTGCAAAGTAAGGGATAGCAAACGGTATCTGCTTCAAGGATAAAGGAAATATCCTACTTGAAGATGGTTGGAATTAACATACCTGTAGTCCATGTAGGTACTTTCTAAATACCTAGCTTATTTAGTAGTAGTAAAACACTTTATTGCACAAAACAAGTACATGACCAACAAAAATATAGTAAGTGTGTACGTAGTCGAACTTATCCCTTATTTATTTAGGTAGATGGTATGGACTTATATTATAACGAGTAATTAATATAAATATAAATATTAAATAAATATTTTAGGACAGTCTTACACAAATCGACCTAGGCCCACAGTAAGCTCAATAAGGCTTGTGTTATGGGTACTAGACGACGACATATGTAATAGATAGATAATAGATAAATATGGATGAATACTTAAATACATAGAAAACATCCATAACTCAGGAACAAATATCTGTGATATTTAAACACACAAATAAATACCCTGACCAGGATTCGAACCCTCCTGCTTCGTAGGCAGGGCTACCGACTGGGCTAGGAGGCCGTTAACATTTAAACATAACTTAATTAAATATCCTTTATTTCATACCTCAAACACACGTTACAAATAGAAAAAGTAGAGACAAAACAATTGGCGGTTTATCGCTAAATAAATAAATATTATGGGACAATCTTACACAAATCGACCTAGTCCCACAGTAAGCTCAAAAGGCTAAAAAGCTATCTCTTCCAGACAACCTTTGGGAAGCGGAAACCTTCCCAATAATAACTGAATTACTGATCTTCAGTGACACGACTTTGATTAATAAAAAAATCTTTAATGGTATTTCTTTATTTTGAATAAACTACCGGCTACAGCCACCGTGGAAGATCATTGTTAGATAAATTGATTTCATTTCATTCAGATTGAGAACGTTGGGTTCGAAATTGTTTTTAAATTGAAATAAATGACATTTCAAACTCAATAGCAGTTCCCATGCTTTCTTTGAGTTTAAACATAAATTGATATAATCAGACAAAGGGATCAGAAATAAGTAAATATAAATTTAAATGGCAGACAAAACAGTTTTAATATTAATTACTAAAGAAAGAAAAAAAAAGTGAAATACTAAAGAAAGAGAGAAAATAAGTTAGATTGAAAGCTGGCGTCTTAACGCCAGGCTCAGCGCTTCGCAAATATTATTCAAATATTTTTACAGAAAAAATGGAAAAACATATTTCTACGAGTATATGCTAAGTATCACATGTTACAAGCTTGAAACGAACCCCTGGACTCATTATTTAAATATTTATGATTCCTTAGTGCCATAAATGTGTTTTATGGTGAACTGTGATTGCAAGAATGCATTTTGATGGTATACTTTTATTGGATTTTAATTGATTGCCCTTTAACGGCGCTTCCAATATCAAAGTCTTAACGAGATTTTATTACGATCTGTCATAAACATCTGTTTCCTTAATTAGAATAGTTCTTATGAGCATTGGCATTTACGAGTATTAACAATTTTATGATCCTACAATCATGAACCTTTTATTCTGTGTGACGTCTTACATACAAGGTAGAATATTACGAACATATAATGTAGTGTGGAATAGTACAAGCATTAATAAATGTAAACAAAAATACACTTTTGAATTTTTCCGTTACGTCAACGACATATTTAATTCCATATACAGGATGTAACAAAACTAGTGGTGATCCGTTTAAGGGCATAATTATTATCGTATTGCGACTAAGAAAAAGTAGAAGAAAAATTTTTGGACGCAAAAAAAAAATTGTTTGTATGGGATACGTCATCTCAGCCGGCCGACCCTCCATACAAAACAAAATTTTTTTTCGCTTGAAATTTTTTTTTTAGTTTTTCATAATTAGAATACGCTACCAATTATGCCCTTGAACTGATCCCCAGCATTTTTGTTACACCCTGTATACATAAAGCTCATTGGCTAAATTGGACGTCATTTTGCGATAGATCAACCCTCAATATATATTTTTTATACCACGACGGTGGCCAACAAGCATACGGCCCGCCTGATGGTCAGCAGCTACCGTAACCTATGGACACCTGCAACTCCAAAGGAGTCACAAAGGAGGATTCACCGTTACTGAAACTGTGTGTGTGATTTGTTATTGAAACAAATTACTTACAATATTAACATTAAAGTTTAAAATTTTATTGATAGATTTTTGTGCACTGGATCCTTGGCATATTTAAAAATGTACATATATGGAACAGACTATAGAGTCCGACCTAACTAAGGTTTCACGGCAAGTGCTTCGTTAAGTAGCGCTTCCATGCCCCTGCCATGACAGACTGTGCAAACTTTACTCTCACTCTACCTTTCTACTCCATCTACTCTCTACTCTTAATTAAGAGACGGGATCTAGTCAAAAAATCAAGGTGTACCTATTCCCATCTGTACCCGCCATGGATAGGAATGATTGCTATGAAAAAACCTAGGTATTGTCATTTGCCCCTTCGGGCACAGATGGGAATACACCAGAATTAAATCTATTAAATGCGACTTTATACTGTTTTATTTCCAGTTTTTGTTACTGTTAAGTATAAGTACCTACTTAACTACTAAAATTATGTTTCGTTTTTTGTACCTTTCTTGGGTCCATAAAATAAATACTACTGTTAATAGTGGGCTTTAATCTTACAAATCATAAACATTATTAGAACAAAAAACTAAGCGGGGTGTCATCAGCTTAATTAAGCATATTTCCTTAAACCCAATCACACTAACGCAAAGACAAATTCCTTGAAAATTATTATTTACTTTCAACCCTAATTATATTGACATACGATTGAGTTTTGAATGGAAGGATTTGTCAGTTCAGTCTTTATTTTATTCGACATATATATGAGCATTCCCACAATTAAGTTTAAGTCATTTTATATTTAACTGATAGCGTGATAGCGTACCGGAAGTTCTAAACAACTTTCTTTTTCGGGATGTGCAGTCAGGCGCCTGTGAGTGCAATGTGACGTTTAGATAATTGACGTGGCCATGTTACAGGTCTGTAATTGTGGTATAACGTTTTAGTACATTTTGATTGAAAAACGCATCATTTATGATTAAATTTTTCAAATTGAAGGCAATTTGTAGTAGTAGTAGTAAAACACTTTATTGCACAAAACAAATACATGACCAACAAAAATATAGTGAGTGTGTACAAAGGCGAACTTATCCCTTTAAGGGATCTCTTCCAGGTAACCTTTAAGCAACTGAGAGAAATCGGTCAGACATGGTAGAGAAAGATTTGTACATTGCTTTTACATGACGGCAATTAAATTTTAACATTTTGGTAACTTTAACAGGATTAGAAGAAAAATAAGTTTATTTTGCAGGTTTACGTTACGTACTTATATACTATTGGCAACTAAAACAGAACTGTGAATGATCTCATCTCATTCGTTCATTCTTTAGACTAGTTCATTCTGTACAATAGGTAAATTTTTGATAAACATAGTAACTATTTATTCGTAATTATATGAACAGGTGGTGGCATTATAGAGCAGAGAGGGCAATGGAGTCGCCTAGATTACATTTTATGATTGAATAGTCATTCAATCATTAATCAATGATTAAATTATTTTTTGTCTAAAACATACATTAAGTACATATTTAGGTAGTGCCAATATTTTTGGATTGAATTATTTAAATATTTGGCAAACCAAAAAATAATTGGAAACATCAGCCAAAGGTCTAGCGGAGAAAACGAGAGGGAAATCAATAATTCGATCCAAAAATATTGGCACAACTTGAATAAATGTATGTTTTAGTTTAGACTAAACAATAATTTAATTATTAGTCATTCAATCATAAAATGTAACCTAGGCTACTCCATTGCCCTCTCTAGCAAATGCCACCACCTATCCGTACTCTACTAATTAAATACTGTAAAATCAGGAACAGAGGATTGAATAGATATCTACAAATCTTATAGATTATAATAATGATTGAATATATATCTACAAATCTTTTAGATTATTAATGATTATAAAACGTCATTTTCGTAGCACAAGACCGTGTAATAGCAACCACTGTTGTACAGTGTACAAGGTACGTTTGGAGAGATTGTTATCACTGACAAAGATATATTCGCTTTGTTATATCAGAGAATTGATAATATTTCGTGGAAAGTGGAATACGATACGGGCAGTTGACTCTGACCCTAGGATTAAGTTTTGTTCATAGATATGTTATAATTTATTAGACTTTAAAGTCCGCTCTCACTATCACCGTAAAATACTACGTTTTTCCATACAGTTGGCATAGGAACAATTCGTTCTAATCGAACGAGCGGAGCGTAAGCGAAGTTAAGTTCTTACAGACAACTTTAGACACAACGAAACTGTCAGCTAGACGTCCCAGCATTTCGATGGAATTTTGATTTTGAATAGTTGTTCCGCTATAACATTAGTATCGTTTTTCCGATCTTTATGAAATTTGTTGGGGTTGTAGCAGAGATACATATAATTTGAGAGTTCGTATATGAGCAGGATCGATCAAGGGGTTACGGAGCTAGAAGGCTCGAAATAATCATAATCAGGGTCTTGTTATATTGGTCAACTCGTTTGAAAGGAAATCGCGAGGTCTCAGTTTGAGGCGGACTATTAGTACTACCATTTAAAAAATTCATATTTCATTGTGGAAGTTTACAATTAGTTGAGGTTTGTGGTTTAGTTAGTTGTCATTTGTTTTTAGACTTTAAAATGACAGAGTACTAATTTTTATAATTTTGAGGGTTCCGTACCTCGAAAGGAAAAAACGGAACCCTTATAGGATCACTTTGTTGTCCGTCCGTCCGTCCGTCCGTCTGTCAAGACCCTTTTTCTCAGGAACTGAAATTTATATCAAATACTCAGGTCTACTGTCCCTTGGAGCTGTGAAAAAATCAAACTTCTCAACGCAATCAAAAGATACAGCCGTTTATGGCGCAAATTTCCGAAAATTTTCGAAACTCGCAAGGGAAACAAAACCTACAGGGTACTTCCCGTGAACTCAGAATCTTGAAATTTGGTACGAAGCAACGTCTTATAGCACAGATAAAGGAAAAATTGCGAAAACCGTAAATTTTTAGTTACATCATATAATAAAAATATTTTTAATAATTTTAAAGTTTACCCCTTTCCTCATGAACGCGTAGCTATGACTCGATTGTGGTGATGGGTGAACTTTTACTTATATACCTACAGGTTTGTACGGAACCCTCGGTGCGCGAGTCCGACTCGCCATTGGTCGGTTTTTTTAACTAGGTACATTTTGTTATAAAATTCAACATATTGCGTCAACACTCATATTCCATAGTTATACTAGCCTTGTTTCCTATTCACCTTACGTCCTGTATCTTCCTTTCGCACATGCAAGAAGCCTCTTCCAAGCCTCCTTATTACCGGGGTTTCCAATAAGCCACGAAACTAAGAAGCCTGCAAGCCATTACCGTATTGCCACGGGCTGCATTAGAAGATTGCAGCTGCATAAAAGTCCACATAGAGGACAATGACACCGCGATTTGTTGTGTTGGGATTGTATATGCTTATAACAAAAAGGAGGTACAAGATACAGTCAATTTTGGGTTAATTTGATTGAATTAAGGGTAATAAAAGTGGTCCTATTTTAACAACCCGGCTGCTGGAGGAGGGTTATGTTTTTCGAGAGTTTGTATGTATGTACATATGCGTATGCCCATTTCTTTGGCACGCGTTACAGGGTTTGACGAATCGAGTTGTATGGTGGTTTAGATTCGATTTGAATGTGGGAGTGATAATAGGGCATATATAAAAAAGTGTCAATAATTAAATAGCCTTCGAGTTATACAGCAGACTGGTTTTTAATACTTTTAATTTGACTTTTTAAAAATCACTAACACTTTTAAATTAGGCACATGATGTATTTTAGGTATATACAAAAGCAATGCAGTTGCATACATCTTTATTTTTAATGATTTTGATTCGTATTTTGATTGAGTTGACTGTACATATGCTGGAAATCTTATAGTTCTTGTTCAGTCACTGGCAATAGTATCTTCCTTCACGAAGGCCGAAAAAATATGTGACACGCTCTTATGGCCATAACAGTATGTCAAATATTTTTGCGGCCTTCGTGTAGGAAATACTATTGCCGGTGACTGTACAATTATTAATAAATAATCCACTCCCGGTTCGGATCAGTGTCAGAAATGAAGACGTAAGGCTTATGTATAGTAGCTTACACTGTAAAGGGACATTGACAGTAAGCTATATTACATATAAGAATATTTGGGCGCACTGGTGGTTTGTTTAATGAATTTATGGGTGGTTATTCGATTATAATAATTATGTGAAAGGAAACACCTGTTTTTATAAGTTAAATTCAATACGTTTTAATTTACACATATTTATAATTTTAATAACACGATTTTTCTGTTTATACAGAATGTTTGGCAGATTAATTGTCTATGTAAACTTCTTTTAATTTTAATTTAGAAGTGATGATTAATTCAATTTATTTGTAATAAAAAACCGGCCAAGTGCGTGTCGAACTACGCATAATGGAGGGTTCTGTAGCTTCAATGGAATAAGAACCAGACTAATGCCAAAAGGTCGTATCTGATGCCTAAATAACTCAAAAATGGCTAAACCTATAATGTTCCAAATAATTTTAGGTGAAAGTATATGACAACGCGCATCTTCTTAATTTTTTTCATATTTTTTGGACTTCAAAAGTTACAGGGGGTTCATAAGTTACAGGGGGGGTGGACACACACGCAATTTTTCCGACTTTCGAAGCGACTATTTCTGAAACTATTCACTTAATCACAAAATGTTCAAATAAACCTCAATGTTATTTTTAAAGACCTATCGATTGATGTGCAACATGTTGATATTTAGTAAAAAAAATTAGCCCCCCCCTGAAAATATTTTTTCTGCAATTTCACTACATAACTAAATAGCGGCATAAACTCAAACTCAAACTCAAACTCAAACATTTATTCAGTAAGTAGGCCACAAGGGCACTTTTACACGTCAAAGTAAAAGAGAGAGAAAAAAATCAAACTACACCGGTTCTAACCCTACACCTCTGACCCGAGAAGAATTATGTCCGGCAAGAAACTCGGCGGGACTTATTTTTTCAAAACAACAGTACATCAAAACTAAACAATACATATAGTGCGTTGTTCTATAAGAAAACATATCAAACCAAGGTTAGATTAACCAACAATAGGTTATAGTTTAAGAAAAATACCAAAGAAAAAAGATGAGTCCAAATCTGACTATTGAAAATAAATTACATACAAGTTTGATATACTTTCTTACCTGAACTGTGTCTTCTACATAAATTTCCAAATTATAATAATCCATCATCAACAGTTAGAAACAAACTTTGAATTTAAATAATATAAAAAAAAGTACTTAAGTGATTCTAGTATACAACAAACATACTATTTCTAAATTATACTTAGAGATGTATAAGGTCTCCAAGTGTCTTGAATAAAAAAATATGGATAATCAAGCACCGAATGTTGTGTCTATACCTACAAACTACACCTTATGTGTAAATTTTATTAAGATACGTGACCAAAACTATAAGGGTTCCGTTTTTGCCATTCTGGCTACGGAACCCTAAAAACTCGTATTTGGATGAAGACAGACATAACGTAGAACAATGAAACAAATTATGCATTTAAAAGCATACACAAAGATAAGTTATGGGGCTTCGAATATCAGATTTTGGGTAATTTACTAAAAACATTTTAAAAATCGTATCTCCAGAACCGTGGCTCCAAGGGCCAAGGTTCTAAGGACGGAAAGGAAGGAAAATGACACTACAAACATCCCAAAAAATATTGACGGGTCATGTGCCAAACACCCTGTATACTATAGGTAGTAGTCCACCGAGATTTGAGAACTCGCAATTTCCGTGCAAACTCATGTAATTTGACAATGTATGTTTAATACAAAATAAATGAATATATGAATAAGCTCATTGAGGCTTGTGTTATGGGAAAATGATGATTGTTTCGAGCCTTCTAGCTCCATAACCCCTTGATCGTTCAGGCTCATGAACGAACTCTCAAATTGTATTGAGCTCTACTAGATACAACCCCAATAAATTTTATATAAATCAGAAAAACGTTACTAAATTTATCGTGGAACAACTATTCAAATGCACACATACGTGTAGGTAGTCAGCTGACAGTTCCGTTGTGACCGAAGTTGTCTGTAAGAACTTCACTTCGCTTACGCTTCGCTCGTTCGAAAAAATTAGTAGATACATCTTTCAAAAAGAGTTTATTCAAGGATCGATAGATAACTTTTGTTAACCTACTTCCAATTATTTCCAGGTTTGAACTTTTAAGTTTTTGTATATTCGATCTAATTCTAATGTTAACATTTTCGTGTTTATCTTTATCTAGGCCGAGATTAGTCAGAAACATTTAACGAGCTATAAAGTTAGGTTTCTCGGTAAACCTATAGCCTAAGACCCAATTAACGAGTGCACTAACTGACTAAATTTATATACCGTAAGTTTAATTCAGTGTTAACAACGCAGATAACGCAGCATTGCAGAATGTATACCTACTTAATTACATAAAGGTATGAACACACAAAAAAACGTTGCGACCACTCTGTATATGTTGCTGAATTTTTAATACGTTTATAGTTATTCATTGTTTATTGTTAAACAATAGACAATGTTTATTTTACAAAGGATTATACATTGATGGATAAAAACAAAAACATTTAGTCGCTTTGTGCGACATAAGTACTAACTAAAAATATTGCAATTTTTCAATGATTGGTGTCATGGCCCCCAAGGGATTGGAAACTCGGGAGCTATTATACCTAAACTTCGGGCTCAGTACCTACGCCGCGTCGATGTTGACTAGTATGGAGGCGAACTCAATTTAATTTTACTAATAAATTTCCCGGGATTTCCCGAAATATCGAAAATTAGAATAACAGCCATACAAATGTATTAAAGTATTTAAATAGACTATTTCAGTTGTTCCTATGATCAAAATGTTATGTAATTCATGTGTTTTTATTATCACTCAAAAATACCCTGTATAAAAAAATCACGTTAGAAAAGTTTGTCTTGATATTATGTTATCAATATTATCATCTTAACACAATACCTATAATTAATTAAGCCTTTAAACGGACTAACACGTGTATTTTTGATACATTCTGTATGTCGTTAAAACGGCTTGTATGTTGACGAAATTCGCTAAAAAAGGCATAACCCAACGACAATTGATACGTATTAACCATTTTCTGATGTTGCATACAATCCCGGGATCCCGGGATTTAAATAATAAAAAATATTATTTTTAAGAAGCCGACTCCATACTTGCTTAGCTTTTTCCGGAATTTTGCTAGTTGTAGGTATAATAGCTCCCGAGTTTCCGATCCCTCTCATGGTCCCACAGAGTCCCGAATAGGATAATATGGAAGTTATCGCCTGATATTTTGTCTGTGATTTTTTTGTCATACTTTTTGACTGGTGCTGCCGACGGTGTCGATACAAAATGGAAAATTTGGCATCTTCGATAGGATCCCTACTTAATAGAGAAAAATCGTTCAAAGTCGTGGAAATCCCTGAGAAAGGTTTTTCTTCAGTCCGTTCAGTACCTAGTGGCAATAAAATTGTTTTTAATAAACGGTAGTTCATTATTATTTCATTTGCTGTCGCACTCAGTGTGAGACAAACCAACGCACCCTTCTTTCTGTAAATGAAATAGCAAAAAAAAAAAAAATGAAAAATGTTTATTCGGTGCAAGGAAGAGAGAGAAAATAATGTACAATAAAATGTACAATAAAAAATTGTTACACCAAAATGGTTGAGAAACAAGTGTATAGAACTTTAGAGAAACAAGTAATATTAATGTTGTTCACTCACTCCACAATTGTCAATAAAATTCTGTAAGTTTAAGGGGATGTTAGCTAAACCCTACTATTATTAGATTTCAGTTAAATAAAGATAACTTGTAACTTATTAAGTGATCGTAGATTTTTCATCAAAACCGGTACAATGACCTTTTTTGTGTGAAATTGTTAGTTAATTACCAACCATCTCTACATTATTACTTATAGGTAGTTAGTTCTAAATGGCTTTGATTTTATTCGATTCTTGGTTCAAACAAACATTTAATAGCCTCAAAATAATATAATAACCCTAGTACTGCACCAAAAATGCTGGAAAATCTACGATCACTGCTTATTATTAACCTTTTGAACGCATTCATATTTGAATGAAGTGATCACTCACACGCCAAGCACTGTTGCGTTATCAAAAAAGACGAATCTCGTAGTGCTGTGCAAAACAATTCATAATAAATTTTATTCATGATCAAATAAACCTTCACTTCGACCCCTTTATGGGTTGGTGTGGTGGGCACGACGACACAATACTTCTTTAGGGGTTCTTGGCGTTCAAAGGGTTATATATTAAAATATATTGTATACATAAATATCTTCCACACAAAACATACAGTATGGTGTAGGTACAAAATGAGAACTCATGCTTACTTATATCTTGCCCTTCAGTATCGCACGGCTTTCTCTCACGACCATTTGCCGCTGAGTTAGGGCATACTTAACTTTCGTGTTCACTTGTTCATGACCTTAGCACAGAATAGATTAAACGTGCTTTAGAAAATGGATTGCCATTTACCCAGCAAGGATGAAAATTGCTTTAGGATCCACGAAAAAACACGCCAAAATTTTTATACCACAGTCGCAAACCAGTATTTATACGGCCCGCCTGATGATAAGCAGCTGCCGTAGCCCATGGACGCCTGCAACTCCAGAGGGGGAGGGAGGAGAATTCACTGTGTTGACGGCTAGAGGGACAAGAGGGTCGCCCGTCGACAACACATTGCATCCTCTTTGAGCTATCTGCCAATAATTTTACTCACCGGTAAAAAAAGAAATAAAGGAAAAATAGAAACATTCACTAACTCTGGTACCGTGTTCTAATTTAAAAATTACATAAATAATACATTAAAAACACAATATATCTCAAACATAACTCCAACGCACAATAAATAATCAACCAATATTTAAGTTGTATTGGAGTCGCATCGGAATTATTTTTAACCAAATTCTGACATTTCTGATTCAGACGTCTAGGCGTTAGCTGTATTGCGTAGTTAATGCATTGAAGTTTGATCGTGTCTAAACGTGTTTTAAAGTTAGAATACTTCCCCTGGTGAGACCGCTCTCATGTCCTCATGGCTCCAGGATATCACCGTGAAGCTCTACCAACTGAACTACCGAGACTTATATTTTTAAACTTAGCCAAAGTGTACGTTGTCGCGAAACTTGAAAGTTCTTTATCCAATAATTATATCTTCCTGTATTTAATCGCAACAATCGCAATGAGAACTGCACGGTTAATTTATATTATTAAGACATCAGCACAATGAAAACCGTTATCCTAATTGCAATGTCGTTAAAGTTCCCTGTCAGATCACATACTGTAATGTCTGGTTCGATCCCTCAGAGAACTACAACAGTAACCAGACAGACTCACAAACAAGTAAATTTTAATAAAGGAATAAAACAAAAAGGACATGTCAGCGACCAGTCAAACGGCCCCGTATGCCGTGTTTTTGCTCATTACCGCTACGTACGACCTGCATAAACATCTACACAAATTTCAACCTTATATCAACACATTAAGATCCAATGCCAAGTGGCGGCGTACAAAGCAATGGATAGTATGGACATGATCGTTATGTTTTAAACAATTGAATTCTGCGTTTTCTGGACGTTGTTGATGATCGCTTAAGTATGTTTTCCAAAACTCAATAATTGATATATATTTGTTTGCCATCCACTAAAACAGAAAAAAAGTAAGCTTACGTATTTCTCTATGACTAAACTTAGTTAATTACACTGACAAGTTCTCAAAGAAGAAAGCAAAGAAGACAGAATTATTAATATACTGAAATTGTCAGCAAAATCACAAAAGGTAGGTAAGTATATTTAGTATAAGTAAACTTCTTCTTTTCAGTAGCAGTTACTTAATACTTCTAAAATACAACAGAGTTTACATATATTTATTTGATGAATAAAATTTCAGTTGTTACTACTGAAGAACAAATCAAATAATTTTAATAAATATTTTGATTTGTTTATTTTTAAGTAGACACACGACTATATAAATAAAATAAAAATAAATAAATATTATGGGACAATCTTACACAAATCAACCTAGTCCCACAGTAAGCTCAATAAGGCTTGTGTTGTGGGTACTAGATGACGATATATATAATAGATAGATATATTAGATAAATACTTAAATACATAGAAACATCCATAACTCAGGAACAAATATCTGTGATAAACACACAAATAAATGCCCCGACCAGGATTCGAACCCGGGACCTCCTGCTTCATAGGCAGGGTCACTACCGACTAGGCTAGGAGCCCTGGGCACTGGAGGCCTACGTCACTTTTTACTTTGTATATGACATTTATATAAGTTTATAATTTCAGTTGTTCTACTTCCAAATTATTAAAATAAACGAAAACTAACCAAACAAAGTTTTCGTTAATTATTATTATCATGGCTTAATTACCACAATCTCATGTTATCACAATCTCATGTTCTCGCTTTCACTAAATTCTCTCTGAGTGTTAAAATAAACACAGGAGGGTATCTCATTAGACAAGCATAATGTATGTTGTATATTCATGAGGAATATCATAATTATGGCGCCTGAGCACAATAGTGAGACGCAATCATGGCGTCGACTTGCGTATACGCATGAACCGCATGATGTGATTTGATATTTACTATGTTTTGCCCGTGACGTCGTCTGCTCACATCAGCGTGAGCTAACATCGGTCCTACATTATACAGCTAAATTCAGAACAATGACAAGTGGCTCAACAATCCCCGTTCGTGATGGCCTCTATCTATTCAGCCCGTATCCACCCACAGCTGAGTATAGGCCTCTACTTTATTACGCCACTCTCCTCGGTCCCGTGCCAGTCCCATCCACTGCACACCCGTCGTTCTGCAGATATCATCTGACTGTCTGGTTGACGGTCTCCACGTTGACCTTTTGGCCCATTTTAGACACCATTCAGTAGCTGTTCTCGTCCATCTCCCATCATTATTTCCCGCCAAGTGTCCTGCCCACACTGCGTGATGGTACAGTCACCAGCAATAGTATCTTCCTACACGGAGGCCGCAAAAATATGTGACACGTTCTTATGGCCCTACAAATAAGAGCGTGTCACATATTATTGCGGCCTTCGTGTAGGAAGATATTATTGCCGGTGACTGTACAATAGAAGTTTTGAATTTAGTCCTGTATTGTCTCTATTTTGAAGCGTCATTGTCCAAACATAAACGGCGCAAGCATGCATACCTCTGCATGTCGATGCAGTCAACAGGCCTAATTACCACGTGCATAATGCCGGCATAATACGATGCAACCGCGATAGCGTTGGCTTGTGAGTGTGGGAACTCAAGCGCGTGAGAAGGTCATTCATCGATTTGGATTTAGGGTCAGGTTTTTACGATATTATGATTAGTAAAGGCCACCAGACACTGTCAGTATTAATGACATTATTTCTCTACACATCTGAAGGCCATCCGACACTGTCAGTAATAATGACATTATTACTCTACTCGTCCTTCTCATTCTTCCTATACATAGAACGGAGGACGGGTACAGAAATAAGGACATTATTAGTATTATTACTGATAGTGCCTGGTGGCCTCTTCTCATCCTTAATATACATAGAAAAGAACGGGTAGAGAAATAATGTGATTATTACTGACAGTGTCTGGTGGTCTTAAGAAAATGGTGACATTATTTTGGTAAAGGGACCATTTGGCCGGCGGCGTGTATGCTCTCTGGTCCCATAGAAAAAGTTCCGAAATGCCAAAAAAAATTTTGGCTGCTTCATACGTTTTTGCCGATCAGTAGTCGACGTCTTCTATGGAGAAATATTTTTTTTTTTTTATTTAGCGGTTGGTCCTATAGAAAAATACTGTTCAGTATGACCTACCTAATAATCACCTCAAGCAATATATCTAATTGTTGAAAATACGCCTGAGGGCCTACCGCGAAGTACGAAAATCGACAATTCGTTGTCCCCGTCTCTATCGATCGCTCTTGCATATTCGAAAGAGAGTGATGCAAATAGACGATTCAACGAACGAAGAGGTTCGCGGTTATAAGCCTGTATTGTTGTTAGCGGCAACATAAACTACCTACTCTGTAAAATCTTCAACCATGCTGTTCTAGAGATTCAATATATAATAATATTGGGGTATTAAGGGTTCCTTTTTCACATGGAAATCTAAAACATATGCGATTATTGCCACCACAACAATAATGAAAGAGGGCCTCATAATTATAACTAGAGATGTGCCCATTCGACGATCGTGACACGTCAAATTGTTGATGATCCGGAAATTACCGCTCTAACCATGACATTGGACAGACAGTAATGTCACTAATGTCTGTCACTATTATCTTTATGTTCACGACTTCGATCTTTTAAAGACATTTTATGGCACGTGACATGACGTGACAAATTGAACAAAAAAAATATCAGTAATGTATATTTGAGAAAAAATATCGCAATTATAAATTCGTAGGTACGAGTATTGTAATGATTTCATATGATGTCCGAGTATTCGTCCGACATGTCTTTAGTATTCGTACTTAAGACATCTTCCTACCATTCGGTCATATAAAAGAAATCTTACTAGGTATATATATGTACCTAGCTATTTTATTATTAAACCAAACTTTTATTTTTGGTACGGTCACGTCTGAAAATATGGATACATTTAATGTGACAAAAACATGTATCCACGACTTTACGCCTTGGTAATAGAGTCGTGGCTACATATTATTGTCACATTAAATGTATCCATATTTTCAGACGTGACGTACGGGTTTTGTTTTATTTGTGAAAACAAGCGATGGCGAATTTTGAACAAAATTATCAGGATATCAAAAGCTGCTTTGTATAAATAGTATCCAGGTTGTATTTTAATAACATGAACGACTTTGTTAGTTGGATTTGAAGTATTACGTTTAATGCTTTAAAATATTTTTATTGTTACATTTCAAGAAATAAATCGTGTTTCACGCACATTTCATAGAGATTAACCTCAAACCGCTATTGTACCTCAATAATGTCTTCGTCACACGAATATTCATGTTTTGCAGAATACTGGCCATAATGTACAATCAAATCACATGCTCTCGCGCATGGCAAATCGACGATGTCAGTAAAGACTTTAATTCGGTCAATTGTACTGAAATATTCAACTTAATAGATAGCGGCTTTAATGTCTGACGGACCTCAACTTTGATTTTACGTTTCTCGCCGAATCGAACGAGCCGTTAGGCAATGGGGTCATAGATAATTTGGGCACAGCAATAACAGTTAAGTGGAGAAATCGTGGCTTCATAACGTTACATGTAATTATATGTGGCTTACTGTCCTTTGAAATGCAATAATAACTGCGCACTTAAGTATTAAAAAAAATCGAAGAGACGGAAGTATGCAGTGAATTAAGTATCGTATATATTATTTTTTTAACCTATGTTTCTTATTAGGTATGTTGCCTTATTAGGGATTTTATTTTGCACATTTCTGTGGCAACCTGAGCGGAACGAGGGTGAAACAAGAACGGTAAAGTGATTTCGTATGTGCAAAAGCCCTTAAACAGTAAACATCAAGAATTGTTGGGCGCTTTAGTATATTGCAATTGTTTATTTCACATATTCAACTTACGGTATCACACGCTATCTTAAATTATACATCAGAGCAATTAAAATGGGTCTCTATATTTTGAAACTCCCTACACTCTATCCATAGTATACACCGAAACTTTCAGCTTCATCTACGTAAAAAGAAATACCGACCTGTCTTGCTGCAGCACCTCAGCCCTTACCCAGGGCACAGCCCCCCACTCCTCCTCCTCCGGCCGCATCCTCAGCAGCCCCGACAGCCACGTGTACGACTTGCTCCGTTTCATCACCTCACTACCTCACTACCTCACATCGTGGCGCTATCGACACCGTCACTGCACTATTTGCGATTCCGAATTCGATTTGAGGACACTTTTGTTTTAATTTTGAAATTGGAACACTGTTTTATTTTGCACTGTCTGTTAAAATGTAACACTTATCTTACTTTTGAATTTCGAACACTTTCTTTAAACCTGTTTTGACATTTTATGCACTTTCACTCACTGTATTTAATTTTGTTATTGTTTTCAGCTACCTACATATTTGTAGACTGCTTTCTAATAAACAATAAAGTAATATGTACACTGTTAACAAAGCGGCAACTCCACGTCAAAATATAATCAATTTAACTCATTAAAATTTTCCACGGTCCCACATTAAACAAAAAGCCTTTTCAACCTTTTAAAAGCCGTTAAACACCTTATACGGCAATATTTACGATCTAAATTGGAATGTAAGTAAAAATAAGTGTTAAAGAATATGTGTAAGTACACGCCTACGAGTCAAATTGTAATCTCATCGAATAAAATTGACGTTAACGAAAAGATTCGTCAATTTCGACCTCGATTGACCTTTGGGCACAATCAAAAATGAAGAGTCCGAGTTAAAAAAACGGGGTTTTGACTGAGAATTGCCGCTTATTGTGTCTTTTTTATTTGGTTGGATGCTCGGAGTTAAATGTTGACACCTGTAACAAAAAAAATTCTTAAGCCTGTGTTGACATTGTTAGAGATACTGTTGGCATTTGGGTTCATATGAAAACATTTTATATGTACAGATCTAAAAAGACTTATGTACTGAATACATTCAAAATTCATTTCATTTCGAATGTACGTCTATGAATTACCGTAAGAGGCTTAAATAAGTTTACTACGTTGGCTTGTTATATCAACCTTATAGTCATATAGTTAAGGTATTTTATTAAATGCCATAAAAATCATCCATACTAATATTATAAATGGGAAAGTGTATGTGTGTGTTTGTTTGTCCGTCTTTCACGGCAAAACGGGGCGACGAATTGACGTGATTTTTTAAGTGGAGATAGTTGAAGGGATGAAGAGTGACATAGGCTACTTTTTGTCTCTTTCTAACCCCCCACTTCCCTAAAATGGGGGGTGGAAATTTGTATGGAGCATTACGGGGGACAATCAGGAAAGGGGAACCGTGTTACCCCGAATTTAACGCGAACGAAGTCGCGGGCAAAAGCTAGTATTTAATAAAAGTTTCTTATTTTTTTATAATTCGTATGATTACGTAGTGAAGTGTTGTTTGCCACACAAGCTGAAATGCTAGTTTGTATTGTAAATAAAAATATGATAGTGCGTGACGAGTGTACCTTTTAGGAACTACTAGAGTGCCAAAGGAAACTACCATACTATGGTGTCGTTTTATCCCATAGAAATAGGTATAAGTATTTTTTGTCTGCGTAGAGATTGCCTCAAAAAAAAGTATGGAGGAGCGGCCACAGTATGATCACTTACCTCATGGAGGAGCAGTTTGGAAAAATAATTGCACCACTAAAAGTGTCCAAAAACGGAACGGACCAGGCTGAGGGCTGCCCGACCAAAAAATATTGAAAGGGCATCACTTTAGCTATCAAGTGAGGTTGGTTCCATCCTGCTACTCGATGAGGTAAAAACACCAAAAATTGCACCACTAAAAGAGTCCACCACTAAAAGTGTGCACCACTAAAAGTGTCCGAAAACGGAACGGCTGGTCCGTTCCGTTTTCGGACACTTTTAGTAGTGCAATTTTTGGGGTGTTTTTACCGAGGGCTGTCCGACCAATTGATTTGTGACCTATTATTAATTCTAATGTTTATGAAATTGTTGAGGTTGTAGTGTAGCAGAGATCAATATAATTTGAAAGTTCTTATATTATGAGGAAGGTTCGATGAAGTAAAGGGGTTATGGAGTTAGAAGGCGTAAAAGCGATCTTCACGAGAGTTTTGTTATATTGGTCAACTCGTTTGCAAGTAAATCGTGTGTTCTCAGTTCGGCGTGAGTATAAATTGAATACTGCAGATATTTTGAAAGCGTAGGTACCTCTACTCTACATTAAATAATTGAGCATCATTCAAGACAGGGTTTAAACGGTTTATGGACTTTTCACATTTGAAGCTTAGCACAAAGGAAGCTTGAAATACTTGTTTAACCTATAAAGCTGCGTGGCCGGCGGATCAAACCGTGGGCATACAATTAGATACAATTAGCGATCGTTAGAGTTCGGCTCTCGGACAGTGCGCAGAAGGAATGTCGCTGTTTCTGAGAACCTTTCCTTTAAAGGGTTATGAGGCTTTAGAAGTGATGGTAGCCGACTGGTTTAAACAATTATTATTTATTTATTTGATTTACTTACTACCTTATCTAAACATATAAAAGAAAAAGTCCTGATCTACCATCAACGCACAGCCGAAACTACCGGAACTAGAAACTTCAAATTTGGTGCAGAGCTTACTTTTATGACGTATGCAAGGGATAAGACGGGATTTTTGGAAATTCCACCCCTAAGGGGATCAAATAGGGGTGCAAAGTTTGTATGGGAGAATTTTTTTTGAGCTGAAGACTTAAAAATTCGTCAAAAGGTTACGAACTTAAATCCAAAGAAAGTGTTTTCAGCGTTTTGCAAAATTCTAACCCTAAGAGAGTAAAAGAGGGGTGCAAAGTTTGTATATGAGAAACTTCTGTTTTAGATTTAGAGACTTAAAACTTTGTAAAAGGTGCAAAGTTCGTATTGGAGAAATTTTTATTTTGTGTTAGAGACTTTAAACTTTTGATTTTTTTTTTAATTCCACTGTGATCTTTCCGTATTCCAACACTTATTCACTTATTAGGTTCATTACTCCCCAGTAGATGGCGCTACTGGTCTCATCATAAATATGTTTTTGCCGTTGATTGTATTCCATTAAGTAGAGAAAATGAACGTATTTAAAGCATTTACATTTAGATTACACATTGACCCTGTAGGATGTTAATTATTTTTTTACGTTATTAGTTTCTTTTTTCTGTATTAGTAGGTACCTATAATAATATTTGTTTCTAAAAATAAATATTGATTGGTTGTTCTGCCTGGTCTGGTCTTAAAATTTGATGAAAAAATACGGAATATTAAAATACATACAGCAAAAAAAAAATTAAAGCAAAGTACCTATCTTAAAGTTCTTTACGATTGTCTTAGTCGAGTTGTAATTTTTAATTGCATTAGCGTAGCGTTAAAAAATGATTAACTACTGAATCTAGAATGTTTAGTAATTTACAGGACCAGTTAAATTTACAATTTGTACAACTAACAAGAAGCGATTTTGAATAATTCAACCCCTTGATGGGTAAAAAAGGAGTTAAAAGTTTGTATGGGTGGGGTTTAAAATTTAGAGTTAGAGATTTGAAACTTCACACGTGTACTAATAATTAAAAAACGCTACCATTTAAATGCGCACCAAAATAATTACCTACATTAAAAATAAACCCACTCCATACCAGATCCCTAAAGTAAAACATTTTAGTAATTCCAAAATAAATATACACACATCAGAATAATTATATATTGAGTCCATATATATTTTGCATCCCAGAATGGATGTTTTGCTCACCAAATATTGTTTTCATAAACCATCAAAACTAATACCAAAAACTGCAGACTAATTTGCTTTAGTATAATCAAATTATCTAAACTTTAGTTAAAATATATTATTCTCGATCTGAAATTACAATCGCTTCCCTTTCTTTCTTTACCCCGGAACCCGCACCCCGGCCACTGCCACGCGGCGCACAGGCCGTGACATTGTTCGTTTTAAAGGCCCAGACAGAAGTGGGTTAGGTTAGGTTAGAACTGCGACCCCCAAGAAAACGACCTGTTGCCCAGAAGTGGGTTAGGTTAGGCTAGAACTGCGACCCCCAAGAAAACGAACTATTGCCAGAAGTGGGTTAGGTTCGGTTAGAAGTCGGTTAGAAGGAAAAAGCGGAACCCTTATAGGATCACTTTGTTGTCCGTCTGTGTGTCTGTCTGTCTGTCTGTCAAGACCATTTTTCTCAGGAACGCGTGGAGGTATCAAGCTGAAATTTATATCAAATACTCAGGTCTATTGTCCCTTAGAGCTGTGAAAAAATCAAACTTAAAAGCCAACGCAATCAAAAGATACGGTCGTTTATGCTGCAAATTTTAGAGTTTTTCGGCACTCGCAAAACCTACGGGGTACTTCCCGTGAACTCAGAAACTTGAAATTTGGTACGAAGCAACGTCTTATAGCACAGATAAAGGAAAAATTGCGAAAACTGTACATTTTTAGTTACATCATGTAATAAAAATATTTTTAATAATTTTAAAGTTATTACCCCTATATACATTCAGGTTTGTAGGGAACCCTCGGTGCGCGAGTCCGACTCGCACTTGGCCGGTTTTTTTTGTTTGAGATTTACTAGGAATTACTATTCCTATTTCCGTTCCATTTCCATGTTCCAGAGTGAACACTGACAATAGTTTGGTCATCGTATCGGCAAATAAAACCACCTCAATATAGTACACAAAGAAGTTACGCAAATAATAGGGTACATTTACGTTATAATTTTGCATATTAACACTTATTTGTAACTGAAACTATGTCTACGTTACCCGTTTTTTCGCCAAAATAGCTATAACTATAAATAGATTAAGAAGAGATGGTTCGGGGATTAACAAAAGTTAGTTAAGAAGTTACAATTGGCTATGAAACTCTGTATGAGGAACCGTATTATACGCGTACGAAGTCGCGGGCGGAAAGCTAGTTGCACAATAAAAACAATTGAAAAGACGGACTTGGCAAAAGGCACTCTCGACCAGTTATTGATCGGGCGATGAGTTACTCGAAAAATCACATTACTCGCAATGTTAGTTAACTGGTATTGTTACGTAGCGCCGCGCCGTCTAGTAAGAGCCGGTGAAACTATGTGATTAATTATTTTATTTGAAGATAGTATTAAATATTATTATTAAATAAAATCCCGCAAACAAAAAATAACCGAGAAAAGTGGAATTCTGGAATTCTGATCTGTCAAAATTTAGATTTAAAATACAATGGAATGGAAGACCTTTTTATAGGCCTCTGGGCGGCTAGAGGTTAAGGTAAACGTCTGAATGCTCGGCACTGTCATCTTTAACCTTAAGTTAATCACAATAAAGGCCATTAGCGTATTGAGCACTATTAGGACGAGTTATGTCCGGTCTCTGTCATGCTACTGCTGAAGCACTTCACGCCGTGAAGCTCCGGGTCTTCGGCCCTACGCGGTTTCGGCCTTCGGCCTTCCAAACATTGCCGCACACCCTCGGCACAGAAGAGATAATACTATTGCATACTTTGGGGCCTTTATTACGTTACTTACCAATAGTGGTCGAAATACGGTATTTTAGAAGTCAAATCTAATTGTACCTAAATATCAAATTATTTTGAAAGAAGGTGCTGGTTTCTGTTTGTATTTTTTTTGCTGTTCTGGCATTTATTTTTGCAAATTTCAGATGCCATTCTTCTTCTATTTAGTTCAACGTATAGGTAGTTTGAATCCCGGGGAAGGACAAAGGTATTTTTTATAATGGAAATCATCCCTCATGGGAGGGAGTGAAAAGGTGGGTGGAATTACTACAAACTCGAAGCCAGATGTCGTGAATTTACTCACGGAGGAGATCGCATTATATACAAGGTACGTTATGTTATTAGGGTGGCTTTTTATTCATCAAGTCATATTGAACGAGGTGATTAGGTAGAAGCTGACAGTATGGCCATATTGAACAAGTTTTACTAAGGGAACGACTCCGAAATTTTGTATTTTTCATACATTCGACCGTTCAGAAGTCATCGTTTTAACATAACATAACATAAATACTCTTTATTGTACACCTCAAATTAAAGAAACAAAGTATACACAAGTAAGAGTAGCTTAACTTCAAACTCGGATACATCTATCCGTCAGATTATGCGAATTTGGTATTAAGAGAAGGTAATAGGGTAGATATTTGCTGAGAGGGTCGAATGGATTTACCTGAGTTTGAAGTTAAGCGACACAGTTACAAACAGAAAAGTAGAGGTAAGACAATTGGCGGTCTTATTTATTTCCGTTCCGTCCCGTTTCGTCCGTTTTCTATGGGAACCCAATTTTTTTTGGATTTCGAGGCTGGTTCCATAGTAAAATTTGTTTACTATGGCCTACCAAATCACCTCGCCACGCTCAACGCTCAATGTAATCGCTGTATGGACAAAAATAAAAATAGTCCATGTTATCTCCGATTTAACTATTTGAAAAAAGATAAGATAGGCAAGACAACATTTATCCGATAAAAAGGATGTCCGCGATGTAACTTCTCTCGCTACGCTAACCCTTGTATAAATTTCCAAAGATAATTAACCAAGAAAGCAGTTTAATTAATTTCCTAGCTTTCCATAGCTCAGGCAAAAACACGGCACTGGCGTTAATGAAGTAGGAACTGCAAGTCAGCTCCGCGTGGGGTCTCAGGGACAGTCGACGCCTAAATTATGTATACACTCTTGCAGCTTGCACCTTTGTTATAAGGTTCAAAATTGTGTACATATTTGCCGTTCATTGTACTGCTGATTCACGGATGTGCACACTGCACATAACCCGGATGCTCTATCCTCGTAAGGGCGTACAAACTGTTTTAGGGTTTCAAACTATTTGAGTAAATTAGGTTGAATTTATGGTGTTCTAAAAAAATCAAATGCTAATCAACCGACTTCAAGATTTCGAAGGAGGAGGTTATCAATTCGTCGGGATCTTTGTTTTTGCAATTTTTTTTTTGCGTAATTTCTCCGATTATTGGAAGACGGCTGGATCGATTTGGAAAATTCTTTGTTTGTTTGAAAGAGTACTTCACAGTTGGTCCCATTGTAACCAGGTCAGGATCTGATGATGGGATCTTGGAGAAATCGAGGGAACTCTTCAACTATTATAGGCACACCTATAGTGATTTGAGTAATTTTTACAGCAGCTCGAGCATTTGCTTATGGAAAGGTGGATGCTAAGTGAAGTCTGTTATTTTTTGTTTAAATTTTTTTTATTTGTTTTCATGAAAGGCTTTTAGGTACTTACATTAAAAGGTAAAATCGTAAAGTAGGTACGGAGCTTCCGAGGCTATGATAAAAAGGGTGGAGAGAAGTGATATTCAAGAATTTTTAACAATAAGGAATTAGTACTTAGGAGGTAATGCCGGCATTAGATAGTAATTCCAACACGACAATAAGTCAATATATGTTAACTTCTGCAAATGAGAGACCGAGGGTTTGTTGCTCTCTTTCGGTCCCTTGCTGTAGTCTCCTTTGGTCACCTCTACCATGCTCAGTGATACAGTTCCATTTCGATTAGCAAAAAAAAATGAACTAATACATGCCTGATTCGACTTCATTCAAAAACGACCGACTTTTGTACAGTAATGTTTAGCAGTAGTCATTAAACACAATACAAGGATGTACGAATGCAAGAAATTAGATTACCCAACACTTTCTGTAAAGTCCACTTTACATCGGATGTTAATTATGCGTGACATTCTGTGACAAATAGCGTGAAATTACCCGTGAGAACCGTATGGACTAACGTTTTTGTAGTCAGTATAGAAGATGCTTAACGGGTTAGGTATTCAAAATTATCCTGACACGTTCAAGTTCTTTTAATAGTCGTGTCAAGCTCATTTTAAACATGTTATCCGCTCAACTACTTTTTGTGCTTGTATAAAAAAAGATAACTGCTTATATGTAACAAAATAATTTTAAACGAAGAGGAACCGAAGGTACTTAGGCTATACCTAACCTAGAGCAAATGTCCGAGCTGCTGTAAAAAATACTCAAATCACTATAGGTGTACCTATAGGTAATATTAGAAGAGTTCCCTCGATTTCTCCAGGACCCTATCCTCAGATCCTAAACTGATGACAACGGAACCAACTGTCAAGTATACACCTTCAACCAAAAAAAATGTCTAAATCGGTCTAGCCGTCTTCGAATAATCGATGAACATACATAAAAAAGCAACGAAGATTTCGACGAATTGAGAAACTCTTTCGAAATCTTGAAGTTGGTTGATAACGCCGTTGTATATTTTATGATCTGCTATTTGCCTTCCTCAAAAATATTCTACATATCTTGTTGGCGGAGTGACGCGGACATGCGCAAACGCAGAGTAAACCAAGTCTGTTTGCGTGCGCAAAGATCTAGCATGTTACTCGGGATTTAATTCTTTAAAGTAGGGGTACTTTTAAAAATTTTTAAACGGGAAAAGGCGGACGTTAGTGGACTGTTGGAGGTGTTCTCTTAAAAACGTATCAGTGCCAAGGGCATATTCAAATTTTACACACAAGTTGTTGCAACTTGTTGTTGATTAATGGGATTGTGTGTGGCAAGAAATTGTGTTGGAAGGTGATCTCCATTTAAAGATATCACCTAGATTTCTAGATTTAGTTCTCCAATTTTCTCCAGATCTGTTTTATCCCAGCGCTCTCTTGAACGCAACAATTGAACTAACAATGATTTCTAAAAGCGAATAATGTTTTGTAGCAACGACACGCCTTGGAGGTCGCAGGCCGGGGTACAAGGAGAACAAAAAGAAAAGTGCAGGACGACTTGAACGCATTTAACACAGAATGGTGGGAAAATGCAAACGACATGGTCACGTTGAACACAAGAACAGGTCTTTGCCCAGCAATGGGATACTAAAGAGCGTTAAAAAAAACCGAAAACATGTTTCTTCCTGATTCCATTATCAAATCTAAATTATGCTCATGATTCTGAGTATAATAAACTCAAATAAGTCCAGATCAGGCCTATAACCGCGAACCACTTCGTTCTTTTATCGTCTATTTGCATCACTCTCTTTCGAATATACAAGAGCGATAGAGACGGAGACAACGAAAACCAAAAGGTTCGTGTTTTTTTAAACACTTTAAAACAGTCTTCGAGCAACAATATAAAGGAGGTACAGATTCAAACAAGATTTACTGAAAATATGGCTCCTGAAACTGTGTAACCAAACTGTCAGAGAAAGTACCGCACGAGTCGTTCTTGCGATAATATTGTGGGCCATTGTTGCATTGGGGATCAATGTTACTCTGCGTCCGTAGGAAACACCTTAGACAACCCTACACGTGATCCCTGGGTAGTGCTAAAAGAGTAACAAACTTGGCAGCTCCACTGTCCCCTCTGGACCTCGCAGCACTCACTGGATTTTCATTATCATCAGCTTTCCCACTACTACTACCCCAGGGAAGGAATGCAGTGACATGTAGCCATACGATACATAAATGTGGGCCATTTTTTTTGGCTGATTGTGTATCCCTAGTATTATTTGATCGGTGAAAACAGTCTAAAAAATAAGTAGCAATAAAGTAGCATGCTAGACAGGCGGTAGTTCGAAACTCATCATGTCTGATTTGCGGACATGGAGTGTTTACTTTGTAACCACAATCTCGACGCGGCTAGAGAGATTATTTTTGTAAACACAACCACTTAAATAAATAACCTCGTGAATTAAGTCAACAACGCATACCGCAGGTGTATAATCGTTGCAGATGTGACGTTGTCAATACTGTTTTAGGCATTATACAAGTACATACCTATATAAAGAGCTAGTAATGTAAAAAAACATTTCATAAAATTCTTTGAAATCCTTCCATAACACTTGTTACAAGCTGTTTTTTAATCCTTCCATGAGAATTTGACATTAAGAGGATTTCAATATAAAGCTTGTGTCAAGGGTGGAGGGAAGGGGGGGGGGGGAAGGTATGCCGATGCCAGGTAACTATTTTACTCAACGGTAGGTAACTTTAGCCCCCATAAGAATCAGCAATCATCGATAAGTCGTACCTAAAGCTTCGCATTCATTCAGTAGGACACTGTTTTATACTACGGACGGTGGCAAACAAGCTTACGGCCCGCCTGATGGTAAGCAGCTACCGTAACCTATGGACGCCAGCAAATCCAGAGGGGTCACATGCACGTTGCCAAACCTTTAGAAAAGAGGATTCACTGTGTTGATGGCTAACTAAAAAGTAACCCCGTCGTCAACAAACTGTATAATAATTCTGCCTGAAGGTCCATTTTCATACAAGGTGACACATTAGATGGTCCGCTTAATTAACTGTAAAGTGTGAGGCCATAAATAAATCAGTGCGACGCCTCACGTAAGAACGGACGCCCCCGCAAAAACCACACGCGACTGGCCCTGTACCAGTCACATGCTTAAAGCAGTACCTCGACTTCGGCGTCTCTAAACAGTTTTTTTTTTACAAAAATTTTGAACTACTTGTTTCAAAAATAATAGTACTATTTACATACAGAAGGTTAACTGTGTAATAAAACCTGCCACACAACTAGCCCTGTACCAGTCACATGCAGTCTGAAGCAGTAGGTACCTCGACTTCAGTATTTCTAACTTAAACCACAGAATTGCAAGAAGTCTCCTGTTTACTAAACGTGCCTAAACATGCGGTCTCGGCGTCTGTCAAATACAAAGGAAATAGTGACCAAGGCCTCCAGTGCCCAGGGCTGGGATCTGGGATAAAACCAGCGTCTTCTGTATTTGCAGCAGACGCTCTAATCCTTAGGCTACCCGGGCTCTAGTATTGTCTGATCTCTTGTTTTATCTGTGCTCTTATGATGTATCTGTGCGATAGCCCACTGCTCTATGACTGGTATCTCCTGAGATTGCTGACTGCATAACGCGACACACCACACATTCACATTCAGTGATAACTAGTAGTCCGCCTCGAACTGAGAACTCGCGATTACATGCAAACGAGATGACCAATATAACAAGACCATTCTGAAGATTTTCGCCGTCTAGCTATACAACACCTTGATCGATCCTGCTCATATACGAACTCTCAAATTATATGTATCTCTGCTACAATCCCATCAAATTTTATGAAGATCAGAAAAACTTTACTCAAGTTATCGCGGAACAAACTCTCAAAATAAAAAAAGCCATCGAAATGCCGAGACGTCCCAGTAGCCAGAAGTCGTTTGTAAGAACTTCACTTCCCTTACGCTCCGCTCGTTCGATGAGGTTTTCCGCAATCGAGTTTTTCACTAGATGGCAGCACCGTGGCGAGAGTTCTAGCTGTCATATTCCACCAATCATGTTTAATCTTTTTTTTTATTGGTGGATTCTGACAGTTGCTGTCAAAAAGACCTTTCGTCACGGTGCTGCCATCTGGTGAAAATCACGATCGCGCCGCGAAACCCTCATTGTATTCTACCTACATTTTCTAGCAGCCTTATTCATAAATATTATATAGAGTTAAATTACTGTTATGTTATGTTATGATATGTATATATGTGCGATAGCCCACTGTGCTCTGACTGGTATCTCCTGAGCTTACCGGCTGCACGACGCGACATACCACACATTCACTGATAATTGTATTTTATCTGCATTTTCTAAGGCTCTAGAAGGCTTTCAAAGTACTAACTAATTATAAAACGTTGTTAAAATTGCTAACTACGCTAACTCTGCATGGTAGTTGTAGCGGCAAAAAGTGGTCCAGTTTCAGTGTCCATGATATTTGGACTTTAATTTAAACCTAATTTTCCTTTTGACTAAGCAAAATTTTCGCGTAACATCATCGATTTTTCTCCGTTTTTTCAGTCTAATTTGGCATTTCTATTTCCATCTATACAGGATGTAATAAAAATGCTGGTGATCCGGGTAAGGGCATAATTTGTATCATATACTAATTATGAAAAACTAAGAAAAAACATTTTTTCGCGTCAAAAAATTTTTCACCTCAGCAGCTTGAACAAGACTACTTCCCTGCGTAAAAACAGTGACGAAATTCGCACTTTCGTCACTCCCTGGAGTGACGAAAGTGCGACTTTCATCACTCCAGGGAGTGAGACAAAGTAGCTTTTTAATTTTGTGAGGCCATGAACTGCCACTTCATACTTCGGGGTCTATTACAAATTCGAAATACATATTTTTAACCTTTAATATGTTCTCACTACTGAGGTGAAAAGTTGTATGTGTCACACGAGAGTAAAGTTATTTTACATCTCGTGTTTTTGAGGCCCTCGCTACGCTCAAGATTCTAACTTATAATCACTCGCTTCGCTCGTGATTCAATTATAGTATCTTTCGCTTACTCGGGACTCAAAATCAACACTCGCAAGAAAAACCAACTTTCCTCTCTTGTTGCACAAATAACTATTTCTCTTACTTTTTCTTAGTCACAATACGATACTTATAATGCCCTTAAACGGATCACTAGCATTTTTGTTACACCCTGTATATACTCGTAAAATGGAAAATATGCAAAAATAGTCTACGCATAAAAGTAGGTAAGTACAAATTATTATAACGGTACCTTACATTACCCATGCATTCTCTCATCATTGCTCTCAGAAAGCCCTTTTTACAGGCGCACCTACAATCAGCATTGACGGCTAAATTGGGTAATGATCACTTTGCGGCCCGGCCGGGAATTCACAAATAACCGACCGCTACGATCGACCAGTCAGATCTAACCTGTAGGTTGTAGGACCGATGGCCAGTGGAGCAGAGAGGTACAGTCGCCATCAAATATATCGGTGCGGCCAAGGTAATCAAAAATATCTAAACATGCACTTTATCGCCTTGACAATAGAGGCGTTGTACAGATATTTGTGACCACCTTATCCGCTCCGATATATATAATGGCGACTGTATATAGTCACGTTTGAAAATATGACATTTAATGTGACTTGGTAATAGAGTCGTGGTTACATATTTTTGTCACATTAAATGTATTCATATTTTCAGATGTAGGTACTTGGAGTGGTGAACTGGACGCGACTAAAGTCCGAAAATCTAGGATGGTCAAGAGCGCAGGAAACTATTAGATTAGCCACATGACATAATCGGTCGTAGTGGAAATCCATGGAAGTATAAGCCTTCCCTCGGCATAAGCCGAAGAGGCATCCTTCTAGAACCTTTGCCGCGATCGGTAGCTTTTTACTTGCAACGATTCCCGCCATCATTATTAAATGCTCATAGTTGTCTTTATTAATACTTAAAGAATAGTTTTCGATGCTAGGCACATAAAAAACAACTACTCTTCTATGGCATTAAACAAAACAGTCACGTACTTATTTCGTGAATTAAGTTTATTCTCGTTTTGTCGGCGTTTCAAATATTATTACCGGCCCGTTTGGGAGGTGCATGTAAGTGAAAACCGAAACAAAAGTGAAGTGTAAGGCAAAAACCAAGACAGTCTAATGTACCAGTCAATAAACGAGTACAAACTGCTACAAAGGCTCTTGAATGTATGGTGTGCGTTGACGTTGATCAACTCGCCATACCGTGATATCGAATGGAATATCCATATCGAATCGCTTTCGAAAACCACGCAATTTTCAACCACGAAAGTTTTAATCTTCGAATGAAAGTAAAAGACGGAATTTAAGAAGAGTAATTAATAATTGTGCAATATGATAATACTAGTATAACCAAAAATGTTTACGAGAACCAAGTAATCCTGACCTGGGCATCGGTTAAGAAATTCTCGCAAAATTGCATAACTCCGATTTACAATTTTAATACCGTATTATATATACTTTGCAATTTCTCGGGCCCGTTCTGTCGTGTATCCTTCCTCTCCCTTCCCTTTCCGTCAACTCCTTAATTGCCCTAACGTTTGTAACACCTCTATCCGACATATCACGCCCGATATATTGCAGAGTACAATATCCCTTTTAAGTATACATATCAGCTTGGAGATTACATCCTACCTTTTGAGAACAACATTGTCCTCGTGGTCCCGAAAAAATACTGGCTAAAGTTGACACCAAAATCTTCTAGTTTTTTTTTAACTACCCTCACTATTAAAAAAAAACCTGTGAAATTTTTAATACTTATGTTCTAGTTACACACGTATATTCCATTGTTAGTTGAACCTCTGGTGTTAATCAGTTTAATGAGTAAACGAACACCGAACTTCCTGGTAAACTTTACTTGGATAAAAAACCATGATTTACAGTTACAGCACGGATTTGCGCCGGCGCACAAAAGAGAGCTCGTAAAGAGCAGGTCAAAGACACGAGGCGAAGGGCGCGCAAGGCCGTGCCGTGGACCTTATGAGACTGGAGTTAAGGGGACAGCAGCTCTGTTGCGTATCCATGATCATAGTCACAGGGCGGACATGCTAAAAAAATCGTTTAAGCGCATTATATGTGTACGGCACGTCTGTACCTACGTACCTACACATTTCAATGAGTACTTCTTACTCTTCTTAAGGCACTGTCATTCAATTAGTTTTTCAAGGTCGTTTGTCGTAAATAACGTTTAATAATTTTGCATTGTTTTATTGACGCGCCGCCACCTGACTGATAACATACTAATCTCCTTCTAATTAGACGCCGCAAAGTGAGGTAATTCCAAAGGGGCGGGGATAGTGTGCTTGCCATTCTGTATAAAATACTATTATTTTATTCTGTCATAGTATTGTTCTATCTATTCTGTAGGATTTGGCTTAAAACTTTTAAAATACTGGAGTCCACACCAAAAAAATTCAACAAAAATCAAGTTGTCATTATTAGTAGGACTGACAGGTACAACGTACAAGCTATGCTATCACCATCTATGAAAACTTTCAGCCAACCCCATTTCAACGTGATGTCTTCTTTCCCTAAGCCTTATCCCATTATCTGGAGTCGGCTCTCCTGGTCTGTCTTTTCCAATGTTCTCTATGCTACGGCTTTACTCCTATCTCTTTCAGATCCTTCTGAACCGTCGTCAACCAGGTCGTGAGTCGTCTTCCAGCGCGTTGCGCTGTAGCTTGTAAGTTCAGGGCAACTCGCACCATATGGTCGCGCGGACCTGAATACGCGGAGGACCTGAATATTCACATCTCTAAACCACTCGGAGCACATAACACAGTATTCCAAGCAGAATGTTTGGGAATAATAGAGGCATGCAATGCAGTGAAACGACGACAGCTAAAACATACTATGTATACTATCAGACAGCAAGTCAGTACTACAAGCGCTAGGTTGCGACAGAATTACATCTGGACTCATACACGAATGCCATCAAAGCCTCTCAGAGGTATGCGAAGATGGCAATAAGGTGACACTGCAATGGATCAAGGGACACAGTAACTCGAGAGGGAACGATGCTGCGGATGAGCTAGCCCGTAAGGGCTCAGATACACCGGCATATGGACCCGAACCCATCGTACCCTTATCATATTCGCACATAAACAACCAACTTGACCAGCACTACAAACAACAACATACTGGAAAGAAATGGACACTTGTAGACAAACCAAAGAAATAGTAACTGAATACAATCACAAACTTACCAAAACACTTTTGAGGACAAGAAGACCCCAGCTACGCAAACTAGTGGGACTGATAACAGGACACAACACACTAAACAAACACCTCTTCACAATAGGTAGGACAGACAGCCCCATGTGCAGAGCATGCATGGAGGCGGATGAAACAACAAAACACATTCTGCTAGATTGCAAACAGGTAGAAGTATACAGAAATAAACACCTAGGGACCCCAGGCACCTTGCGCGAGGCGGCAGGCAACCTGAAAGCTCTGCTGGGCTTCGTTGAGGAGCTGGGGTGGTTGGAATAATAGTGCTACCCCCGTTTCACGCAAAATAGGCACACTGGATGTCGACTTGCCGAAAAACGCCCAGGATAACTAACTAACTAACTAACCATATGGTCTTCAGGGCGGCGAAGTACGTGTCCATACCATCGCATGCAATGATTCAACGTGATGCCATTAAAGCCACATTTATGGCCAAGTCGAGAAACATACGGTAAGTTTGTAAGTGTAACGGTGAAGTGTAATACCTGACATGCGCGTGCGACTTGGCTGTGTCAACACTGTGCCTCTGCGCAGGTGTTGTGGACTTCACTAAATTCCAAATTTAAACTGTTCTGGAGATCTGAAGCTGACTTACATACCATTACATTACAAATACAAGTATAAATACAAACATTATAACAATTTTTTAAAACGGGTTATTTACAAACCATTTATATGTAGGTAGGTATATGTGTTTTGAAGTTTCTGATATTTCGGCGCTATTCAGAACGCCATTATCCAGTTTAGTTGAGGTCTACTAACATAAAAATTTAGGCCATAAAAGAAATCAAGAGACACAAGGAGCTATATCCGAGCTTTTGAGTGCGAAGACCAGACAAGATTGACGACGGAGATAGAGAGACGGGATCTTCAGTATAAGGGTGAGGCCAGATGAGCGTAATTTTATGAGTTGTGAGCCGCGTAATTTCTGCTACATTCGGTTTCATACAAAAGCCCTATTTTACAACACGGCGACGCAAAATGAGTTATCTCATTTGTATGTAGCAGAAATTATGCGACCGAAATCACGGGGCTCAACTCAAAAAATTACGCTCGTGAGGCCAGACGAGACTCTATATCCGTCGTCATTCAGTCGTCAATTTTGTTACCTATCTGTCGTTTTTAAGCACTTCAGAAATCAATCATTTACCTCTTTTACATTGGTATTGTATTGGAATTTTTACAATCTTTAAATAGCAGGTATCAAAGAATACCCGCTCGGGCGGTTATCACAACCGGTTGCGGCTTGATAAGCTTGGGCACATGACTGATTTTATGAGCTCATTTTCCTCAGAAGCTACGGAACCCTAAAAAGGTCCTTAGACAGGTTATTAGCAAACTATTTAACGTGAAGACATGGTCGCCGCAAACGTGGCTATATGCGTGTATTCGCCATTTTGCATAAACTAGAGACAATTTTGTAATAAATACTCATCAATGAGGGTTTCTAAAATCGATTTTTCCACCAAGTGGCAGCACCATGGCGAAAGGTCTAGCTGTCATAATCCATCAATTACGTTTAATTTTCTTTTAATTGGTGCATTTTGACAGCTACTGTCAAAAAGACCTCTCGTCACCTGGTGTCGTCACCCTCATTGATTTTACCAATGAGTCAATTAACTACTCTTTATCTCATATCAACTTTTTGAAGTCTCTATGGGAGACATAAAGTTTGACGTTACGATTTACTCTTTTTATGGTTTTAGGGTTCAGTAGTCAACTAGGCACCCATATAGTTTCGCCATGTCCGTCCATCCGTCTATCTGTCCGCGGCCTAGCTACCATGATCACTGGATCATTAGTACTAGACTTTAATCTTCAAATTTTTTTGCAATTGTGTCGTTGGATAGGTCTTTCAAAAAGAATAGGGTGTAAATTCAATGGTTGAGTTAAAACTACGTACCATCAGCTCTAACCCTACACGACTACCTACCAGTTCACACCACTCACGCTCCATATACATACTGCATCCTACTACTGACAGTCCTTGTATTAACTTGTCTCTGGAATATCCTATGTTTTATCTCCCAGAACTCATTAGCTACCTTTACTGCCTACCTACAACATAATCTCAGAATGCTCTTTACTCTAAGTAACTGTTAGTTACGGCTAGGTTATATCGCAAGCTGTTTGATGTAAATCTATTTTTCCGGCTTATAAGATAGCCCATTAGATTATGATTATAAATTACCTATTATTAAATTATAATTATGGCAACCGTTCATGCGTATGCCAAAGTTCTTAAAGTTTGCTAGAACCAGTTTTGAGGTAAACTTTGTTAAAGCGTTTTCTTAAAATCTGCTAGAACCAGTTTTGAGGTAAACGTCCGAGCGCTCTTCACTGTCCTAGTACGGTCACGTCTGGAAATATGACAAAACATTTAATGTGACAAAAACATGTACCCAATACTTTACGCCTTGGTAAAGGTGCAGTTCCGAGCTAAGCGACACTGACGCCACTAACGCCGCGTTAGTATCGCCGCGACATAGTGATAGTACAAGGTTATATAGAAATACATGACGGCGTGTACGAACACGGCGGATATAACCTTGTACTATCGCTCTGTCGCGGCGATACTAACGCGGCGTTAGTGGCGTCAGTGTCGCTTAGCTCGAAACTGCACCTTTAGTATCGCCGCGACAGAGCGATAGCGGCGATACTAACGCGGCGTTAGTGGCGTTAGTGGCGTCATTGTCGCTTGGCTCGGAACTGCACCTTAATAGTGGTGGCTACATATTTTTCTCACATTATATGTATCCATATTTTCAGACGTGACTATACATGTGATCTTCAAACTTAAGTCATTCGCAGTAAAAGTGACAGCAGGGTGTCAACTATTGGACAAAACCGTGTCGACCACTATTTAGGACGGTTACCTTATTTTTCATTCGGGTCAACGCCTGTCATGTAGTTTTAATTTATTTTTATTGTGTAATATTACCTAAGGTGAAAACTTTTTGGTATGAATTAAGATTTATGCGTTTTTTTCTGTGGGCATTATGAAATAAATTGAATTTAAGCCTAAATTTCTAGTTATTATACCCTTGGTATTATAGTTATGTGAATATATTTCTATTTTAATCTGTATAGTAAAATGTATCTGCGTCTGCATCTTCAAATACGCGTCAAAGTCCTGTTTCTCTCAAACAACATTTCCACATCACACAATCTCACTCTACGGTACTAGAGTTGGTCCTTCGAACCGGATGATCAATCACAGCATCATTAGTCACACTGACGTCTTCATCAGTCAGATAATCTGATGAAAGTGCTGGCTTTTCCAGTTTGGTTACAGACTATACATTTTACTAGATGCCGCGAGTACCCAAGAGAAAATGAAACCTAAAGTGATTTAATTTTTGCGAACAACATGACGTGATCTCACGAAAAGGGTAATTGAATGAAAACCGCTTTTTTGTTTTTTTTTCTGTTCGAACAACATACATCTGACATAACCGAGCTGTAAGACTACAGGGGCTGTCGCTAAGTGAGAATCGATTATAATATAATCAACGCGAATAAATATATGTTTATGGAATATTTTTAGTAATAATCAATTCATCACCCCAATTTCAAAAAATTCCATGCACCTTTGTAATTGTATATTCTCTCAATGAAAATTATTTTGAACATTATCGGTTAGAGTCATCTCCAAAAAACTTCTTCCATGGGCAAATATGACCTTTTACTATTAGTTTTTGTTATTCCATGGAAGGCACGGAACCCTCTATTATGCGTGGTCCGACACGCACTTGTCTAGTTTTTACTTTTTGAATGGCGTTATCGATACGCGATTGTCATCTTGGCTACGGCCTCTGCTAGTACTTATTGCACTTCGAGAAAGACACCCAAAGGACAAACATGTCCTCCGTCTAGTCGAACATATGTCTGTGGTTAATGTAGTCAAGATATAAGGATAGGGTCATAATTGTGCTGATTAACTTGTGATTTATAATGCTTTATTAACTAGTTTCTTTGCAGTGCTATTATAAGACGATTAAAGTACAGTTAGATACTTTATATTAATGTAGCTGATGTGATGTATTAAGGGGCTGATTACAATTTATGTCAATTGACAATTTCTTCGAATTAATTAAGCTTAAATAGGGCCCATCTGTTCATAACGATTTTTTAACCTCTGAAATTGCTTTTCTTAGGGTTTTGCCTTACTTATAATTGAAGAAATATCACATTTTAGTCTACTGGCTAAATCAATAGTACCTTGCCTACAAATTTTGGGTTTAAGCCGGTAATTAACCAAGTAGTACATTCAACTGAAGAACAAATCAAATTATTTTTATAAATATTTTGATTATACACTACATTACTATATAAATTATAAACTTATACAGATGTAATATACAAAGGAAAATGGTGCCGCTGTGACCCAGGTAGTGGTTAGGGCGTCTGCCGCGAATGCAGAAGACGCTGGTCCGATCCCAGCCCTTATAAGTAGCAATTCATTTCAGTAATGGGCAAATGTGACTCAGAGCGGTATTCTGATCAAAATTTTGACATGGTAATGTTATAATATGCTGCATTTACTCGCACATTCGCATTGGTGTGTACATTGCGAGTAATATCATATCATAATAATAAGAAAATCCGATCAAATTTTAAGTGTTTTCAACCGACTTCAAGATATATTATTAAAACTTCTTATTTGTTTGAATGAGTATACTAGGCAGTTGGTCCCATTGTCATCAGGTAAGGCTGTGATGATGGGATCCTGAAGTAATCGAAACTCTTCAAATATTATAGGCACACCTATAGTAATTTGAGTATTTTTACAATAGCTCGGGCGTTTGCTCTTGGAACGGTGCAGTAGCCTAGCTAGAGAAGTCAGTTCTTTTTCTTTAAAATTATAAAGTCTTCGCTTCTCATTGTACTTCGTCCAAGTAGCAATAGTTTGTTACTTTCTGGCTTAGTAATAAAGTCGTATCATATTATTGTTACACTAAAAGTATCCATATTTTCGGACGTGACGTTTTCGCTTCATGGTAGGTATTCCACATATACGCAAGAAGTGTTTCGCTTCTACATTCCTTATGCGAACTGCCAAGAAGTGGAACGGCCTGCCCGAGTTTGTGTTTCCACTTGAGTACAATTTGGCTCTCTTCAAAGCGAAGGTAAATAGGTATCTCATAGGTAAGCGTGCTCCACCGTAGACCGCATCATCACTTACCATCAGGTGAGATCGCGGTCAAACGTCTGCCTATCGTCCATAAAAAACGTGAGTGTATACCTATCACACTAAAGTCACTAAACGATACCATAAAATAAAGAACCTGTAATCAATGAACAAAGTAGTAGCACGCCGCGTAGCACACGGATATTTAATTACCTTCTGTGATCTACCACAGTGAGTTTAATTACCTTCCTCGTATACTGTAGGATGTTAATTTCACTGTAAATTAGCTGATAGTGACGGGTTTATAATTATTTGTACCACTTTGTAAGGCGGTTGGTATAGACCACCTAGATCTTGAGTTTCCAATATCGAATTGCAAACTCAAGATCCATGAATTTTTAATTGTAATTCCTATTATAAAGGTTTATCTTTTGCTATTTCGTTTCAAAAGAAAGCCGATTTACATTTCGTTTGTGTCTAATAGGACTAGCAAAGGCACACATCAAAGAAAACCTTTTAAATATATCTAGCTGTCGCTGAATTAAAAAAAAAACAATGGGATGTTAATCCATACTAATATTATAAATGAGAAAGTGTGTGTCTTTGTTTCTTTGTTTGTTTGTCCGTCTTTCACGGCAAAACGGGGCGACGAATTGACGTGATTTTTTAAGTGGAGATAGTTGAAGGGATGGAGAGTGACATAGGCTACTTTTTGTCTCTTTCTAACCCCCCACTTCCCTAAAATGGGGGGTGGAAGTTTGTATGGAGCATTACGGGGGCAAAGGGGAACCGTGTTACCCCGAATTTAACGCGAGCGAAGCCGCGGGCAAAAGCTAGTAAATTATAAAGTTAGGAAAGTACTTCTAAGACCATTTCCGCGATCTTGAACTTAACAAAAACGCTTCTTAATCCTGTTTTTATACTGTATGATCCAATTTGCCTCAGTCTACCCTGTACCGTCTCTGTTCCGTACGGAAAGGGGGAAAAAGTGTCAGATATAATATAAATCGAGCTACCTATTATAACTATTATGTTTATATTTTGTACGCTTTCGACTCTAGAAAAATTGATTCCGATAGCAAGTAAACAATTTACAAGAAAATTCTGAAAGCAATTGCTTGTACAATTTCATGGATTAAGTGGGGTATGAAATGTAACAAGGCAATATTAACTAGGCAATAGCGTTATCGGCTTGCGTCTATAATAGTATGGATAAACCAAAATAATATAATCTATTTTTACCAAAAGAATAATCAATTACGTAATTTGACGCTAAATATAACCACTTTGCATCAGTCATAACCAAAAAGTTATGGAGCCCGTTTGTAGAAGTAAAATTTGAAGCCCAAAATGTAGCTATTTTATCACGAGGCATTGGAGTTGCTGTCTGCAGTAGCTATAACTGCTTCAGCTGTGGTTTGCATAACAACTAGAATGGGCTCCCGGTACTCGTTTTCTATGCAATTCCAGTACCGGAACCGGGAATTCCCGGTTCTTGCCATACAATATCACAATTGAGAGCATTTTCTAAAAATCACGTCGACATCCCTCTCGCACTTATACCTTTGCTATGAGAAATGGACGCTTTATATCAAACTTATTCTCAATGGGGAAGGCAACTGTCAACGGTATAGCCAGATGGCGCCATATGTGACTGTCAGTACTCAGATTAACAAGAATTTGACATTATTGGTAGGACTGACATGTACAGTTGACTTATCCAATGTACACACGAACATTCAAAAATTTATCAACACAACTTTATTACATGGGTTTAAGACAGACACATATTTTTGAACGTTTCTGTGTACAGATATTGGAGAACAGTCTACTGTACCAGTCACTAGCCATCAGATATATCGGAGCGGCTAAGTGGGTCACAAACATCTGAACAACGCCTCTATTGTCAAGGCGATAGAGTGCATGTTCAGATATATTTGACTACCCTGGCCGCTCCGATATATATGATGGTGACTGTACAACCTATGCTTGCCAAATCTGTAAATACTTTTAACCGGCCAACCCCACTGTTATGTTTTTACACAGAACTTGTAACACACTGCGAAAGCCCCAAGAAACAAGAGACGCCCACGTCCAATCTCTGCTGGAAATAACTCCTTGATTAACACACACTAAGCAGGAAAAGGAGATTGGACTTCCTCCTAGACCAGCTACGTCAATCGATTAACAAACATAGATCAGATAATCTTGCAGAACATACAATGCCCTTTTTTAACCTACTGAATTCATGTTTTTTAATAATTTAATAGATATTTACAATGGTACAATTAATAACAAAACAGGTTTAGAAAATAAATAACACATTTTACAAATAATTTAAACGAACAACCCGCTCCCTGTCGTTCCCGGTGCAAAGGTGCCCATAAGGCTTGCTGCATTTCCACAGCAATGTTCTTAAACAAGCAAACTAGCATTCTTAATTGTGACAAAGTAAATAACAGACATTACAAAGATATTACGCAGAACATGGCGCATTTTATAGTCCAAATGGTAAACGAAATAATTCATAGCTAACTATAAGCGTTAGCGTTAATTTCCACTTTACTTAGGACTGAGACTGTCATGAATGGTGGAGCTTATGAACTCATGCTTCTAGACGAATACGAAACCTCAGTTTTTGACACTATCGGGCTATAAACTATTTGTATACTAAACTTAAACCAAATATGTTTAACTATTTTTCATGCATATATTAACAAATGTCCAAATTTATCTAGAATTTCGTCCATTTATAAATTAAGTAGTTAATCTGGTGATTGATTGTATACATTTTATCCAATGAGACTTATTTTCAATTGTTATACATTTTACATGTCTGTCCAAAGCTTTTAATCAAACTCTGAATGTTTTTCATCTCGACCACTATCTATGGCAACATCAATTATTTACTCAAATCGACCTTTCCCGTTATCATAAAAAACATATCCTTGAAAACAAAAAAGACAAATAACAGAAAGACAAATATTTGTATCCACAAAGCGATGAAGAAAATGTTTTAAAGATCACTCTGTCTCAAGTTTCACCGCGCCTAATCACACAACTGTTGTTGCTCTGCAGTTGTTGTTCCATACTCTCTGCTATTTGCTGAGACACGACTAAAATTAAAATGTTAGTTTAGCTGAATAATTAAATATAAACTATTGTCGTGAGTAAAGAATATTAACCCTGAACTGTTATCTAAATTGTGACTGGAAATCAGTTTTTTAAAATTACCTGGGTGTGCGGACGTGCGTTTTGAAATCGGTGCAACAAAAAAAATCTTATTGCTATAAGTGTAGAAATGTTATAAAAACAAAACAATATACAATGCTTGAGCATAATAGGTATATCGCCATTTTTGGACAGCACATTTTGCTTGACACGAATGTGAAAGAAAATATCCCATAAATAACGGAAACTTTATTTTTTAATATTAAATGTCGGAAACTCAAAAATATTTATCGTAGCGTAGTCTCATTGTGTTAAAAATAGTGTTATGTTATGTAATTAGTCCTTTGTACTTAATTTAATTTAGAGAAAAATAGTGTAAAAAGTTCTCAAAATGGCCATAATAAGCTCACCAGCAGAAAAAGCAGTAGATGACAAAGAACCAGTCCACTTAGACTCCGTGTTGAGTAAGCTTGGTGCATTCGGACGACACCAGGTGGCAACGCTGTTCATGCTAGCTCTGGTTTATGCCACTGGGACTATGTATAATGTCAACTATGTGTTTGCTGTTGAAGATGTCCAGTATAGGTTAGTAAAACATCAAAAAGTCAACTTAAAGGCTTTGGTTGGCAGTGATCTTGGCCGTTGCCTTTTTTGTGACTCACGAATCTTTAAGCGGTTTTGTGGAATAATAAATAATTTGGAATATATGTTATTTAAAATATGCACGAGAGATAAATGTGTTTTTTTACCTGTTTACTTACCGTTTATTGGTAAACGGCCACAGTTCAAATTGAAAATAGTTTGGTAAGGTCAATGAGGACAATTTCATCTGCAGGGTAATTTCCATACAACGTGTTTTACGGCCAAAGTAATAATTCTGACACATATCAAATTTTCTCAGTTATTATCAAATACTCTCGCCTCCGTTTCGAGTCAACAAGACTTGTTTAAAAGCCGTGTTACTGAAATAGCCCACAGACGGAATTGGTCGCATTGAGCTAATTATTATTATGACTTTATGACTATAGGTAAATAGTAAAATCTGACAAGTGTTTTCAAGTTTCAAATTGATGATTGACTTCATTAATCTTTGCTCAAGCCAAAGTTGAACAAACAGTCTGGATTTAATTGTAATTTTGTAAATAGTAAGTATATACTTTAATTGAACTCATCACTATTTAGCTATTTTTTTGAATGGCTCATAATTGATTGAATGGAAAAAAACTGGTTAACCTATACATGTAATCAATTCAGACTTATTATTTTAATATTTCTTCTCCTTAGTTTCATTATTTATTGTATTCATTTCTTGCTTGTGTTGGGAAATAAAAGGCTTTTTTATTTTTATTTATTTGTTATTTATTAAATACTTTAATTTTTAAATAAATATATAAATATAAATAAATATTATCGGACAATCTTACACAAACCGACCTAGTCCCACAGTAAGCTCAATAAGGCTTGTGTTGTGGATATTAGACGACGATATATTTAATAGATAGATATAGATAAATACATTGAAAACATCCATAACTCAGGTACAAATATCTGTGATAAGCACTCAAATAAATGCCCTGACCAGGATTCGAACCCGGGATCTCCTGATTCGTAGGCAGTGTCACTACCGACTGGGCTAAGAGGCCGTTAAGTCTTGGAGTACCTCAGCTAAAAGCCTAAGTAAATTAAAATCGGTAAGAGTAGTGACAGATTAAAATAGAGGTAAATAGATTCAGACGTTTCATAACATCAAATCTGACTTATTTTGAACGTTACCTCTGAACTGACTTATTTTGAACGTTACCTCTTTTTGATACGGTTTAAAACCTATAAAACAGTGACGCCTTTTTTCCGAGAAAGCGCAAAATACGAGCAAAGCGACTACAGCCTGGGCAAAAATGCTTTGCCTGATGTCCTGCTGAGGTCTCGTTTCTCAACCGATTTTCGTGAAGTTATGGGACTGTATTTTATTGTAATTATCTTTTTTTTTCCAAAAGTTTGATGGAGATATATGAAAAATTGACTTGCAAAGCCTACAGCTCACAGAGCCACTGGTTGGTTAGAGGATTTATGGACCGCGATGGATGAGGATAAACGCGAAAATCTATGCGCAGGTGGCGTAGAAATCTAAAAAACTAAAATCTTGTTTGTTATAGTTTGGAAATGTCAAATCCATAAAGTCTATCATACAGTTTCTAGACCTCAAGTAAATGCTGCTTTAAAAAAAAGCACCATTTTAAATCTGTAAGTACTTTTTTATCCTCATTATCTATTTTTCCAGATGCAAACTACCTGATTGCGATAACAGCAGCTTCTCAGTCCCCTGGCTAGACATATCTTCACCCGACTCCACAGAGGAGGGTATCAAGCAATGCAACCGTTACCAACCAGTTGGGTGTCCACCGGTCTTCAATGGCAGCAGAGAGGTGTGCCAGGAGTGGGTGTATGAGGACCCTCACAGCTTCGTAGCTGAGGTAAGATAAAACGGGTCACTTCGAACAGATGTCCATATTTATCTGAAATGGTCCTCCAACAGGCGATTAGTCGATATAAGTTGATCCCGTTTTCGTTGTCATTGACTGTACTCATTTTTCCCTTATTTTTCCACTATTTACTTAAATGTTCCCTCTTAATGTTAAGTAACAGTTTTTTAAACGCCGTTGAATTTTCACAATGAACTCATAAGTTTAACGTTAATTGGTTAATTATATTCAGAAACATCCTACTACTAATTATGTTTTGTCTGTTCCTAACAAATACAACTGTCAGAGTGACCAACAAATATTAGTCAAATGAAGCTTGTAAGACGTTTATGAATAAGTACTTAGTATTTGACCTGTTTAAAAGCAACAGAAATTTTACGGTTTGGGGAAAAAACTGGATTAATGATAAATGTGACAAAACAGATGATTCTATGGAACTTTCAATGGAAATTAATGCTACTGGTGGGAACCTTTAATTGGCTCTCTGTTACTTACCAATATAGCTACACTATTATTATTAGCTGTTGGTTCCCCGAATAAATAAATAAATAAGTAAATAAATAAATAAATTACCCTCCTCTCAGAAACGGAAGACCTGGCTATTTACGCTACTCAGTACTCAGTCAGTATTTGTTTGTACAGCGTTTTAAATTCAATTCAATATATTTATTTAAAATACATTAATTGTTAGTAACATTACAATTTAAATTTGAGTGTTAATGGAAGTGGTAAAAAATCTACCAAATTTTCAATGACTTACGGCAGATTGTCAAACTTTTTAATTTAAAGCATTAGATAGCGCCAGATAAGTAATAAAACCACAAATACTCGACAAACTTGATCGGTCATACTATTCAAAGAACATGATACTACCTCAAACTGTACAGACGCTATCTGACTTTTAATAAACATAATAAATTATATTACTCAGCAATGCGTAATCCGAACTACCTACAGAAGTCCAGTCGGCGGCAGAACTAGATAACCGGCCAACGTGTTCAGAATGAGCTGGACACGACCTTATTTTCAAGACAATAAGAGCATTCAAATATCAATTTGAACACTTCGCGTGCTTAGCCACTTATACTTCTGACTGTGCTATCGTCTTCTGTCAACTGACAAATCATGACCTTTAATACAAAGACAATAAGGTCTAATATCGGCAATTAGAGTGTTGCTTTTAGTAGGTATGACTGGACCGATTTCATGAATGAATGAACTATAACAATACCCAATATCATTGGAATGATCGTAAGGATCGTAAGCGTTGATTAAAACAAGTGTAATATGGACAAGGTTTTCCACCCGACATAATCATTGTCATCTTATAACACCAGCGATTGAAAGAGATAGAGATTGTAATTATCGCACTGTTGGCAGACAAGTGCGACCATTCTCAGTATCATGACTAGAAATAATCTCGTGAACCACAATCAAGCTAGCGACTATCAAACGACAATAATAAAACTACTAAGAACCCGCATTTGTCTTTATCAAGATCTATTCAACCGTAACTCAATGCAATACAGTTTGTTTTTCTGTGGCCGGTAATCCCGTAGTACAAATTTGTATTTAACAAGACCAATTGAACCCTAATAGAACGTAATACGGTGTATATTTGTATGGTAGGTAGATATAGTAGTACTCTTAGCGTAGCGGAACAGGTTTGGGCGGTACGAGGCAAGTTTTTTGCAAATATTTAGACTAGCAGAGTATTTATCTTGCTGCAGTAGTTACTAAAGGGTTTCTTGAAGTGTTTGTAAGTAGTTTCTTATATGCGTGGGATGGTTGAATGTCGGTATCATGAAAATAAGGAATTAATACTACTACTAGCTAGTTTTGCGATAAGCGGTGTATGTCAAATAGACGTTTTGGAATACATGTCTCCTTTTGGTTTAATATACCTTTTAAAAGAATTAGGCGACACATGATCTGAATTCATTAATTCATAGACAATTGTCTATGGTTGCGCAAATTTTTCTATGGTAGCTGAATTTTTGTATGGAGGCCATACACAAATTTTAACCATTGACAATTGTATATGAATTGATGAATTCTGATCAATCAAGCGCCTTAGTCCTAAAATATCCACGTTATCTTTTTTAGGAGCCAAAATGGCAAAAACGAAACCCTTATAGTTTCGTCTTCCGTCTGCCCGTCCGTATGTCACAGCCATTTTACTCGGAAACTATGACGTATCTTAATCAAATTCTAACATAACGTGTATTTTGTATGCCGCTACTTATTTCATAGGCAGATACGACCTTTTATTTTATTTTATTTATTTAAGGATCATCAACGGATAAAATATCTATGTATAGTACAGACAAGATACAAGAATCATGCAAGATGCATAGCCACTTATAAGTGACTACAGCTTACACAGGGATCCATCGAAGATTTACAAAAAGATTTATTAAACTAGGTTAGAATTTTAACAATGAATATTTTGATATTATTTTTTTCGATAGTAGCTACGGAACCCTCCATTATGCGTGGTCCGACACGCACTTGGCCAGTTTTTTTTACTTTTTTCCGTGAGTTGAGTTTAACACTAATATTAAAAGAATTGGATGCGGGTGGCGCAGGACCAGTCCTTGTGGCAGTCTTTGGGGGAGCCTTATATTCAGGAGTGCACGTCTTTCGGCTGATATGATGATGATGACAATTAAAATAACTATGTAATAAGTATGTAATGTACTTGTTCTACCATTGTCTATGTTAATACAGGGTGTAACAAAATACTGGTGATCATTTTAAGGGCATACTTGGTATCGTATTCCAATTGGGAAAAAGTAAGAAAAAAAAATTCTCCCCAAAAATTCGCGTACAATAGTAGTTTATGTAACTGTTACGTTTTAAGGCCTAATTACGTACAGTTGCATACACTGCTTTATCTACACTCATATTATTTATTCTAAATGCCGTATTCGGAAACCTGTGCCGGCGGTCGGGGGGGAGCGTGTCGGGCTGTCGGCGGATGCGCGGGAGGGTGCAGGTGTACATTATGTTACCAAAACTCATAACACATCAATAGTTGAGCGTGTAAAGTTAAAATTACGTTACTGCCACAGATAAAAAGCTTATCATAGTATAATCGGTCGTGGTAATGCTAGCCATTGCCTACCGTTTTCGAGCACGTTTTAGAGAACTTACATTACAATGTGAGTGTAGATAAAAAAAAATTTTCCTACTTTTTCTTACTTGAAATACGATACCAATTATGCTTTTAATCGGATCCCCAGTATTTTTGCTACACCCTGTATTATGTCATCGAACACATCACGTTCTGATTCCAGTTCGGACTAGCGTGCGAAGAGTGGAAGCGTGCATTGGTGGGCACAGCACACATCTTCGGGAACATGCTAGGACTGCTACTGCAGGGACAAATCTCTGACAGGTAATTTAATAATTTAAAGGGCAAAATTTAAAGGGCATCCGTTTAAAATGTCGCAATAAAGATCCGAGACTATATGTTACTTTGAGTTTGAGTAGACATTTAGCATGATTTTTTTGTACCACGACGGTGGCAAATTAACAGCTACCGTAGCCTATAGACGCCTGCAACTCCAGAGGTGTCATATGCGCGTTGCCGGCCCTTTACAAAAAGGAGGATTCACTGTGTTGACGGCTAAAGCAAAAGGGTCTCTTTAGCATCCTTACTCACCAGCAGGAACACAACACTATGAGTAGGGTCTAGTGCTATTTGGCTGTTGTTTTCTGTAAGGTGAAGGTACTTCCCCAGTCGGGCTCTGCTCCAGATTTGAGCAAGATGACATTCGCTGTACCCATACCTCTCTTTTGGACGTAGTTTAAGGACATACCCGGGTCCAAATACCCGAACCGATTTTATGAACTATTCCAAAATTTCATTGTTAAACCTGAGACTCGAACATATTAAACAATATATTATAAAATGGATCTCTTGAATAATTTTGACATGTATTGATGGTGGAAATCCAGACGATTAATCAATTTATCCAGATTGCTAACTACATATAGTCTACACTTAAACTCACAACGTTTTCTGAAAAGTCCCCCTTTAAGCTTCACTTGTTTTTAACCGCTAATCATACGTAATCTTTTTCTTATATTTTCTGAATAACTTTATCTACCGACTTCAAGATTTCGAAGGAGGAGGTTATCAATTCGTCGGGATCTTTTTTTTTTCTTTTTATGTGTGTTTGTCACCGATTATTATTCGAAGACGGCTGGACAGATTTCGAAAATTCTTTGTTGTTTGAAAAAGTGAAACACAGTTGGTCTCATTGTAACCAGGTTAGGATCTGATGATGGGATCCTGGAGAAATCGAGGGAACTCTTTAACTATTATAGGCACACCTATAGTGATTTGAGTATATTTTACAGCAGCTGGAGCATTTGCTTTTGGAAAGGTGGAGGCTAAGTGAAGTCGGTTCTTTTTTATTTAAAATTATTTTATTTTAAAGTGTGCCATAAAGATATATTGTAATAATTCTTCCTTCCAACCATAGGTTTGGGCGGAAAACTGCAGCGGTATTCTCAGGCACCATGGGTGGGGTGCTGGGTTTAGCTAAGAGCTTCGCCACCTTCTACTGGCCTTACGTGATCTTAGAGGCTTTGGAAGCAACCTTAGGAGATGCACTTAGCCCCGTGTTTATGCTCAGTAAGTACTGTAGCGTTAATTTTTCTCTAATCAAATAGGAATAAATGAAGACCAAATGCGGTCACAGAATGAAGAGTGTCCGAAAAGAGACGTATCGTGATTTATATGGGAGCTCATACATTCCAGGACACTTTTCTTTCCTGAAAGACTCTAGCATACATGTACTACTACTCGTAAAAACAATTGACGGTTTTTTGCTACTGCCACTGTTTTGTGCAGCAAGACTTTATTGTTAGGTGTCCTAGTGTTTGACAGACTAAGTATATGTTGTCTCTGTGCGAAGAGAAGTGTCGTAGAATTTATTAGTTCTCTTATAAACATTTACGACATTTCAGTCCAGCAATAAGCATGTGCGAGCGGTAAAACCGCTTTTGTCTATGGCACAAACATTAATCGTTGAGAGCTCGTCGTTGACCTCTTAAGTGGCAACAACTTGTGTTGTGTTGCCAACAAGGGTAGTGTCATGCACTGGGATTGGTTGTTAAGTTACTTTACTTAACGAGTGCACCTGTCTTTTTTTGTCGCAAAGCTGGATTAACAAACCACATAGCGTGAATTAATTTAAGATGAATAAAAAGTTATTGGACGTTTTGAAGTTGACGTGAAGCATATTCGTTAAATGTCAGGATAGATAATTCAATATTCTCGTATTACTTACAAATAAGCAAAGAACTGTGTGATTTTTACAATATTTTACGTACAGCCATAAAGTAATATTTAAGTTAGTTCTAGTGCGTTATTTAATTAATGCATGAGCACTCTAAGCATTTCCATTCAAAACCTATCTAGAATAATATTTAAACGAGATTAAAACTTATTAATAATAAGTGAGGGTAGCTATCTTTGGACTGAGCACTTAGAGTGCTTACTTCTCTTACATCATTTATCAATGCTCCTGCTACTAACTTTAAAACATTCTTAGTAGTTACATATAAATACGCTATATTTTATTCTTGAACTTTTAACTAGTCAATTAAATACGAGTTCTTCTATATAAAGTTCTGCAATTTATTAATTTAATATCATGTGTTGTGTCTATGAATGCTTCTCACAATCCATAATCATCTCTGTGACCGGTTTCTGCAACAGGATGTCTAGATTTGGATCCATAATTATAACTTTTATTACTTGGCTCCTTTCTATGGATTTATTGTTATTAGACGCTATTGCTTTGCCTAGTAATGAGATAATTTTATGACTTTCGATAAGTATAAAACATGTGAGAAAGTTCAAACGTGCAACCAACACTCAAGTGCATTAAAAATGGCTCACCTTTGTAAGTTTTTTTTACTTTGTTTTGCTAAGACCGATATACTTTTGGATTAGGGAATCCACTGCTTCGGAGATATATATACAGTATATGTAGGCCAATCACTGTTTAATATGGGTTAGGGTAGGATGGTACCTATACAATTGTATTTAGGTACCTATACAAGGTGTTTTTTCAACCCTAACCCATATTAAACAGTGATTAGGCAGGTCATATTGTGTTGGAGGTTCAATTATATCAACCATAAACCTTCTTCGTTTAATCCTGGCCGACACCGCATAGACTCTGTCTGTATGACATTGTTGTTTTATATTATTCCGTTCTTGTTTTTCTTGTGCTGTAAAAATCTCTGCTATACATATATTTTATCATAGATATGTGTGTTTAATTTATCCAAATTTTATCAGGTTATGGTTCAGCGTGAATAGTTTACCGTTATAAATATGTCGGAAAGTAGCAAAAATAATTTCTCGCACGAAAAATTACGTGGACGTGAAAATTACGTCGAATGGAAATTTGTTATGAAAAATGCTTTGATACACGACAATTTATGGATCTGCATAAGCGGTTACGGTGAGGATGACACTACAAAGCCAGAGGTGAGAAAACGATGTGCCGAAAAAGCAAAATCAAAAATTTGTTTAAGCGTCGAGAAGTCTTGTTTCTCACACTTGATGTCGGCTGAAACGGCGAAAGATGCCTGGAATGCACTGGAACGTGCGTATGATGACAAAGGTCTCGGTTTTAGAATGCGAACTCTCCAGAACTTATGCGCTGTCAAACTTGAGAACTTCAATAACATGGAAGCTTATGTCAATGAAATTTTATCGCTGTCACAGCAATTAGCGAATATGAAGAAACCAGTTGACGACGAGTTTCTTGGTGCGGTGATGCTTAAAGGTTTACCGACGGAGTACGAGCCCATGATCATGGCACTTGAGCATTCGGGAGCTGTAATTACGTCAGATTTTGTCAAATCAAAACTGCTGCAGGATCAACGGTGGACTACTCGTGGAGATTCGAGTGAGTGCTTGTCTTCGATGAGAAAAGGCGCTACTTCGAGTGACTCCTGGACGATAAAGGCGCAACAGCACAAGGCCGAGTCTACAGAGAAAGATACTGGTCGTAAGAGAGAACCGTGGTGCTGGAGATGCAAGCAAAAAGGTCACCTAAAGAAAGACTGTCGGAAGGAGACTGGTTGTTTAGGATACTGTGATTTGTCGGCATATTGTACTGGAGCGGTCTCGAAATCTGCGTGGTACATTGACTCGGGAGCTACGAATAACATGACTAGCAGGCGCGATTTTATGACAGATTTTAGATCGCGGAGTGGATACATCACTGTTGCTAGTGGAGATAAACTGCAGTGTGCAGGTATAGGTAATGTTAAGTTGTCGAGTAATGCGATGTTGACTAACGTGCTGTATGTACCTAAACTGTCTGTTAATCTCATATCTGTTTCTCAATTGTTTAAGAATGGTAGTTCTGTTAATTTTGATACTAATGGTTGTACAATTTCTATGTCGAGCGATGTTTCGCTTAAGGAAAATGACGTAGGAGGTGTGTACAAACTTCAGACCTGCGGTCTAAGGGCGAACTTGTCTATTAGCACTGCAACTAAACTAAGTAAGCTTAGTCATTCAGGTGGCAATTTGAAGTTTTTGAGGCAGGGACTTGCTAATGATATTAGTTTGCAGAACGACCCTTGTAAAGATGTCGCATGTGAGGTTTGTTTAAAAGGAAAGCAGGCGCAGTTTCCTTTTGACAGCAATCCTGACAAGTCTGGGGCTGCAAAGCGGTTGAATCTAATCTATACCGATTTGTGTGGTCCGTTGCCAGTGAATTCGCTTGGAGACAAGAGGTACATCCTGACATTCTTGGTTGATCATACGAGGAAGGTGTTCGTGTATTTCCTGAAGCATAAACGCGAGGTGAGTCAATACACGGAAAACTTTATTAACCTAGTTGAAAACGAAACTGGCGATAAAGTGAAAGCCCTGAGATCTGATTACGGGAACGTGAACAAAAGACTTGAGAATTTTTTGAAAGGTAAGGGAATTGTCCACCAATTGGCAGCGCCGTACAGTCAACTACGGAGTGACGTTGCTGGGACCCTTATGGAAAAAGTAAGATATTTGTTGTACACGTCACGTCTAGATTATACATTTTGGGCACATGCTACTGACACGGTAGCATATTTAATGAACGTGTCACCTTCGAAAAGGCTCTCTGGGATAACCCCTGAGGAGGCCTGGACAGGACAAAAGGTTAACTTGGGACACTTACGTGTGTTCGGCTGCGAAGCTTACGCTCACGTTGAAAAACTGATGCGTAATAAGCTTGAAGCGAAAAGCAAGCGTTGTATATCTCTAGGCTACGACGGTAATGGGTATAGGCTCTACGACTTGGCGGAAAAGAAAGTTTTTCATAGTCGTGATGTTGTTTTTAACGAAACAATCTTTCCAGGTACCATCAGTAAGCGGTCCGTGGAGATGTTCTTCCCTATGAGTGAAGACGGAGCTTTCATTAAAGCGTGTTACACTAAGGATCAGCCTGTAGTTGAGTTTGAGGCGGAGATGCCATCGCTACCAAATGTAGAGGTTCAGGTTGAGGCGGAGAGGCCGCTAGAATCACCTGAAGACCGGTTTGCAGCGGAGGAGCAGGTACCAAGTTCATCTACTGATACAGGCGGTGCTCCACGGGAGCCACTTTATGACGACGGACCAGCCTATAATTTACGTCCAAAATTACCGAATACAATGTATGCGAATATTGTTAAAAATCGGTGACAAAATAGAAACTAAACGCGATGCTTATGTATTGAGCGTGTTATAGAGCGCGATTGGTTGCATAAATGTTTATCAAGAAGATACTCTCCTGTTGTATGACATAATTCGTTGAGAATGCTGCTGACACTGCTGTCTTTTGTGGTGTGGATCTGAAGAAAGATCACCTATACGTTAAAATTATACGTATGATCCTTATCATACGTATAATTTTAAAGCAAGTTTTACTCGCAGAGAATATAATGCAGAGCAAGTAGGGAGCTCCATCTTCAATCACCGAGTGGGTAAGCGAACCTTTATTATCGCACTGTATGTAGGATTTATTTTTGTGTACTTTTGTGACGAGCTTGTAAATAAGCTGTAAACGTCACTGAAGTTAGGCATTAAAGTAGATTGCACTAGTAGTGAGTTGGAGCTGAGTCAGGAAAACTATATCGAAAAGTTGCTTGAACGTTTGAACGTTTGACGAAATGAGTGACTGTAATGTCGCCATGACGCCCTTAGATGTAGGTCTGAAGTTTTTCTGATAGCGTTACTCATAATAGTAGGTAGTCAACCTAATGTACTTGTCTGTGACCACCTGACATTTCATTTGCTGCAAATTTATTTCTTAGTCAATATAGGTAATAACCGTTTTACAAACGAATGTATATTGAAAGGCACAATGAAATTAGGTCTTGTGTAGGTACAAGAAAAGTGTTGTAAATGACAAATTTCATATGTTAAGTTTTACTGGCGCGTTGATTGGGCTAACTGAGCGATTCGTAAATCTTAAGCTAGGTAGAATTAATTTCTTAGTGTTGTTACTCGTACAAGCAATTTTGTATCACACTTGCGTACAAGGCGGAGTATTTAGATTTAACTTTATCTGGAGTTGCTAAATATGCGGTATACGTCGGTGCGATTCTTGTTGAGTTGATTTAAGATAATACTGTAACTCTGTATAGTGGTAACTAATCTGCTGCTAAGCTAGCCACTGATATTGGGTATCACTATATTCGAGAGGCTATTGATAATAAGGTCATTAATCTGTTTTATGGCCACGTAACAGATGACTGCTGATGTGCTGACGAAGGCATTGCTGTATTGTAAGTGTAAGTCATTTGTTCAGGACTTGCTGGTCGTCGTCCAAGATTAAGAGGGCGTGTTGGAGGTTCAATTATGTCAACCATAAACCTTCTTCGTTTAATCCTGGCCGACACCGCATAGACTCTGTCTGTATGACATTGTTGTTTTATATTATTCCGTTCTTGTTTTTCTTGTGCTGTAAAAATCTCTGCTATACATATATTTTATCATAGATATGTGTGTTTAATTTATGCAAATTTTATCATATTGTCCCCTAAAAAGGTAACAAGGGTACCCAGGTTAAAGGGGCTGTATTATGAGGTTCTTAAAAAAGGCATTGCTGTATTGTAAGTGTAAGTCATTTGTTCAGGACTTGCTGGTCGTCGTCCAAGATTAAGAGGGCGTGTTGGAGGTTCAATTATGTCAACCATAAACCTTCTTCGTTTAATCCTGGCCGACACCGCATAGACTCTGTCTGTATGACATTGTTGTTTTATATTATTCCGTTCTTGTTTTTCTTGTGCTGTAAAAATCTCTGCTATACATATATTTTATCATAGATATGTGTGTTTAATTTATGCAAATTTTATCATATTGTCCCCTAAAAAGGTAACAAGGGTACCCAGGTTAAAGGGGCTGTATTATGAGGTTCTTAAAAAAGGTTCGGCAACGCGCATGCGAATCCTCTGGAGTTACATGCGTCCATAGGCTACGATAACTGCTTACCATCAGGCTGGCAGTATGCTTTTTTCCCCGGTCGTGGTATTAAAATAATACAATTTAACTTGACATTTACTCAAAGCCATTTTCAATTTCCAGGTATCGAAATCGTAGAAAAAGAAAAGGCAGTTCTCTACCAGATGATCCTCCTCAACGTTGCTACCTGCGGTCTCATCATACTCCCCTTCATCTCCTGGGCCATCCCTTACTGGCGCTACCTCCTCCGTATCATCTACGCTCCTGCCCTCATCCTCCTTACATACTCCTTCTTCCTTGATGAGAGCATCCGCTGGCTATTCAGCAAAGGCAAAAAAGAACGTGCAGTTAAAATTATAGAGAAGATTTCCAAAAGGAACAATGTTACTATAGACAAGCAGATACTTAATAAATTAGACTACAAAGAAGAAGAAGACTCAACAGATTTCAGCGATTGGAAGTTACTGCTAAAGACTTTCAAATCCAGAATTATGATGCAAAGATTTTTAGTGTGCATGGTGTGGTGGTTCACCATAACGTTGATTAACTACGGGATGATGATCAGCTCAGTGTCGTTTGGCGGGAACAAGTACGTGAACTTTTCGCTGCTGATGCTGATGGATATACCGGCGAACGTGTTCTACTGGGTGGTGCTGTCGAAGTATAAGCGGAAGCTGCCGTTGTTGGCGTCGTTTTTGGTTGGCGGAGTGTTTTGTGTGGCGCAGCCTTTTGTGCCATCAGGTAAATATATTTATAATAAGAACCGTTGGGAACAATAATCAGTATTTAAGAAAATACGTCATTAGGTTCGAACGGTGAACATCCAAATTGTATTCGTTTTTGAATAACTTGTAGCAACCACGCTTTCACCAACAACGCTCATTTCTTTTTGGTTAATAATAAACGAATTCGTCCTTGATTAATAACAAAATAGTTGCCAATATTGTTATTTACCCTTTTAAAACGGTTATTGAGATCGCATTGTTTGTAGCAAAAATCAACCACCATCATTTCAATGTTTTTATTTTTTACTAGGTTGTCCTCCTGCCTTTTATTAAGCATATATAAGCGGAAAATTATCCTGCTGTCAGTTTTTTTTAATTCTTGTATCATCAAACCTAGCGATTTTATTTCCTCAGATTACGCGTGGGCAGGTCTAACACTGCTCATGGCCTTCGAGATGCTGGCCACCTTCTCCTACAACATTGTGTACATTTACACCTCTGAGCTCTTCCCCACTTACACAAGGAACTCTCTGGTAGCAGTCTGCTCATCGGTGGGAAGAGTGGGAGCATTGTTAGCCCCACAGGCACCGTTGCTGGTAAGCACCTACCAGCTTAGTCTTATTTCTGGTTTCAATTGATACTCTTCAATGACATTAAGTACATATAGTTTCCAATACAAACTTCTTGCCAATGAGCGTACAAGCAAAAGGTTTTAACATAATCCACGATACATTATTCACGTCAGACATAGGGTCAGAAAAAGAAACAATTTTTTGGCGATTCATCTCTTTCCGGACATATTTGTTTATTTCTCTTTTGTTCTTCTTGTTGACTGTTTAATTTCATTCCTGCTGATAAGCAATCATAATTATAAGCTTAGTTATTAATTGATGTAGTACTTTCGCACGCTATTTATTTTACGCAGGTTCTACCTGCGGAAACTTTTCATTGGCTCACTGTTTCTACATTACTGCCTATTTTGTTACCCTAGCTGTAAGTTTTCCTATGAAATAAAATAAAAATAAATAAATACTAATCTATAGTACCTTGTACTTAGACGAAGTACGTACCTACCTACTCAATATCATATTTTGGTATAAAAATTATCTTGGAAATTAGCATCAATAATTGTCTCTGCTTTTTTTTCAAGTGTCTTGCCAATTCAAATTATGATATAGATATTGTATCCTCCTAATAATATCTTCCAGATGACTTATTGGATCGGATTCCCTCCTCTAATCTTCGGTTCTCTATCACTACTGTGTGGAGTACTAACTCTCCCCATGCCTGAAACATCAGGCTGTGAGCTACCCGACACTGTAAAGGAGGCGGAGCAAATCGGCAAGAAAAAGGCAGAGAATCAGGAAGAAATGGGAGTGTTGATGAAAGAGAGACCAGTTACGTAGAAGAAAAAAGGACAGAACTGAATATCAGAGCGAACCGTTGCTTTCCTATAGAGTTAAAACAATTCATGAAAAGTCAAAACAACGTGTTTTGTTACCATCAAGTTTGTGTTTCTACACAACACACATATATTATGATGAAGGTTGAACTTATGTGTCGATTTCAAAACCATTGAAAACGCAGAAATATTTTTGACCTGGTTTTACCTGAGTATTTTCATAAGTTTGATTTCACTATTGCTACAGATTAATTAAAATCTATAGGAAAGTAGTGAATTATGGGACGTTGTTAAATGGCAAATGAGGATCTAGGACCTCGCTCAAAACTTTTTTTATGATGTGATGATGACGTGTGAGGTAGCTAAATACCCATCAGTATTAATGCAAAGGAATAATGAAGCAATATTCTTAACCCTAGTCAACCTAATGGATGGTTACATTATATGCTAGAATTAGATATTTGTTGTTAAAGTTGTATAGTTTTTAACGGGTTATGTTCTGAAATAATGAGGTATTTCAAAAATAGATATTAATAATAAAGCATATTAAGACTGCGTCGACCGTCCAATGGCGCCCTCATTAGGGGGATTTGTGTTTCCTAATAAACGAATCAATTTATGTATAATCCCTCTAGTTAAGTTGTAGTCCTACTAATTCCGCAACTTATGATCTATGTGATACAGTTTTATATTACTTACTTTTGGCTTCATCACCTAAACGGAAAAAAATGGCCACGATTTGCCGTTTAGGTAATGAAGCAAAAATACGCAAAATGAAACTATGTGACAAAGACCAAAAGTTGCGTAATTAGTAGGACTACAACTTAACATGAGGGATTATACAGAGATTGATTCGTTTATTAGGAAATACAATCCTCCCAATGAGGGCGCCACTGGACGGTCGACACAGTCTTAATAACGGCCTCCTAGCCCAGTCCAGTAGTGACTCTGCCTACGAAACAGGAGGTCCCAGGTTCGAATCCTGGTAAGGGCATTTATTTGTGACTATCACAGATATTTGTACCTGAGTTATGGGTGTTTTCTATTTATTTAAGTATTTATCTATATGTTACATTGAGCTTACTGTGTGACTAGGTCGGTTTATGTAAGATTGTCTTTTAATATAATATTTATTTATTTATTTATTGTTTGTGCAAAAGCATGTTTTAATTTTTGTTGGAGGAAGATATTAAATAATATGATCCGACGAGTATACATACATAAAATACATACATATGCATAAAATTAATTATCTATTTATTTGTAACCTAATGAAATTCAAGGAAGTATTGAATGTAAAGAGGTTTATTACAACTTTCTCTTTAATTTTAAAGCCTGTCTTTGTATAATTTATCATCTTTTTACTGCTAAACCAGAATTAGTTACAGTCATGAATAGTCAGGATAAACGACGCATTGTTTTTAGAAAATTATTTTTGTTGACTACGGTGCCAAGAAATAACTCAACTGTGAAGTTCAATTTAAATTCCGGATTTAGAACTAAAGTTTACTTTGCTGAATATGTAGTTCTGTTTTATGATGATAGTTGGGTTGTTAGGTTGAAATATATGTTCCATCCGGCATAATACATGAGACGTGGCATGAGTACACAATATTGTACAGAAAAGTGGAAGTAGCAAAAGTCATAAAACCGGTCTTCGACACTGGAGGGTTTGATCGCTTTTTCATAATATATCGTCCTATTGTTGTTTACCAACCCATTTGTACACAAATTCATTCAAACCTGCTAGACTCTTGCGCCACCAGCCAGGTAAAAGCTCTTTTATAAATCGTCAAGTGATTTTTATCAGGTTAATGCCAAGTTTCATGCTTTCTGAGCTTGTTCGTGAATATTACCGGAATAGTCATGCCATATTTTCGGTGTTTGTTTGAATCTTTTGATCTATTATCATCTTCTAAAGTTACTCGAGAGTTTTTAGTTATATACATATTTAAATTAGATGCCTTATTAGTAATTTCCCTAATCGCGTCCCACGGTGTTACACGATTTGCACGAATCTAGTTAATTACCGATGATGCAACGTCATTAGGGCAGTGCAGGCCAGGTGTGCGTTTATAGCGATTCGCCTTGCAAGGCAGCTATGCTGCTGGGAATGGCGAATAGGCGCGGAAAATGGAATGAATAAGTAAATCTACTGAATTTAGTTCATCAAGAGATCAATTTTGTAGCGTGCAGATGTCAAACTTTTACTTAATCGAAGAATTAATATTGACGAGTTTGAAACCGAACAATAACTCACTGCTGTCAGTAGGTACAATACAAATATTCTTTATTGCACACCTCAATAATATAGAACAGTACAGTACACAGATTAAAAGTAGAGGCAGTCAACAGGCGGTCTTATCGCTAGAGAGCGATCTCTTCCAAACAACCTTGAGGTAACACTTTTAATAGCATCGAATTTCCAGAATCGAATATAAATAATTTATCATTTGCGTTCTTTGATTAATATTTTTGCTATGCTTATGTCCGTATCTACCTATAATTTTTTGCTACATATGTGAAAGATAATTACGTACTTTACAGATAGGGCGTTTATTTATTACTAGCGAACCGCTCCGGCTTCACGCGGGACTTTTTTGTAGACCTTTTTAAGGTGTACAATACTGTAGCACATTATTTTGATCTATCTCGTAGGGTTCAGCCAGCGTTGGCAATGTAAGCGCAAAATATGTGTTTATTTACGACATCACATTAGAAACCTCTAAAATTATCACTCAATCTATTTCAAAAAACCGCGTAAAAATCAGAAATCTACGCATACATAGGGACAGACAGCGGAAAGCGACTTTGTTTTGTACTATGTAGTGATCAAGAGGGGTTATTGTTCCTTTCCAAGCATCATTTACTCTGTATTACTCTGGTCATTTCCGTTAGCTTAAACAGACAACTGCATACGCTTGCTTTCAGTTTAGCCGGTTCCCCAAAACCGCACCACAACGGGAGTCAACAGCCTACCTATACATTTCAACTCACATGGTCTTGAGCAGTGTGCTACCAGCGCAAACGCATCTTGCGTCCGTTATTCCGAGAAGCAACGTGTGAATGTTCTCGTTCAGCTGGACCAATCATTACAACTCAACTTTATGGTACTTTGTCTTCCTGTATAATTGCCAATTTTTTAATAAAAGAGTTACTTAGTATTAAGTTGTAGTTAACAACAACTTTATGTTCTTTTACAAGTGCAATCAAAACTTTATTAGTAGGATATACAAGAATTTAAATTAGACTTACAAATGAAACATATCTATTTAAAATAAAACTAAACTCAAAACTGAAACTAAATAAAACCTAAAAATATCAAAAAAATTGGGCCGCTTTGGCATGGTGCCGAAGATAATGGCAGCATTTCCCCGCAAAACTTGTTTAAATTTAAATCACTCGAACGAAAGTGTTAATTTCATACGTCAATTTGACACAAATCAATCTAGTGCAACAGTGTACAAATAATGCTTACTTCTGTTAAGATTTAAGTTAACAGTTTGTTAATTTGTCATTGAAAAGTGTATAAGAGCATTTGTTTAAGCATTTTAGCTATAGAAAAGTTAGATTTAGCGATGAAGAATTTGGAAGTGAAGATCTATACTTAATTCACTTATAGGTATGCATGCTATTTGTAATATTAAATAGGTAACTTAAATACGGTAATATAGTTTAGAAGAAACGCAATAAGGCAGTCTTTCTTTACACTCGATTTAAAATTGTTATTGAATGATTTATATATTTCCTATAAACAGAACCATTCACAATAATCATATATTGACATTACCTTTTCAAATTAAAGCGACCTTAAAACAAACATGCCTCGACTAAGCTAAACCTCTCTGCTTTTACGGGATTATAAACTTTATTCCCAGCGCCCATAACCCAGAATAATGTAATCATAAATTGTAGATTAGGGTCACACTGAACACATATTTGTCCGTTTGTCCGCTTGTTGACCCGCCGATTACCCGGCAATTTACCCACCGGACATGTCCGGGCATTAGTGGACATGTCGTGTGCGCGAGCGCATTGGATAGGGTTGACGAGGGATCTTTTGTACAAACTATCAACGCAGATTTTATTTATATAGTACAGTCGGCAATAGTATCTTCCTCCGCGAAGGCCGCAAAAATATATGACACGCTCTTATTTGTAGGGTCATAAGAGCGTGTCACAAATTTTTGCGGCCGTCGTGTAAGAAGAGATGTGGTGGCGTGCCAAAAACATTTATAGGAAATCCTAAAAAACAAGCTTACTTAAATAGGTAATGGGTTATACAAATATTTTTCCCGTTTATCTTTTCTGTTCCTAAAACTTTTGGTTTAAAAGTTGCAATCCTAGAGTTTCACCACCACCGGAAATTTGTGTATTTGGCACCATTGTACTGGGCACTTTCACAAGATTTTTAAGAGTTATATTTTCAAATGTAGAGTAAAAAAAAGAAAATATAGACGTGACTAAAACATAATTAATCTAAATATATAAAAGAAGAAACTGACTGACTGACTGACTGATTGACTGACTGACTGACTGACTGACTGACTGACTGACTGACATATCAACGCACAGCCCAAACCGCTGGATCTAGAGATTCCAAATTTGGCACGTAGGTTCCTTATAAGGTCTAGAGATGCACTAAGAAAGGATTTTTCAAAATTCACCCCCTAAGGGGGCAAAATGGGGGTCCAAAGTTTGTATGGCGAATCAAGATTTGTTAGACTATTTTATTCGAAACTTCACAGGAGTATTCCTAACTATAAATGAGTAAACACGTGTTTCAGGTTTTTAGAAAATTCAACCCCTAAAAGGGGCAAATGTGGTCACAAAGTCATCAACATGGGTATCGTATCCTTTTTGAGTACTTATAGTACGCGGGCGAAGCCGCGGGAAAGGGCTAGTAGCTTATAAATGATCACCACAAATATTCATTAACTATGCTGACTCTTTTTTCTGTTTGGCCTGATAGTCAACTGGTAAGGAATGCCATACGACAATAACCCCTAGTCCTTTTGTTACATTCAACTAAGGTGAAAGTTCCAATCTAAATAAATAAAAAACCCGGCAGTGACAACCCTATGTCGACGGCACCTGCCACGTGCGCCGGCGACTTGCACCTTTGCGTTGCGTCTGCGCAGGTCACAATAGCACCGTATTCCCTCCCCGGTACTCGGACGTATGTAATGAATGTGTCATCCGTATGTAATGAATGTAATCGCATTACAAATCCCAAGAAAACGCTTAGGGGGTTTTTTAACTATACACACGTTTAAACAAACCTAAGTCGTGGAGCGGATTCGAACTTCAAATTTGATATTCGTGGTATATCCGCCGAGGATACACCGAAGATGTAAAGTAGTATTTTTGATTGTGTGGAGTATCTGACCGGTCCGGCCATACAAAGTAGAACTTTATATGGCAGAACCTGTCAGATTACCTACCTCAATCAATTAAAATACTAGTTAAGATACGTGTTGTAATTCTTCCGATATTTTGTTATAGAATTTCAGCTATGGTTTACATAGGCTGCTATTTATATATCCGGAAACCGGGATTACAATCTTCTTAAATAGCATATTTGACCTCCATGGTAAAATTTGAACTTTTTTAAGTACTGGCCGGTATATTTTTTCTTTCTTATTAACGCTCGTGTTTTGTTTTTGACGGGTTTTAAATGTCATCTCGCAGCAAGAATGGAACTCACTCGTGAAAATATTCGTGCTATGATTTATTATGATTTTCGGCGTGGTTTAACGCAACAACAGTGCATATATCAACTAACTTCAACTTTTGGTGATGAAGCCCCATCTAAAACTACTGTGTATCACTGGTTTAGTGAGTTCAATCGTGGACGTAGTATGCTTACGGACGAAGTTAAGGCAGGTACAACAGTGTACAACAAAATATCGAGGCTGTGCGAAAACTTATAATGGACGACCGACATGTTACGTACTGCGAGATAGAGGCGACTCTGGGTATTTCTATGACCAGCATTAATAGCATATTACATAATTATTTGGCTGTAAAAAAAATTTGTTCGCGTTGGATACCCCACAACTTAACAAAAGAGCAAAAAGATGCTCGCGTCGAATGGTGCAATAAAATGTTTAAAAAAATTGGTTGTTTGTAAAGTAGGTTTACGATCGAGATGTTTACGTGATAACGTCTAACCGCTCGTGAGGATTCCGCGTGACAAGTTTCACGGAATGACTGGCAGCGCTCGAGATGAGACGGGAGATCGGTCCGTCTCTCTCTCGTTATACCTGCGATCGCGCTCGTGAGGTTTTGGTGTGACACAAGTTTCTGAACATGTCACCCGACTAAAACGATTTTAAAGACGTTATCACGTCAAAAATATAACCGTGGTGACTCAAAAGCCGTTTATAACATCTATACAGGTGACGAATCCTGGATCTATGCATACGATCCCGAAACGAAGCAACAATCAACGGTATGGGTGTTTCAAAATGAGCCGAACCCTACGAAAGTTACTCGTGCAAAAAGTACATTGAAACAAATGGTGGCCTGCTTCTTCGGTATTAATGGCCATGTAGCTACAGTGCCACTAGAAAACCGTAGAACGGTTAATTCAGAGTGGTACACGACCATTTGCTTACCGGAAGTATTTGAACAAATTCGTAAAACTAACCAGCGACGAAGAATCATTCTTCATCATGACAATGCCAGCTGTCATACGTCACGCGAAACAACTCTATTTTTGGAGGGTCAAAATGTGGAATTAACGGGTCATCCGCCGTACAGCCCTGACTTGGCACCCAACGATTTTTATTTATTTCCAAATATAAAGAATAAATTACGCGGTCAACGATTTTCGACCGCTGAAGATGCTGTCGACGCATTCAAACAACACGTTATGGAGGTACCTCAGGCGGAGTGGCAGAAGTGCTTTAAATATTGGTTCACGCGAATGCAAAAGTGCATAGATCATCAAGGGGAATACTTTGAAAAACAATAAAACCATTTTCAGCCGTGTACGTTTGTTTGTTTTTTTGTTTCCGGATATATAAGTAGCAACCTCGTAATAAAGCGTGGGGTCCGCTCAGCAACAAGAATTGGCGTAGGCATTTGCTTTTACGAAATCGACTGCCATTTCATCTTCCAACTTAACCCAGATCCTTTGTCAGATTCTTTATCTCGAATGTATCAGTTCAGCGAAAATAATTGCATACTTAAACTTTTTAGTAGCCTACGCATGCGATAAATCCAAAATATATAAGTAAGAAACATAATAAGTAAGCAACTAGGCACCAGGTAAGTAGGTATTATCAAAACGGAGATAGAGATAAAGAAAATGATAAGTAAGTAGTTACTAGACCTAATATGTATGTGTAATATATATGTGTGTGTGTATGTTTTCTATGTATTTAAGTATTTATCTATATATATCTATTAATTCTATTATATATATCGTCGTCTAGTACCCACAACACAAGCCTTATTGAGCTTACTGTGGGACTAGGTCGGTTTGTGTAAGATTGTCTTATATTTATTTATTTATTTATTTTATTTTTATTTAATAGCCCCACCATGTGCCGTATTCTAACTTTAAAACACGTGTTGACACGACACAACTTACAACTCCAACATATTCATTACACAATACAGCTATCGCCTAAACGTCTTAATCAGAAATATCAGAATTTGCTTCGAAATAATACCAATGTAAATCCAATACAACTTCAATATTGGTTGATTGTTTGTTTTGTGTTGGAGTTGTGTTTGAAATATATTGTTTTTATTGTATTGTTTATGAATTTTAAAATTAGAATACGGCACCAAGCGGCGGCACGGCTTTGTAAAAAACTTATTTTTATTTGAAAATTTTTGTTCGATAATATACGGGCGTCCCAAATTGCTGTTGACTGTATCTAGATTCCATTCTGTTGAGCGAAAACGAAACTTAAAAAAAAACAAGTCTTTTTCTTTCTTTTTTTAAATTATTCTACTACGTAATTAACATTTACCTTTAATCTCAGTACTTATCTACTGTTAATAACTCGTTATATGTATTCTCATATATCTTATTCCAATTTATTAGAATTTTTCTGAATATTTAAGTATCTTAACATAACCTTCTCAAGCTATGTGTTTCTGGGTGCTCGGGAAGTGCAAATAGGCAAGTACCTTCCTAAAAAATAATAATAATAATAATAATTCCTAGTTATTCTACTAATAATAAAACTTCGGTTCGAAACTTCGAACACTGGGACCAGGTGTCTGTCTGTTTGGTTTGTTTATTTTGTGGTTTTTAGCTGGTGTCTGACTTACAACTACTTAATGCAATTGTCATGGTTTTTTTTTTCTCTTTTTTTTTATCAAAAGTAAGTTATTAAGGTTAATAAGTTATTTATTTAAACATGTTTATGTAGTAAATTAAAATAGATTACTTAAACACTTTACATATTTAGTCCTTCTTGCGTATCGAGCATTTGTGTGTATTGTACATTCTCATTGTTTTCTTTATTTGTTATGTTTAATCGTTACATAATGTAATCCAATGGATGACTGTTATTGGCCTTATTTTATGTAAGCATTTTATGTCCTAGTTATATTTACGGCTGTTGTTATCCTGAATACCAATAAAATAAAAACTAAAAATAAAATAGATTATACGTGATGGGGCAGCTATATTTAAAGTACTTTTATTGGGCTCAATAAAATAAAAAACGAATCGAATACTATAGGTTACAAGTTACAAGGAAAGAAATATTTTAGAGCTATTTCTTGCAAACAACCCTCGGTCAGCGGAATTATTGCAATGTTCCAGAATTGAGTGTATTGCAAAAATTTTTTTTTTTTTTTTTTCAATATACTCAGTTATGGAAAACGCGAAAAAGCTTATGCGCGACATAGGCCTTCGGCTTAGGCAAAAGGGAGAGGACCCCCGCTCCGAGTCGTTTCTGGTGCAAAGGCTGTCCATAGCTATCCAGCCCGGTAATGCCGCAAGCGTTATGGGCACTCTTGCACCGTAAACGACAAGGGACGGTAATAATTAATGACAGTAGCTTTTAGGTTTAGTATTTGACTGTATTTTTTGAAAATGTAAAATAAATAATAATATTCTGGAACATTGCAATAATTCAAATAAATAAGCAATCGCTATCTTTCAAGCATTAAAGATTACTTTTCCAATCTGATATATCTCTAACAGATACCACAGGTTCCATACAAAACGATACAATAAATAAGTCTGAGGTGCAGAAATATGAGACCTAGAGCACGCCTGGTTGCGCGCGCATAAATACTTGACACTATGGACACTGCTCAATTAATGGTATAAAGATCTATTCTTTCATAATGCTAGGTTTATTCTCAACCGTATCTAAGGGAAGATAGGGTTGAATTTAGAATAAATGCAGTTGATAGATAGGTTTTTCTGTTAGATGTGTTTATAACCTTATAACAAATGAAGCGTACGCTGAGGACACTTAAGAATGCGGTTGTGTTTTCTTGGTGACTAGATTTTTTTCTTTTCAGGACTCAACTTTGTTTTACTAATAAAAAAATCGGTTTTTTAATCAACTTGCTCTTATGAAGCTGCTTAGATTCTTGGCTAAGGACATTGAGTAAGAGGAGATAACATCCCTAAGAATGTTTTTGTCCCAAAAGTTGTAGTGAAAATCACTACAAGTTTATACTTACTACTCTTTGATTCAGTCATAGCTGTCAACCGCCAAACATGGCGCATAAAAATTGTTCTAGATGTCACATGTAGTAGAATACATAATAAATCAATGGCTGACGATGTCTATGCTATAACATTAAAAAATACTTGCAAATAAGAGAATTGAAAACTTGACCTTAAGTTACTTTTGGGGAAAGACAATAAATGCTTCGTAGGTATATACATTTTTTTAATAATAAAAATTGGGCACCTGTTTTTAGCTTAACGTTAGTTTTAGCTATCTTGCGGTACCGGAAATAGGTTGATTCAAAATATGGGTTCTTAATAGGTATACTGCCAAAAAACGCTGTAAGTACTTATAAAAAAAGAGATATATTGAAATTTTTACAAAAGTATCGTAGCGCTATTGGTCTAAACACAGAAGAGGCATACCTGCTATGTAGTATAATATCACAATTTTTATACAGGGGATCAATGTTACTCTGCGTCCGTAGGAAACACCGTAGACAACCCTACACGTGATCCCTGGGTGGTGCTAAAAGAGTAACAAACTTGGCAGCTGCACTGTCCCATCTGGACATCGCAGCACTCACTGGATTTTCTTTATCATCTGCATTCCCACTACTACTACCCCAGGGAAGAAATGCCTATCTATATCCAGTGACATGTAGCCATACGATAAAATTTATACAGCATCAACATAAGCTTTCATCAAACAACACACCCCATCATTGTCCATCCTCCGTCCTCATCAGATAACCTCAAGATAAGTGTGCTAATGTGCCTAATGAAGCAATGACATCACTGTCCAAACTCAACACCTCATAGTACTCACACAACCGGATCATTGTACTGTCGCGGACGCTCGATAATTATCGTGATAATTCAATATTTGTTGAGACAGTGTGCGAAATAAAACTGTATTTTAACTACTTTTTCGATAGCGCTATTCATTAGGGCAAGATTCTTTAGTTTAAGTACATATTTACTCAACTTTGAACAGATTTACAAAAATATTAAAAATGTTTTTTTTGCTCCGATACTTCCATATGAAACAGAAGTAACAGATTATTTAGAATCTTAGCACTCAACAGTTTTCTACACAAGTATAGTTCGTGACTGTGCCCGCACAAACTCTGCAATTATTTAAATGGATGGGTTTCGGTTTTTTGCCAGCGATAGGTGTTTTATTGTACCGATTGTGCATGTCCGACGAGACGAATGAATGAGTGAGAAAATTAAAGATAAATCAGCCGTGGAATTCGTTTGTCATCGGTTGTTGCGATTTCTTGAATATTTAGAGTCACATAAAAACTAAGTATATTTATTATAGATGGATAATCACTGTGTTTAAAGCAAGGCCTTGTAGGCAATGTTACAGCAGTTGACGGTAGAGATAAACTACGATAAAATGTCACATCCTTACGAAAGAGTGTTTTGTTTTTGTTTGACGGCTGTCTCAGCACGCACACATGCGTTGGGAGTCTTGGTGGTGCTTTTATAAATACTTTCACAAATACATTGAAGCGTTTTGAATTTTGGAGGGGCGGGACATGTTATCGTAGTTTATCTCTACCTAATTACCTAAATATGGTATGTACCATCGGGTTCATAACTGCATACCCAATTTATGAATGAATTCATTGATAAATTGGGTATGCAATTATGAACCCAATTGTACATCAAGAAAGATTGTGGTCTAGTTTATATTCGGCTTCTTATCGACTACCTTTTACTTTTTTATGTAGTCCGAGGCTACGAGCAAATGAGATGAACAAGATTATTATGGAAAACAGCGAACATGTGTTGTGACTAGAATAATTATTTAAAATTGGCTAACTACCTACACCAACGGTTTCGAAGCTTACCACCATAATGTAGACTTTCCTCCATTTACGTATGGTACATAATTCCATGAACTACCTTTTACGTGAGCGTGTTCGCATTCGACATGCACACAAGTCATACGCGCGGCATGACAATGAATATTGCTAATATGGCGTAACAGTCATAGAATCCGGATTACATTTTTTTATTGGGTGTGTAACGCTTAAATGTCAATAATTCAACTTTTTCAAAAATTCTAGGGCGCAATTTTATTACCAGGTCATAACAAATTGATTGGGGTAGATCGTATGATATCTACGAAAATAGTAAGTATATTTTTGATATTGCATGTTTTTTTCTACTATTATTATTATTATTAATAATACAGATCTATACTTATTCTAGCAACTTTAATATTTAAATTTACAACTAGACAGTGGCTTTTAACGACTTATACAACGAACAGTTAGCGGCAGAAGTATCTAAGCACGCAAAGAGCTCAAAATATATTATGATCTTAGCATAAACTTTTTCCTAACCCTTTGACAGCCTTTTAGAAATTGTAATCTCAACTCTTTTGAAACGTGCCTGAGTTCAGATTTATTTATTTATACCTACACCTGTTTGTTTACCTTTGGGAAACAAACAGGCAAATACAATACAAATAGTCAATCAGATGATACATTCACAAGCCAAACAGTTTCCACAAATAAATATTAACATTTCTGTTACTCAGTTGCACATACGATCGAATTAATATTAAAAGCTTATTAACATTATATTTAAAATTACAAGTACAATTACAAAATTACAAACATGCGAATATCAAAATAGAGGCAAAATAAATTTATAAATAATAAATGAATCGTTTTTTAGTCGGCTGTGACAGGGTTCAGACAACGAGAGAATGTCCAAATAATTTCGAACACCATGGCCGCTTAAAAACTTCTGGCGCTGACTTTTTCTATGCTTAAAAAAATATATCATGTAGGTACATATGTTATTATGAAAAATACTCGAAGACACGGGAAGAAAATGGGTCAATTCCTATAGATTGTTTTGCACCGACGGTGGCATACAAGCATACGGCCCGTCGGGTGGTAAGAAATTACCGCAGCCTATGGACGCCTGTAACTCCAGAGGATTCCCATGCGCGTTGCCGACCCGCTAAGAACCTACGCAACACACTCTTTTTCCATTGAGTATACTTACAATTCACAACTATTATTATTACCAATTCTCACGTTAACGAATCCCTAAAAATCTCTATTAAAATCGGTCTCAATTATATTGTAATCCGACTACGTATTGTAGACGGGAGAGGCAGACAATTTGGGCACGTTACCATTCGTCACAGCGCATGCGCGATCAACAGGTCGTTGTATCGTACGTCGACGTCAAACATATGTATAAACTTTTGAACCTTATTACAAGGAAGTAAGGCGCAAAAGCGTAAACATATTTTTGATGTTGATTGTAAGAAGGCTTAGGTGCTTGATAAACGCGTAACTATTGTGTCTTGCTGGAATGTGATATGAGAATGATGAAATGACATGACTTTATGAATTGATATGTTTTGTACTAGTTTTATTATAAACTTTTCTAATATTAAGTTTTGGAACCAAGGAAAAATCATCAAATCCGCTGCCTCGGTCGAAACTCGAACTCGACACTACGGGATACCAGCCCGCCGCTCTACCAAGTAAGCTATCGAGACATCCATTGGCTACAACATTTTGGATTGGGGATCAATGTTACTCTGCGTCCGTAGGAAACACCTTAGATAACCCTACACGTGATCCCTGGGTGGTGCTAAAAGAGTAACAAACTTGGCAGCTGCACTGTCCCCTCTGGACCTCGCAGCACTCACTGGATTTTCATTATCATCTGCTTTCCCACTACTACTACCCCAGGGAAGAAATGCCTAGCTATATCCAGTGACATGTAGTCATACGATAATTAAATAAATAAATCCATTGACTGCGAATTCTCCACAATGTCCTCCGTGAGTGCCTTAGGAAGTTCGATAATCTCACCCGGTACAGTGTATTTTTCATTTAGTGTTTAATATGTCTCACGACTCACGACACGACACTTTTAAGTTTTTTCTTTTTCATAGAAAATGACCCATTATTATTACTTTTGAGCATAAATTCATGAACTCAGAAGCAATCAACGCATGCCCCCATTATAATAAGATCGGAAACCATTCTCGTAACAAAGTTCGTGGGACCGTTGATTCCCCATAATACGATACGATTCGCAACGGTCGAAGCGATCGCGACTACGCGTGGTAGTGGGAACAATACGAAACGATTTTAATAAGTGTCGGAATTTTAATGGGGATTTTAATAGTGGGAATACAGACAATTGGTGAAGTGATAAATGCTTTGGTAATTGATATTGAGATCACTTTTATTGTGATGAGTCACCATGATTTAGGATTACGTTAATGTATACTTTGCACGGAACCCCAGCTAAGTAATAAATTATTTGCGTACAGCATTTGCATGGTTTTAAGGGTTCCGTAGCCAAAATGGCAAAAACGGAACCCTTATAGTTTCGTCATGTCCGTCTGTCTGTCCGTACGTCCGTCCGTATGTTTCAGCCATTTTACTCGGAAAGTATAAGACGTATCTTAATAAAATGTAGACATAAGGTGTATTTTGTATGAGGTTGCTTTGAACATTTGTGATTAAGTTTATATTTTCAGAAATTGCTTCGAAGTCAGAATAATTGTGTCCCTCCCCTCCCCTTGTAAACTGTGAACCGTAAGTCCAAACAATATTTAAAAATTTAAAAGGCGCATCTTTAAAATTTTTATCACATAACTTTCTACGAAAATCATTATTGGTTCAGCCATTTTTGAGTTATCTCCAAAAAACTTCTTCCATAGGCATCAGATACGACCTTTTGGTATTACTTTGGTTCTTATTCCATTGAAGGCATAGAACCCTGCATTATGCGTGGTCCGACACGCACTTGGCCGGTTTTTATATTGCCCTTACATAATTTTTTTTCGAAGCTGGGTGAATAAATCCAGACTCATAAAACATTATCTATACGAGTATAACTGTATCGTAAATGCATTTTGCTATAAATTAACTTATTACTTAGTATAAGACGAATAAACAGTTCAGGCCCCGTAGCCAAGATGACAATCGTTTGCAGAAAACGAAACGAATCGCTACATGCTCTCGCTCACTCTTCATTACTGCGATAGTGAAACGGATAGCGTTTCGATTCGTTTTCTGCAAACGATTGTCATCTTGGCTAATAGACGAAGAGCTGGCCATGTCAGATATGACACAATAATGAGAGCAACGAAACCCCTCTAGTTAGTTTGATATACTATGCTTATTTCTAGATCCGGACATCTGGCAGCTATAAAGTGGTGGAGGTCAAAGAATGCAAATAACTTGAAGAAAACAAATCCTAGAGTTCTGGGTTTGGTGCAATATTATGGGAAATTATGTAATTAATTAGATTATATTATATCCAGAAGTTTCTGTTGGGGGAAAGTAGTGCCAAATAATGTATAATGCAATTTTTAGTTAGTCGCTTACTGTTTTTGTTTCCGCAATAAATACAATGGGTTTTAATCTAATGTTAAAATATAGGCCCTGTCCTCTATAAATGACACAACTTTGGCAGTTTTTATCTATTTTGGTATTACTTTTTTCCAACATAAAAACTTTGTTGATCTGTCACTCCGACCTCCACCCATTAAAAGCTGCCAGATGCCCGGATCTAGCAATGAGGATGGTAAAGCAGTCTAACTAGACAGGTTTCATTGCTCTCATTATTGTGTCATATCTGACGTGGCCAGCTCTTAGACCATAAGCCCCCTGGTAGCCTGGCGGTAACACGTCCAACTTTCAATTCTGAGGTCTCGGGTTCAAATCCCGGCTCGTACCACTGGACCTAACCCCAATAAGGCCTTGTTTCCCCTCTGGGTTGGTCGGTCAGATGGCAGTTGTTTTCTTAAAAGCAATTCCTGGGATTATGTTACCGAGCGGACCTCATGCAAAAAAACCGGGACAAACGCTAGGAGGATGTGTGTAAGAGAAAGAGAACATAGGATTCTCTAAAACAATCATAAACTTTAAAATCCGGCTTGATCTTGACTTGATATTACTCGCGATGCCATTCATGTGCCACAATAAATATATAAAAGTCGTATCAAATCAACATAAAACCGAGTTAAGATTTTAAAATTCGAATGCGGCTCTAGGTGTCGTAATAGAGCCTATTAGGTCTATTAGGCTTTTCTTGTTGGAGATGGATTTGAGATTATAGACGTCTACTGTGTAATTTAGATCGGCTAAGTGTAAAGCTTGATGGGTTTAGGCAAAACACTAGTGTCCGACCGTAGGTTCGGTTTCGGCCAGTTTTGGCCAAAAAAACGAGTTTTGGCCCAAGGTTCGGTTTCGGCCAAAAACCGACCGAACCTTTCGGCCGCGCCGAAACTTTCAACATTGTAATTAAATTAAATTCTGTAACAAAATTTATGGACAGAATTTGATGAAAGAACTATGACTATGACATGTACGATTTTATTTTAACACGTCTATCAAAGCTTCGGTTTCGGTTTAGGCCGAAACTGGACCCATAGCCCAACCTTGTTTCGGTTTCGACAAAAAAGCATGTTTCGGTCAGACACTATAAAACAGCTACCATCAAAATCTGCTCCGAATCAAGAGTAAGGAGGTACTTTACTCTAAGTATAGTTCTGTGAACTGAATCCATTTGAAGTAGAAATGCCTTGAGAGGTGAAAATAATAGTGGTTTAAAGATCGAGTGAAAGCACGTGATAGACGGCAAAGGGAAGATATAATTATACTTAAAGTGGGTATAAAAGCCTTCAGAGTTAGGCTGCACTTTCAGATATCCATATCCATCCATACTAATATTACAAATGGGAAAGTGTATGTGTTTGTTTGTCCGTCTTTCCCGGCAAAACGGGGCGACGAATTGACGTGATTTTTTAAGTGGAGATAGTTGAAGGGATGGAGAGTAACATAGGCTTCTTTTTGTCTCTTTCTAACCCCCTTCCCTATAATGGGGGGTGGAAGTTTGTATGGTTTGTTACCCCGAATTTAACGCGAGCGAAGCCGCGGGCAAAAGCTAGTTTAAAATAAAAGTAAAAATAATAAAATCTTGGGAGAGAAATATGGAAATTATATCAGGGGGCTTTCACTATGGCTCTCCCCGTTGTACCCGTTTTTCCCGATGCGCTAACCGCATATGAGGGCTAATGAGGGAAGAGTCGGCACATCGCTTCGCTTGTCACCTATGTGAGTTCGAGAATATGTAACGTTTTCAAGTCTTAGGTACATCATTGTCGGTTGCTAATAGTTTATTTCTAAATTATTTTTTTATGCCAGAGACACCGACTGGCCGACTGGCTGACTGACATACTCTTCTGGAACGACTGACTTTAAATTCAAAATTGGACAGGACAAAATAATACACCGGACTGGACTGGAATGGACAGTCGACGACAGAGAGTGACAGAAGAAACATCGCTTTCGACTCCTGGAACCAGACCCGACGGTTCATTTTAGGTCTTAATAAGTAATAACAAGGACGATTACATCTTATTTTCTTTGTTACGGTATAAGACTGACCGGTTACAAATTTTCACGAGCCATATTTTCGGTAAATTTTGTTGAGACTGTACCTCTACTACTTGTATATATCCTACCTCAGTGGTTCTTGGGCTATATTTTGAATAGATAAGAGGTTATATAGTTATTGTGTACCTTAATGCTTTTAACGTCATCTCGAGTACTTGAAACCAATTAGTCGCAGTTTAATTAGTAATTACACGTTACTTTGCAGATTCTCGTAGGAAGAGATCCAGAAATACCAGTTTAATAAATGCTCGTAGAACGACCTCAGATACATGGCAGTCAAAGCTGACACATAACATGTCTACCATGATTTTAGAGTTCGATTCATCATAACTAGACTATGCATACTGTTTTTTTTTATACACTTAAAGCTAAACATAAAAACATTATCATAAAAGTTGAACATACACCATAGTAAAATTTCGTGAGATTTGACTGAAACTACTTTTTCCCCATATTTGCTGCGGGGTTATTAATTAATTTGTAAAGGAGTACAATTAACAGGCTGACAACTCCCGGGGGCCTTCAAACTGACTTTAATTAAACAGTTTTTTACCTATAACTACTTGTTTTGAGAAAGTAAAAAAAATATATGTTAATATTCATTATATTTGGAAGATCTTTGTTAATTCTGATCCACGATTGGGCGAAATCGGCTCGTCCATACTAATATTATAAATGGGAAAGTGTATGTGTTTGTTTGTTTGTTTGTTTGTCCGTCTTTCACGGCAAAACGGGGCGACGAATTGACGTGATTTTTTAAGTGGAGATAGTTGAAGGGATGGAGAGTGACATAGGCTACTTTTTGTCTCTTTCTAACCCCCCACTTCCCTAAAATGGGGGTGGAAGTTTGTATGGAGAATTTAACGCGAGCGAAGCCGCGGGCAAAAGCTAGTATAAAATAATTCCAAATTTACATCTTAAAATTAACTTTAAACAATTGTATGACTTATACATCTGTAATTAAGGACAAAATTTCACCACACTAATACTAAAAACTTCATAATTTTATAATTCTCAATTAATGCTTAGTTTTTTATTTATTTATCATTTTGCAAAATTTGCAATGAGATCCCGTACTAATCATAACACAATGTGTCTCTTTCACTCGCGCTGAAACATATAGGGATGGAATTTAGCTGTTGTCATCTCCTTAACTTAACATCTACAACGTGGGCAAAGTCGAAGGCAAAAGCTCATCTATGGTAGTGGATACATTATACATAAGTAAAAGCATGTCATCCATATACCACCTTTACAACATTTTTAAGCCTTATTAGGGCTTTAAATAAAATGGCCCATTAACTTCTCCATTTACGAGTATATTTTATGGATATTAAGAATGTGTTCGTGATTTCCTCTGAAACAGTAAATACAGTATTCGCGAGCCATAATAACCGGGGGTTGGATTACGAAATCGGTTTAGGGTCCGAAATTGGCGCTCGGCGCCTTTATAACATGATGACTTAATGACCTTTCGTACTTTGTAATCTTTGTTCCTTGAACGTGAAAGAAACTTTATTGTGAATATTCCTTTATTACAGTTATGAAAAACTAGTGCAAAATTACACGAAAAATAACACATATTTGTTTTTTCTGTTAAAAACGCTGGAAATGACTTAAGCTACTACAAGCAGCTATCAATATATATTAGGTTGACAATATGTGACGATGAAAAAAATAAGTCACCTAATGTTTTTGCACAGCTTACACAATTAGGGTACTTATAAATCATAAAATCGTGTAAGTACCCGAAGATCACGAAAATCATGAAAATAATGGGACTTAATTATACAATTATGTACCTAATACTTATGTACATTGTGATATTTAAGTATGAAGGAAATACTTCTATTAGAATTTGAAGGCTTTTTTATGCCGCCAATTAACCCTTTATAGGGGAAAGGTCTCAAAAAAGACCACCATCATCTTTTTGTATTTTTTTCTTGTACAGATTTTTTAGGACTAGATTGGCGATGAGGCTTGACCTGACGATTTTTTTCAGTGTTGCCCGTTAAAGGGTTAAATATGATCAACATCATCGTCATTAGACTTGTCAAAATGCAATGCTGTTGAATATTATTTTCTTCCAACTTTTTGCACAACTCAGACAGAAAATCGCTTTTTAGCGGTAAGACCGCCTGTTGTTTATTTACCTCTGAGTTAAGTTTATATGTTTTCTGTACTGGTTTTCTTTTTGAGGTGTTCAATAAAGAGTATTTGTATTATATTTTATTGTAAAAATTTCCTTAGCCAACGCTCAGTTTAACGCTACCTAGACTACCTAGGTCTAGGTAGCTTTAAACTGTAACAAGGTAGGCAATAAAGACAATTCCAGAAAACTTTCCTGTATCAGCCCATATTATCTATTAAAGGCAATGCTTCATACCCAGCAAAACCAGTCTTATTAGAATTGAATAAGAGTGGTTATGCAATGGCAGGTGCTGCCACCTGCGTTCCTACAGTTTTCGCGGTGGTTGAACTAAGTTACTGGACTCTTTGTTATAATTATAACATTCCTTTACTATAAATTTCTTTACTTTATTATAAATATATCAGTATTACGTCATCACTTCCCGTAAGTTTAAGAAGTTATTCATATAAGTAGTCTGTCAAATTCAAAAACACCTTTGAGAATCGTTGGTCCCTCTGTTAATTGGTCATTTTTTATTTTTTAGAAAGAGAATATTTGACAGAGCTTTGCTAAGTTTTACGAAAACAGGGGATATTTCTAAACTCAATGCTTAATTCTTCAAACCTACAGATAAGTAGGCAACTACCTAAATATTATCATTGTTTTATAAGAAAAAAACTTTCGCTAAAAAGTCAATAGCAATAAATGGAAAACTTTTTTGGAAGCCGATATTTATAAAGGCTCTTCAATTATAATTCAAATTCGTTTGTCCGTCCAACTGACATGTCGATTTGTAAGAATTAGACGACATTTTAAGAACCAATAAATTTTTATGAATAAAGGGGCTTTCCAGAAAAAGTATGTGCTTTGCCTGAATTAATTTCTAATTGACATTGCGATTGAATGCAGTTATTTTCATTGTCATTGGAAGTCCATCATTATTTTGAATCCAACGACTACTAGACGGAATTCTTTTCAGTCCTAATTGAAGTTCGCTACAAAGGTTGCATAGCTATTTTCAAAAATATATAGCCTTAAAATTCCATGGTACTGTACTCCTATTTCAAACTGCTTATTAATTATCACGTAGGTATAGGTCAAGTGATCTTTCACACAAAGTACAATTTTTAACCTAAAATAAAAACTCCCGAGTTAAACTCCTAAGGACATAAACTACATATCCCTTCCTTAACCTATAACTACCTTTTAACAACGATCCAGAGGCTCAATTCGCACAACACAGCGGTCACTGCACTATTTAAATCACACACACTGCTCACTGCGTTCCTATCCGGCTCGAAGGACCGTCGCGTGGCTCGCCGCCGAGTCGCAAGCGCACACTGGCCCCCACCACTAAAGCTCGCAACCTGCTTGGAGCTTTTTTACGGAGCTTGCGGCCGTATTCTGGGAGTTGAGGTGATTGATATGTGAACGTTGGTTTTGATTATTGAAACGTTGGTTGGGTGGTTGCAAAATGATTTTAGCTATAACTAAAAAACAAATGAAATTATTTTAATAAATATTGTGATTTGTTAAAATAATTTGCTTTTAAGGCATCTGGTGACGCTGACGCTGGTTTGATCCCAGCCCAGCCCTAGGTCACCAGACGCCTAGGTCACTTTTTCCTTTGTATATAAGAATAACAATAAAAACATTTATTTGTGACGCTTACATGAACATTGAGAGACAATAACAATGAAAATAAACAATGAATGTGCATCACAAAATGGACCCAACTCAGCATAATGCCAGCTTAAAAACCGGCGCTGGTCTTCCGTAGGGCCGATTCGGTGATGCCACGACAGATAACACACAATATTACTCAAAACCACAAAAACTACACAAAACGAGAAAATGAAAAACAAACACACACTTAGTTTACGGTATGACATTTACATTTTAGCTATACATAATTATATGCTAAGAACATACGATTTTTGACAACGTACATGTGACACCTTAAAATAGTGTTTCAATTCAACCAACCAACTTTACAGACAACATACAAACCTAAGCCTACTCTGGGACCAGAAGGCGATTTTTGAGATTCGAGTGTTCGATTCTGAGTATGCTGACAACTCTGTCCAAAACGATGAAATGGTATATACTTCATACGGCTGTATACACTTGTGTTTAGAAACTACGTGCGACATGTTTCGGATGTTTCATAAAATGGTATTTTAAAAATATCAGCGACAGGATCTTAAAATCATGGTCACCAAAAATATTGAGAGATCAATAGTTTGCATATATTCTTCATTTCTTTGGTTTCGATTCGAGCGCTCGAAAGTAAAAAATCAGCCTCCAGGTCGACTTGCGTAAGGAAGCTTTGGTGCCACTTAAATTAAGGATAAAGTTATTTAATCGTGACACTTATTAATCGTATTATGCTGCTTTTTAACAAGGTATTTGTTTTTTACTCGTTTACTCATATCACCATCATCATATCAGCCGAAAGACGTCCCCTGCTGAACATAGGCCTCCCCCAAAGAGTGCCACAATGGCCGGTCCTGCGCCACCCGCATCCAGCGGACTCCCGCGACCTTTACCAGGTCATCATTGCACCTTGTAGGGGGTTTACTCATATGTCATGAATAAACTTTGTATTTCAATTTCTGTATTATCCAACTAAACCCTGCAAACCCTTGCACAGTTTTGACTGGCTGACGATTCCTCAACCGCCGCGCTCCAGAATCGGCAGTCTGATAAGAAAGTGAAGTAGCGCCGGCACCGGCTGCGGCGTGCGCCCGCGCAGCGGTTTGCAACACTGCTTGCTCGATCCCTTTATTTCCTGCCTTAAAGAAAGATCATCCTCTTAGCATTTATCCAGGCTTTAGCCACGGCTCAATTGAGCCCTACAGTCCGCTTGACATTCTAATCTATCTAATCCCATTAGTTTTTACGAAAGCGACTACCATCTGACCTTCCAACCTAGGGGAAACTAGGCCTTATTGGAATTACTTCCGGTTTCCTCTCGATGTTTTCTTTCAACAAAAATATCAAATGAAATTGCGTACCTACACAAGCTCCGAAGAACTCAGTGGTACGAGCCAGGGCTTTTTACTCTTAACCCGATACCTCTGGATTGAAAGTCAAACCTCCGGATTAAGAGCCTTACCGCCAGGTTACCAGCGCTACTGTTGTAAAACAAAGTAAAGTAATTAATATAAAATCTATTCAACAATCCATCAATCCATCTTTATTGCACACCTCAAATGATATACCTAACTACACGTATGAACAGAGGTTAAAACCGACGGTCTTATAAACGAAACCAACGCCAACGGATGTTTTACCTCTAATATGCCTAAAACAATTAAACAATGAATTATTCCACTACCCCTGCCAGTAAAATTATAGTTCTACATTTTAAATAAGAATAATAAATACCAATCGCATATCGAATCAAACGTATTATTAAGTATGTTATGTGCCTATTAATTTTATATAAATCAGAACTAAGCACAAAGACACCTAAATGGGTAGGTACACTATTTAAACCATTTTTTATCCACAGATCTGACGCCTAGCTAACAGTCCCTTTGAATAACCGCGGAAGCTCTACAGCCAGCGCTGAATTGATTTTGATAAGGTTTTTGCTTACACAAGCTAATTACGAGAGCTTTGATTGCTCCTGCGCCGGTGCCACGCCAACTCCAAAACAGCATAAGTGCAGTAAAGTTACTTTACAATTCTATACTTTACTCCATCATAATAAGGTTGCAAATTCAGTTGGAAGGCGAGTAACTAAGAACAATATTAAACAAAACATTATAGACCTTATTCTCAATGCATTAAGAATCACTACTGGGCAGTTTCTTCTGTATAGGTGTACAGGTACGCAAGTCGCCGTAATACTTGCATTTAATAGTTCATGATATATTTTACATGTCGGTATTTAAAATGCATTTAAGTAGATAATTAGACTCATTTACTTTAATTGCATAAAAAAGTACGTCGTTTCACAACAGACCTGCCGTAAGCAAACAAATATTCGAATTTTTATATTATGTAGCGTCGTCGGTGGCAAACAAGCACATCAATCAAAGCAAAAACTTTAAATATGTGCGCATGTGACACCGATAGGGTCCATAGGCTACGGTAGATGCTTACCATCAGGAAAAAAAGGCTCTTTGACTGGTTCAATCTTGTCCAACATCAAATTGAAATCAAACCGACAAATAACCAGTGACAAATTTCGAATAGGCCTAAGTCGTTCGTAGCAATTAAATGTTTCTATTCTACAGTTAGCACAAGTTCTGATGAATACAGTTAGAAAGTGACAGATGTCTATCTCGCCCGCGAGATACTGTCGCTGTACACTTATGCTAACCATGCTGGAAAACAAAACAATGTCCAAAAAGAAAACCTTTCAAAAGCGACCGTATTTAGATGTATTTTTACCTATTATCGAACGAACGGAGCGTAAGCGAAGTGAAGTTCTTTCAAACAACTTCGGCTACCTAGACGTCTGTGCATTTCGATGACTTTTTGATCTTGAATAGTTGTCGCGCGATAACTTTAGTAACGTTCTTCTGATCTATATGAAATTTGTTGGGATTGTAGTAGAGCTCAATACAATTTGAGAGTTCGTTCATGAGCATGATCCATCAAGGGGTTGTGGAGCTACACGGCAAAAAAAATCTTCAGGTCTTCAGGGTCTTGTTATATTGGTAATCTCGTTTACAAGTAAATCGTGAGTTCTTAGTTCAAGGCGGACTACTAGTTAAAGTACCTACACACAGAACTCAATGTTTCTTCAAGTACCCTGGATTAGAAGCGGCGCTTGTGAGGCTTTTCTTCCCAGAAGTGTAAGTGGAGCATTGACTTTTACTGCCAAATACGGACATTGCAGTCGGATGCGGGGTCGACAACATACTGTGTCACATTTTATGTTGCTCGAATACCTAAACCGTTTAGAAATTCTCTATCTAGATTGGGCGGCATTTTAGAAAATGGAATGAATCCTATTAGGGATCAGGTCGTTTGAGGAGTATTAGTTAAGGACTAAGAGCTGGCCACGTCAGATATGACACAATAATGAGAGCAACGAAACCCGTCTATCAAGATTGCAATACCACTCGTATTGCTAGATTGCAGAGTGACAGACTAGCAAAATTTTTCAGTGTGAAAAACGTAATACCAGAATATGTAGAAACTGCCGAAGTTGTCTTATTTGTAGAGCACGGGGCCTATATTTTAACATTAGAACAAAAAACTTTGCTTATTATTTCGGTTCTGTTTCCGAAACAGTAGGCGACAGACTATGAATCACATTATACGTCGTTTTAGACTAGTTTTCCCTATCAGAAAGTTTTGGCAAAAATATAATCTAATTATTTACATCATTTCTCATAATACTGCATCAAAAACTAGAACTCTAGCATTTGTATTCTTAAAGTGGTTTGCATTCTTTGACGACCACTTTACAGCTGCCAGATGTCCGGATCTTAATAAGTATAGCATAGCAAACTAAAGAAGAAACTAAACTAAACTAACTATCGTCGCTCTCATAATGTCTCATATCTGACGTGGCTAGCTCTCCGTCTATTACATTGAGTTGCTCAAAAAATGGCCTTTTAGTATTTGTTTAGCCCACCAGTACTTCGAATGTTGGTATTATAATTTGTTCCCCGTACTTTTGTTTTGAAAAGAGTTTTTCCAACAAAGATTTGTTATTAAAACATAATAATAACAAATCTTAATCTTTTCTAAAAAGTCTGTCAACGTTAAATCAGTAAACTATATTATATGAGAAATTTCATAGTTCTCTGCAGAGTAACGTTGATCAATCCTTCGATTACAGTTGGTACAGTCACCGACAATAGTATCTTCCTACACGAATGCCGAAAAAATATGTGTCACACTTGTATTTGTAGGGTCATAAGAGCGTGTCACATATTTTTGCGGCCGTCGTGTAGGAAGATACTATTGCCGGTGACTGTACATAAAACTAGTCTAAAAGACGGAGGCTGAGAGCGCCTGGTGTAGCGCCTGCCCGGGAGTGGATGTCCCATCCTTAAGGCAATCCACGCGTCATCATCATCATCATCATCATATCAGCCGAAAGACGTCCACTGCTGAACATAGGCCTCCCCCAAAGAGTGCCACAATGACCGGTCCTGCGCCACCCGCATCCAGCGGACTCCCGCGACCTTTACCAGGTCCAGTCCACCTTGTGGGGGTTCTACCAACGCTGCGCCTCCCGGTTCGTGGTCGCCACTCGAGAACCTTTCCGTCCAACGGCCATCGGCTCTACGTGCAATGTGCCCCGCCCACTGCCACTTCAGTTTAGCAATTCGGAGGGTTACATCGTTTACTTTGGTTCTGCCGCGGATGGCCTCATTTCTGATGCGATCACGCAGATACCCACGCGTCACTTGTTGATAATAGTCCAGACGACCCAGAGCGTGCCCGCCTGCTAGCTAGCTGTCTCTGCCAGCGAGTCGGGTCACTGGCTGAACGCCTTGCCATCGAAAAATATTGGGACCGTTTTAGATGCTGAAACCCTAAGGATTGACCCTTAGAATCGGTGCCAAAATATGTATTCCTCACACCTGCGCCTGTTGCAAAAGCGTGGATCAGCTGGGTCGACATGGGCTCTCTTGCAGAAGAAGCGCCGGCCGTCTATATCGCCACGGCACCATCAACGATTTGGTCCGTTGCTCGCTTGCTACCGTTTCTGTGCCGTACGCTTGAACCGGCTAGGTCAGATCAGAAGCAATGGCATGCGGCCCGGCGGAGCCACTCTAGTGCCGTGGAAACTAGGAAGGCCCCTAGTGTGGGACGCCACGTGCGTCGACACCTTTACGAAGTCCCACATTCAGGGTACTCGCTCACAGGCCAGCGCTGCAGCCGATCAAGCCCAACTACTAAAGCGCCGTAAATCCTCATCTTTACTGAAAGATTATGAGTTTGCGGCGCTTGCAGTGGAGACAATGGGCCCTTGGTCGGCTGATATGGAATCTTTTATGCGTCCTATCGAAACGGCTAGTTGGCGCTTCAGGGGACCCTAGAGCTGACACTTACCCCTGCCAGCGCATCTCCTTGACAATACAGAGAGGTAACACGGCCAGCGTCATGGAGTGAACCCATGGGGACCGCAGGGGGACCTCTTAGAAGGGGTTTTCTTTTTATAACTGGGATTTTAGGTAAGCTTTTAGTTTTTATATTTTATAGTTGTATTTAGTTTTAATTTAGTTAATTTTAATATTAATTTAGTTTTATAATTAACTTTTATTTCGTATTCAATAAAGCACTTTTCACCCGTCTAAAAATATCTGAGTATGCTAGACATATCGTTCTCGCCTAAACACATGTCGTACGACCAAGCACGTGTCATACGCTATGCGTCCCTGGAATGTGACGCCGCCTGCATTTCAATGTCGTGGACAAGCTAGCCACGATTAGATGTGATTCGATTACTGTTGGCATTCACTTTTGATCTGATCTAAGAAGGACATACTTTTATTGAAGGAGAACACTTAAAATGTAATGGTTCGATGGCAGATCCAAACACGATGATATTTCAAAACTAAAGGTAGATTGTAGATACTCTCACATAATGAGCAAAAATATTACCTACTTCTAAGTTTATATCATAACCTTAGCCACCATACCACAGAATAAATAATAGTACAAGTACAGAAGATTCTGCTTCCTGAATTTGACACTTAGCTACAAAGATGAAAACGTTAGCTGACATGCGCTCTTAAAAAAATTAAATAGGGTTTTCAACGGGCTTCATAATCTTCATATATCAGGTATGGTGTGATACAAATCATAAACACTGGCTGAAATGATTATATGTGACGTTTTCAATCAAAGCCATAAAAATCATTTAGAAAAAACTCTATTAACAACCGAAAATGATGTACATATGACTTAAAAATGTCACATATTCTCGAACGCACTCATAAGGTGATAACTGACTGCTGATAAGCGATATGCCAACCCTTCTCTCATTAGCCCTCAAATACGGTAAGCGCATGGGGAAAAACGGGTATAATGGAGAGAGACATAGTGAAACCCCCCTGATGACCATACCTCGTATTCATAATCAATTCAACTTTATCACTCTCGTTTAAAAAAAACTACACACTAACAACACACTACAAACTTGTCTTTTCTTCTACAAGACAGCTTACATCATCATCAGTTGTTTTACCTCTGCTTTTACTGTTTGGAACTTGCATTTTATGTATTTCTTTATTTTGAGGTGTACAATAAAGAGTCTTTATGCTATGTTATGTTACTTATGTTATCATCAGCACAGTCACATTTACTCTATTCCCACTAGCTTGCCAAAAGTAAAGCCAAATACTAGCCTAGCTCCGAGTTGCTTTGGAATATTTTTCACGCGTCACCACTTAGGGATAAGTCACTTTTAACTTTGTATATTTTCTTTACTAACCTAGCCTGAACCTACGTTTACGCTAGTTAGGTTAGTGTTAACTAATAATGAGGGTTTACGTCGAGTTTCTCACTAGATGGCAGCATCGTGACGAGAGTTCTTTTTGACAGCAGCTGTCAAAATCCACCAATCAAAAAAATATGATTTAAGATGATTGGTGGATTATGACAGCCAGACCTCTCGCCACGGTGCTGCCATCTGGTGAAAATCTCGATTGCAGAAACCCTCATTACTCGACATATATAACATAACCGGGGGTTCAACTGGCGTAATTTAACTCAAACTCAAACTCAAAAATATTTATTTGCTTTAAGCACATTCATGCATGCAAATACAATTTAAATCAAAATATTTACAATATGAAATTAGTAATCGGTATAGAATCAAATCAAAAGTATCAAAACATACACAGTCAGTATTCCGTTCTTAAATAACATGTCAATAAATAAACAGACAAAAAAACAATAATAATAGGTCAGTACTTATAAACGAAATGATTATAAATAAAAATGTCAAATTAATCCAGAGCATTAGCAAAATATTCCTCAAGGTTGCTACTTATATATCCGGAAACAAAAAAACAAACAAACGTACACGGCTGAAAATGGTTTTATTGTTTTTCAAAGTATTCCCCTTGATGATCTATGCACTTTTGCATTCGCGTGAACCAATTTTTAAAGCACTTCTGCCACTCCGCCTGAGGTACCTTCATAACGTGTTGTTTGAATGCGTCGACAGCATCTTCAGCGGTCGAAAATCGTTGACCGCGTAATTTATTCTTTATATTTGGAAATAAATAAAAATCGTTGGGTGCCAAGTCAGGGCTGTACGGCGGATGACCCGTTAATTCCACATTTTGACCTTCCAAAAATAGAGTTGTTTCGCGTGACGTATGACAGCTGGCATTGCCATGATGAAGAATGATTCTTCGTCGCTGGTTAGTTTTACGAATTTGTTCAAATACTTCCGGTAAGCAAATGGTCGTGTACCACTCTGAATTAACCGTTCTACGGTTTTCTAGTGGCACTGTAGCTACATGGCCATTAATACCGAAGAAGCAGGCCACCATTTGTTTCAATGTACTTTTTGCACGAGTAACTTTCGTAGGGTTCGGCTCATTTTGAAACACCCATACCGTTGATTGTTGCTTCGTTTCGGGATCGTATGCATAGATCCAGGATTCGTCACCTGTATAGATGTTATAAACGGCTTTTGAGTCACCACGGTTATATTTTTTTAACATTTTATTGCACCATTCGACGCGAGCATCTTTTTGCTCTTTTGTTAAGTTGTGGGGTATCCAACGCGAACAAATTTTTTTTACAGCCAAATAATTATGTAATATGCTATTAATGCTGGTCATAGAAATACCCAGAGTCGCCTCTATCTCGCGGTACGTAACATGTCGGTCGTCCATTATAAGTTTTCGCACAGCCTCGATATTTTGTTGTACAACGACCGATTTCGGGCGACCTGCCTTAACTTCGTCCGTAAGCATACTACGTCCACGATTGAACTCACTAAACCAGTGATACACAGTAGTTTTAGATGGGGCTTCATCACCAAAAGTTGAAGTTAGTTGATCTATGCACTGTTGTTGCGTTAAACCACGCCGAAAATCATAATAAATCATAGCACGAATATTTTCACGAGTGAGTTCCATTCTTGCTGCGAGATGACATTTAAAACCCGTCAAAAACAAAACACGAGCGTTAATAAGAAAGAAAAAATATACCGGCCAGTACTTAAAAAAGTTCATATTTTACCATGGAGGTCAAATATGCTATTTAAGAAGATTGTAATCCCGGTTTCCGGATATATAAATAGCAGCCTATGTAGAGTAGAATGGCCTATTTATAAAATATTCTTTTACTTTCCTTCTAAATAGGTACAAGTCGTCACACTCCCTTAAATTTTTGGTCAAATGGTTATATACTCTAATTGCAATATTATCTAAACTATTGTTAAAATGACCACAGCCTAGTCGATAAGTGTTGTCAATGCATAAAAAAATAACCATCAAGTTGCTAATGGGTGAGCTACAGGTATGGTTATTGCGTTGTTTAGCTAGCCATAGATCTGTCTGGCGGACATGTCCGAAGGACAAATGGGCCATTCTACTTCTCCCGTTGTACATACAATTTTGACATACATTTTCGTAAAATGCATATTTTAGAATACTTGGCCATTACTTTCATTTTCTGCTTTCTGACGGAGAAAGAGGCTTCATTAGGCTATCAATCCCGATAGCTTCAACTGTAAATATTCTTAATTACATTAACTCAGTTGTCCTTGATTGTCTCCCAATTTGTATGAAAATAAGGCATTTACCACTGCGTTACCACCTTTTTACATTAATCAATATTAATATATGAATTTTGGTTAACAAATTCCTATTACTTGGTTTAGGTACAGTTTGGAAAAACTACGAACTAACTGGTTTAAGTACGAGCAGCAGATTCAGAGTCAGATTCAGATCATTTATTTCTCAATATAGTATTACAATGTTTTCATAAATACATACATACTGAGATCGTCAAGGTAGGAACAAATTTTACACGTTTCACAAAAACAAATATTCATTTAATCAATTTTCCAATAAATAAAAATATAATAAATAATAATTCAATGTCCAATAATTTTTCCTTTATAATATAAAAATCAATACAAATTTATTCTTAATCTCTCTCACTCCATTGGAACTCACTATTCATGTACTCTTTTACGCTATATATTGTCTTATTTAGTAGTTGCAGTTAACTTTGCGATGGAATGCATTTATGTTAGTCTCAGTTTTTATTATCTTTGGCAGTTTGTTATAAAGTCTTTGCCCCATTATTTTGGGACGTTTCTTTGCCATTTCTAGTTTACATTAATCTTGCCTTAAGTTATCAGGGTATCTTGTTGGACGATTACTTATATCACCAATACGTCTATATTCACTCGGGTTATTTCTTACGTACATTAAAACTTCTAAGATATATGTCGACACCATAGTTAAAATGCCTAGTCTTTTAAAAAGTTCTCTGCAAGGAGTGTCATACTTAGCATTAGCCAGGACTCTAATAGCGCGTTTTTGCAACTTTAGGACACGTTCGAAATCCGTTGAGTTTCCCCATAATATGATCCCATATGACAAAATAGAATGCACATATGAGTAATGTAGGTTTCTTTCAGGTTATCATTTGAGATAAGTGGTTTCAATGGCTTCAGAGCATACAGCTGATGTAGCTTTCTAAAAGGATCAAAGTTACACAAAGACACAATAAACTATACATATAAATCGTTTAGATTATAAACAAAAACAGAATTTATTGGATAAATAACACAAAATTCTACCAGAATTTGTCAAAACTTGAGTAACTCGATCCTCCTCCATTCATCACCTGTCCCGGAGCGTTTTTTTCTGCGCAACTCGAGCGTATCGTGCGTCTACGTAGAAGACTTTATTGTGGTTGAAAAAGGGCACAAAAACCATTTCAAGGTTTTCCCTTTTTTACTACTCAGGGTATACCTTAAGAAATCTTATTCTATAAACAAAAATCGTTACCAAAAAGTAGTGTCAGTGCACCAGGTGGTTTGATTCCATGCAAAGGAAAGTTCAGATAGGTCCCAGCCGTGCTAAATTGTGGTAAATCATGATCCTTGATCAGAAGAGTAGGTAAGTAGAGAAACAGAACCGCTGGCTTAGAACGAATAGCTACTTAATTGCAGTAGCATTTATATACCATGATGTCCATTAATATCAAAAAAAGAGACCGACTAATAATCCACCTTTAAATCTCATAGAGAGAACACATTAGGTAGATAATGACTGAGAGTTTCCATAGAATATTAGTCTACCTGATACCGGTTATCAGGAACTTCCCGGATTGTAAGAGCTTACCAAGTCAGAGTTCGCGTACCGGAAGACGCGGTGTGGGAAGGCCCCAGACTAGGTGACCGACGATCTGGTTAGACTCGCGGGAAAAAGCTGGTTAAGGGCGGCGAATGATCCTTCGTTGTGGAAATCCTCGGGGGAGGCTTTTGTCCAGCAGTAGACGTCTTTCGGCTGAAATGATGTTGATGATGATGATGATGACCAAGTCAGAGTGACATACGACCTTTCAACATACACTCCCAAATGCGCAAGAGTCAAGTTACACGTATGTAGAGGCTCCAGAGTCCAGTTTAGTTATACGGAGGTCCCGCGGCGCCGTGCCCGTGCTGCGGTGTCCTGTTTCAAGGAACGAATAGATCGGATGTCTTTATTTGATGACTTTATTGCTCTTGTTTGAAAAATAATCTTTATTACGATTATTAGTTAAATGTCGAACACAGTAAGAATCAGGTTTAATATTTTTATTTTATAATGTTTCCAAGAAATAAGATTCGTGTGCAGGTCGATAAAATAAATATAAATAGATGTTTCTTATTTTCCTTTAAAAGACATGCGATTCCATCCTATAGCATCCTTTTGGTGCGGATCAATTGTATCCATATTGTGTGACAAAGGTACCTTGCAGGTTTTTACACCTTACAAAGCCAGTATAATATCTAGGTCTTTTGAAAAGAAGTGACAGACTGTTTAAAAATCCTAGGTTGAACTTCTCCCTGGTATCTAAAGTAAAATGAATTCCCAATTGTCAACGCTTACAATACTGCAAAGAACTATTATTTCCCAACAGATAAGTAGTTATCAATATTGACTATGAACGATGAACAAGTAGAACAGTGTTCTTGTACACCGTCTTTACATTTAAGCCCTTAGGCACTAAACTTTCGTATTATTTCAATTGATACGGTAATAGATAGTAGTACAAACTTATCAAGTTAACGTGACCCTTTTTCATTGCTATAATGTTTATGGATGATATAATTTTAAACAACAAAAAAACATTGCACGTAGGCTACACCCTACCTAAAGCTAATGCCCAAGCTACTGTAAAAAATACTCGGATCACTACCTACAGGTGTTCCTATAGCATTGGAAGAGTTCCTTCAATTTCTCTAGGATCCCATCATCAGATTCTAACCTGATGACAACGGGACCAACTCTCAAGTATACCTTTTCAAACAAAAAAAAATTAAAGCCTTGTTTGAATTATTGGTGAACATTCATAAAAAAATTAGCAAAAAACAACAAAGAACTCAACGAATTGAGAACCTTCGAAATGTCAAAGTCGGTTGAAAAGAGATCATGAATTAACTGAAGTAATACAAACTTATTTCACGCTATCCACCAGATAACTTCTATAATGAGTCAGCTGTAGCCGAACTGAAACGGGCTGATAATGATGATGATCTTATACTGGTTCTTGAGCCTTCTCGCTCGTTTTTCAGTAAGTGATGGGAATGATATTGGCCAGTACTTTGCACAGAGTCGATAATACCCTACACTTTCACTAATTCGCACAACAGCCCTTTATTATAATAGCAGACAGCGGCCATTCTTTATAGTGGTAGCAGTAATAGATAATATTAATAATAGTAGTGCGTGTTAATGAACGCTAACTGGTGCGATGCGCAGCCGGGTCCACACCGACCGAAAGGATGAATTTTTGAAGTGGCTCATGATAAATCAAGGAAATTCTTCAAATATTATGGGCGCACCTAATCCTTCTAGCGATGGTTCCGGTTTTTTGCCACGGTTTAATTCGACGCCAGATTCATCAAATATATTAGGATATCAGATCCGACAACATAATCCCCAATTCCTGAATTGACGTAGACACTAGTTCTTACGAGAGGGATTGTCAACTAACCTTCCAACCAAGAGGTTGATTATCGAACACACTTCATGGCTCAAATGGTCGTCTACAAGTGATTTTAACATTTGTACCTCAGGAGGATACTGCATTCAAGTTCTGGCATCTAATTCGGGCTTCCCGGGTCGTCCCGCTATCTGCTTCTTGATAACTCTGTCCCGATATGCCGTCATCAAATGTCGTTAGTTTCCAGGTCGGTCGCCATGGACCCAGTTAGTAGCAGTTCCTTGAGGCTATCGGAAGACAATTTTACGACCTGAAGCTCATATGAGGTATTTAATGCCTCGTAAACTTTTGGGTTCCGGTGATTAAACGGAATGTGATAAAAGCATAAAACTGAATGACCGTCAACGGTGGAAAGTGACATTTAAAGGTAATTATATATTAAATAAATCTTTACCTTTTCTTTTATATTTCATTGCAAGTTTGATCGCGTTTGATTAGGCACGAATCATAAAATATCAATTACTAAAAAAACTGTGCACATGCAAGCCGCGCTACGCAACATATTAAAATACCTATAATAATATGCCCGTATCCCAAACAACATTGACAAAATTGCTATTTGGCTGTGGAGGTACTGCCCCAGTCGGGCACTGCTCCAAATTTCACCAAGATGACATTCGCTGAGCTATGCCTTAACCGACCACCTAAAGCGAGATGACGTACGCAGTGCCCGTAACTCTCATTTAGACGTAGTTTAAAGATATACCCGGGTCCGCCTTGACGTAGCACTTGCCGAGAAAGCGTGATTGGATTTTAAAATAATTATTCCGTTTACTTTGGTTTAATTCATTTTAACAAAAATAAAATAGGTACACACTCGTGCTGCAAAATATTTACTTTCTTCTCTTTGCTACGGAAGGCGTGTACTCAAGCCTATTACTCTAAATCATTAAATGCGTAGGCGCACAATTGTAACGTAATCGGTCTCTTCACAACACGACATACTCGTTGGGCTAATCTTCGCCAATCTCCGAGACCTGAAGGAAAGCCTGTGTGCTATCTCTTTCCAACTCATGGTTACGTAGCGCGTAGAGGTCCTGGTTAGTCTAAAATTGGCCCAACATGCACGTGCGATAATATATTGCAATACAGATACAGACGACGGACGCTCATTGCATTCCTTAACTGCCACTATCAGAAAGGAGGGGCCAGTTTAGTTGGTAAAACAGGGATCACGGATTTTCAGATAATCACAGCGCCCCTAAATATAAATAAAATGGGGATCTATGTTACCCTGCGTCCGTAGGAAACACCTCAGACAACCCTATTTACACGTGATCCCTGGGCGGTGCTAAAAGAGTAACAAACTTGGCAGCTGCACTGTCCCATCTGGACCTCGCAGCACTCACTGGATTTTCTTTATCATCTGCTTTCCCACTACTACTACCCCAGGGAAGAACTGCCTATCTATATTCAGTGACATGTAGCCATACGATAAATAATAATATAAATAAAATGACAAGTGCAACGTGAAAGAGTATTGTTTTGAAAGAAGGCAGTGAATTTTCGAACTTATGCACCACATTAAACGAAAACACAGTAAACGAGGCTCCCCTACATTTCAGAGCTCTTAGGTATGCTTTTCTTTTGTCGAAGATCAATTTATGATGGTTATATATTCTGTACTTTTGATTTACGAAACCACTTGAACGCCGCGCTAGCAGCATGCTGCATAAATCAAGCAATAGGAGATCTAATATCGGACTTTCTTTATAATTTGCCTTCATAAGTCATAAAGGCGTAGTAACATCGGAGTCGAGGTTAGATATGACTTTTCCTTTTTTTAAATACAATAATGTTTTTTAATTTTTAGGCTTCCGTACCCACAGAGTAAAAACGGGACCCTATTACTAAGACTCCGCTGTCCGTCTGTCACCAGGCTGTATCTCATGAACCGTGATAGTTAGACAGTATTTATTTTACAGATAATGTATTTCTGTTGCCCCTATAATAACAAATACTAAAAAACAGAATAAAATCAATATTTAAGGGGGCTCCCATACAGCAGACATGATTTTTTTGCCGTTTCTATCTGTCACCAGGCTGTATCTCACGAACCGTGATAGTTAGACAGTTGAAATTTTCACAGATGATGTATTTCTGTTGCAGCTGTAACAACAAATACTAAAATATATAATAAAATAAATATTTAAGGGGGCTCCCATACAACAGATATGTTTTTTTTTTCGTTTTTTATAGATAATGGTACGGAACCCTTCGTGCGCGAGTCCGACTCGCACTTGTCTGGTTTTTTTACAAGGCATCTCGGTGGTGCTATATACAAGTTGCCGTAAAAATGCGTTAAAGCATTAAAATAAGAGCTTTCGCATTGACCCTTAATGGACTCAATATGACTTTGAGCCGCCTTTGACAGGACCACACCCACTCCAAACTCAAACACATCACTACTAAATACTAACAAGTGAATAATCACATCCAACAATCTTCAACTTTAACACAACTGCATAGAGTCTTAAATGGAACTATTATTATTTCATGTTCGTTCTCTTGTTTTGCGTGTGAAATGTCGTGCAACGCATGACCGCGTTGACCTCACACGTCGAGTGTAAACCTAGCATAATTACAATTTTGAGTCTTATGTCCTTATCTTAAGGTATCTTTTTTAGCCTGAACTGGTTCTTTAGAGCCTTATGATATCAGTATACACCTGCCTTCACCTTGACTTTGGTCAATGGATTTATTAGAGAAAACGTTGAGTTTTTAATCTTTTTATGAGGTAGAGTATGTAAAATATCTAAAATACAAATTCAAATCAGAAAATTTTACAGTCTATTTCAAAAGATCTTCCAAAGTTACTAAGAAAAGGTTTTGCACAGGCTTATTAACAAACTTTTTTGAAAGCTCATAGAGGACCCAGTGTGTTGACGACGAAGGACTCTTGTCCCTTTAGCCGTCGACACAGTGAATCCTCCTTAATAAAGGATCGGCAACGCACATGTGACACCTCTGGCGTTGCAGGCGTCCATGGGTCTAAGTAGCTGCATACCATCAGACGAGCCAAAAAGTTGGTATATCCAAAGATATTTTATTTAAGACCTGAACGGAATTACCTCTCTTTCTTTGCTGTTTTTTTTACCACGACGAAGGCAAACAAGCATATGGCCCCCTGATGGTAAGCAGTTACCGTAGCTTATGGCGTCTGCAACTCCAGAGGTGTCATATATATTCGCGTTGCCGACGCTTAATAAAAAGGATGATCACTGTATTGACGGCTAAAGCGACAAAAGCGCCCCCCGTCGTCAACACCCTGGGTCCTTTACTCACCGGCAGGAACACAACACTAGGAGTAATTCAAATCGGTTAAAAATGGCGTCGGTTCGTTAAACGCGTAATCACAATCAGCCTTGGGGTATGTCAAAAGACTCCTTTGCTATAAAAAAGTAGTAAAAAACTTGGGTCAAAAATCGACAGGCGTGGTGCTACGGGGGCGTGCGCGCACTTTGGGCGGGGGTGGGCGGGTCCGGCGCAGGCGCATAAATTACTACCTATTGTTGAATTCGGCGCGGGATTGTCAAAACAAAAAGTCGGTAAACACCTTTAGGCTACAAGACTTACGGCTTTTTGATTTTAAGGTCGATGTGTTAATACGGTCCACTTTTGTAGTATCTACATCTACACGGTTATTAACTACATGCCTATTGTCCAATTCGGCGCGAGCTTTTTTAGATTTGCTTGCGATATGACATTCGCTGAGCTGTGCCCTACTACACTCAGCGATATGACATTCGCAGTGCCCATATCTCTCTTCTGGACGTAGTATAAGGACATCCACGGGTGCAAAAACTCTCTGGAACGAGTAAAACTATCTTAATGTTATCAATGGCATGTGCCTAGATGCGTTGAGATGAACACCTTCCTTGATCAGTCCAGTTGAGCGTTAAAGCCGTTAAATCATAGCTCGCTTAATGAACTACAAGTGCACATCAACCGCGATTTCAATTAAGCGATAAGCGAAGCATGCTGCGTTCCGTCACTTCCGTACAGACAGTGGTTGATAGATGCGAATATCGACGGGATAAAAAATACGTCAACCTATAGGTAGCTACGAAGACAGCGCGATTGAAAGAGAAATTGTCGTTATCAGCATATCTATAGAGAACAAACATTCATACTGAGTTTATTGAGGTATAATGAAGAGTATGAATGAATGCTTTATGCCTCAAAAAATTACAGCACTGTAGAAAAAAATACATGATGAACATAAAAAGAGGCAAACAACAGGCGGTCTTATCGCTAATTACACCAATATCATAAATCCTCTATTCCGCCTTCGGAAATCGTATGTAATTACCACCATTATTGCAACCAGTAACGTAACATCAGTGTTTTATCTGTGACAGTGTGGTAAAAACGTATGAAAATTCATTACCTACGGTAACGTAATGAAAATTTGCCTCCTCTCCAACCGCCGGCACGCGCCCACCCGACCGCCGGCACAATCGAGTTGGTCATGGCGGTGCAATAGCGGTCATTCTAATGGTTTCCAAACACTTCATTTCGGATTTATAATGTGTGTAGATATAGCAGTGTACGCAACTGTACGTAATTAGGCCTTAAAACGTAACAGTTACATAAACTACTATTACCTATATCTAACATAGTTTTAAGTATCTGCATGGCTACTTGTTTACTAACCTTTTATGCATTTTGGTCCGACATAAATGATTTTAATTTTATTTTATTTTTTATAGTCCTTCTATGTAAATTAAGTACAACTACTAGAATAAACCATAGCATTTACATGCATTTGTGGACACAGTAGTCACGTTGCGTGAAAGAAAACGTCAACATAAATGTTAGTACAAAATCGTGAGTGACGTGAGTAGTTTTGTGGTTTTTTTATAATCCGTTAATGGCTTCAAGAGGCTTTATTAACTCACTATACTGATTAAAAAACTAAGTCAGTAGCTATCTGGTCTGGAAACACATAGATATTTAGGGCAGGATAATCTGTTGTTATTGTTACCTCCTCGAAGAATGCCTTTGTTTCTTGGTCAAGTCTAATTTAAAGTCTTCTAAACCGATCGCCTCATTATGACCATTCTGAACTATGGTAAGCTTATACACAGTTTATGCCGAAAACCATTGTTCACAATTTTAAATCAAGCCAAAGGAATGAGAACTAATATTCAAGAACCTAAAGTACTCTTCGAGAAAGTGGAAACCGCTGGTGTCATAACTTTTAACCGTCCAAAACTCAACCTTATGGACTACAGTGTAATGGCGCAGTTGTACCCCATCCTCCAAGCCTGGGAGAGAACCCAATCGAGAGTCATTATCAGAGGCGTTGACAACTTCAGCGCTGGGGGAGACATTAAGTGGCTCTTGTCCCCTGACCGTGACCCTACGAAATACGCATGGTTGTCCACAGGCCGCAACAATATCTACCGTATATCACAAAACAGGATTCCTTATATAGCTTTGCTGGACGGTATAGCTATGGGTTCCGCCTTTATGTTAGTCGTTCATGCCCAGTACAGAATTGCCACGGAGCGTACTATACTTTTCATGCCAGAGACGCGTATAAGCTGGTGCTCGGGGGCCCCACATTATTTGCCAAAACTGGACAAGCATTTAGGCTTCTACTTGGGCTTCACTGGTAAACGTATTGAAGGTAAGAATGCTGTGCTATCTGGAATTGCAACTCATTTTGTCCCGACCTCTCGCTTGCGATAACTAGAGGCTGAACTGTGTCACTGCAATGTTAAAGATATAGAACAATGCTTGAACTCATATAGCGAGCCACTTGGAGAATTCTCCCTAGCTTCCAATATAGAAGACATCGATTACTGCTTCTCTGCTGACTCCGTTGAAGAAGTCTTTGAAAGACTTTGCAAGCTAGATAATGCATGGTCTAGAGAGACTTTAGAGATGATGGTACCATTATGCCCAACCATGCTTAAGGTTGCCTTTCGGGCGTTAAAGATTGGAAAGAACTTAGACCTCAAGCAAGCCCTCAGGATGGAGAACCGCATGGAGTCCCGATGTATAGGCAGCTACAACGCACAGGAGGGCCTAAGGTCACTGCTTTTGGAGAAAACTGAACGTCCAAAATGGCGGCCTCTAACCCTGGCTGAAGTGACAGATGCTGAGGTCGACAGCTATTTTGAGCCACTGCCGAAAGGAGAAGAACTAAGGTTTTACGATGATGCATAGACGCTTTACGGCTGGCGTAATGAGCCATATATCATTCATCAGAAGGTTTTCGTTCCAAGGCAGATCCGATTATCCATTTGTGCTCTAGACTGTCCTTAAAATTAAATGTTCACGCCACTACTCGGAAATTGTTCACTTTTGGAAATAGGCAACTTTTCAAGAATTTGTATATTTATTGCCGTTTGTAAATTTGTCAAAACAATACACTTAATGATCTATCTATTTAACTTCTCCTAGCCGTTTTCGGCTACAGCGACTCACGACAAAAAGTCTATAAACCTACTTAGGATTCCTAAATAAACAATAGGAATCATTTATTATCGGTTTATGACCTCAATTAATGGGTTTTGTAGTGTGTTATAAATTTAAAGGAAAATTTCGTTATGAAACTAGTATTATACGTAATACTAGCGACCCGCCCCGGCTTCGCACGGGACTTTTTTGTAGACCTTTTTAAGGAATACTGTAGTACATTATTTTGATCTATCTCGTAGGGTTCTGCCAGCGTTTGCAATGTAAGCGCAAAAAAATGTGTTTATTTACGACATCCCATTCGAAACCTCTAAAATGATCAGTGTTTCTCTACTATATTAAACCTTCCTCTTCAATCACTCTGCTTATTAAAAAAACCGCATCAAAATCCGTTGCGTAGTTTTAAAGGTCTAAGCATACATAGGGACAGACAGCGGAAAGCGACTTTGTTTTATACTATGTAGTGATGATGATGATAAAATGTATCCCAGGGACCTTCTCTTTAATATTACCTACTGTTAACGCTGGCGTGACGAATAACTACAGCTAAGTACATAAACGGACAAGTCCTGACGTAATCATCATCAACGCAGAGCCAAAACTACTAAAAGTAGAAGTTTGAAAAGCACAATTTACATTTATTGTAAGTACATACTTTTTAATAGAACTTATCTGTAATGGGTTAAAGAGGCTATTTTAGAATACAAGAAAACTCATTATAAGTATTTTTAGAACTTCACCCTTAATTTGATATTATTTTCCGTGAACTAATTAAGAATAGATAGGTATTTTAATCCCATCAAAAACATAAATGTGAAAGGCTGCCAAGTTCGATACTATGGGAATGCTTCGCCTATAAAAGAAGTGAGATCTGAATAAGTACCAAGTTCCATAAAAATACCTCAAATCATAAATAGTTATAGGAATGTACACTTGATTTCCAGCAGTTTTTAAGGTACATTTTGAATAAGTATCACGTTACATAGAAATACCTAAAATTATAATAGTCAGAGAAACGCACACCGGTTTTTTTAGCAGTTTCCTGATAACATTTATTATTTTCAGTACTTTTTAATGATGTTACTTGGCAAGTTTTCACACACCACACACCTTTCAATGCAATGAATCGACACCTTTGGACTGCAATGTGTCAAGTATATAATTTTCTATTAAAACTTGCCAAGTTACATCATTAAAAAGTACTGAAAATAATAAATGTTATCAGGAAACTGCTAAAAAAACCGGTGTGCGTTTCTCTGACTATTATAATTTTAGGTATTTCTATGTAACGTGATACTTATTCAAAATGTACCTTAAAAACTGCTGGAAATCAAGTGTGCATTCCTATAACTATTTATGATTTGAGGTATTTTTATGAAACTTGGTACTTATTCAGATCTCACTTCTTTTATAGGCGAAGCATTCCCATAGTATCGAACTTGGCAGCCTTTCACATTTATGTTTTGATGGGATTTCATTTATTTTTGTTAGGTGTAGGTTCTTTATTATTTTTTTATCACTTTTGCTTTAGGAAATGTCTCATTCCACTTAGGTATCTACTTTATACTATACACTTTATACTAAGCGTCTAATTCTATTTTACTATTTATTTATAGGTGATTTTTACAAATAAACTGGCTCCCTACACCTATAAAATGTACCTACTTACATATAATTACATACATCAATAACGTACTTTATTCTGTTTGTAAAAGTACGCTACCTACATAGATAATTAATAACTTGGTAATACCTACCTACCAGTAGGTATTATAATTGGTGGCCTATTATGTAGCCCTAGGTGTGCAACATCCCATCTCATCCCGTGGCGTATCGGAGGGTGAGATGGGCAGTAGTATATATAATTCCATCTTAGAGTATATATGATTTCCATGTTCTTGAATCTGCGATTTGATTAGTTGTAAAATTAGAAATTATTTAGACTATGCGAGAAAAAATTGTCTTTTCATTTTTGTTTGACTGATTTAGCGCACCTAGTGTACCTAGTGACCTGCTTTATACTTCGTAAATCGTGGGTTCGGTTCCCGCAACAGACACACACAGAGTGGTGAACAATTTTATTGTTCTTGTCTTTAAGACAAACATGTATTGTCTTAAATTGGTATGTATCTAAATTTAAATAAGTCTTATCTCATTTCCACTCCATACCTACTTATAGTAGAACAAAATTACACATTCGTTGTTTTCGAAACTGACTCACACTTGGCCGTTTTCAGATTTTTACTTTATTTCGACCTAAAGACAAACCTTCGAGCCAAATTTCAGGTCGGTACGACCATTGGAAGATAGACCCACTTAGTTCATTATGACTTCATAGTAGAACAAAGTTACACCTTCGCTATTTTTAAAACTGACTCACACTTGGCCGTTTTCAGATTTTTCCCTTTACTTTGACCTTAAGACCTATCTCCATGCCAAATTTCAAGTCAGTACGACCATTGGAAGTGGTCTAGGTTTTTGATGAGTCAGTGAATCAGTGAGTCAGTGAGTGTATAGTAAAAATAGCGATTTTCTGACGTCAATATTTCAAGAACTGCTATAGGTAGAATAATGGAATTTTGTATTCTAGACAATTAAGGGGATGTCAACAGACACTCGAAATTTCATATGCGTAGATAAAATATGTTTTGAGTTATAGGGTGGTCGAAATTGGCCCGAAATGGTTCGTGTAATATAACCCACGGCCGGTGTGTCGCTTTTTTTTGCTCGAACTTGGCGGACACACTGCCGTGTGTCTAGATTTACGTTGACTTACGTTTTACGTAAAGTTAAACATGAAGTAACATGTTTGAAACAATTTCGACTTAGTTATCATGACCATTATTAACGACCGACAAAATAAAACAAAAGATACCGCCTCACGGGTTTGGCCTTAAGTGGCAATCGACAAAAGTGGTCTGTTGGTTCAACATAGTTGTATGCCAGTAGTATCTTGATCAAGATACTCTTTGTCCTTAAATGACATATTCATAAATTATAAAAAACAGCGCGTACGAAGTCGCGGGCAGAAGCTAGTTAGTTATCCATAAAATAATTTTAGAAAGAGAGGTTAGGTACTATATCTTTAATATATTTCACTGTTGTTTTACTGTTATACTTGTTTATATACAAAAAAGTGTTACCTACATACTTCAGACATACTACTCGTATATTGATAAGATGTCGGAGTTGGCACAGCTGCACAGCCATAACTGTATAAATACCTATGACACGCCTGTACTTGTACATATGTATACAATACGCATAGCACTTGTTCAGAAGACATTAGTTCATCATAGCCATTACAATGTACGTTTCGAAGTACAGACTACGCAGCACCAGCATTTATCAGTCGTGGATCAGAACTGCACATCACAGAAAATTAAGCACCAATGAAGAACCTCCTGTCTTGTTCGACAGAGTTGGAACGGCTGGCGTGATTACACTGAACATACCAAAGAAATTGAATGCCATGCATAACAATGTTTGGAAGCATCTTCTGCCGCAGCTAACAGTCTGGGAAAATAATAAATCAAGAGTTATCGTCAAGGGCGCTGGAAATGCCTTCAGTGCTGGAGCCGACGTCAAACTGCTTTCTTCGTCCGACCTTGAAACTAATAAAGTATATATTAGTACTAGTTTTCAAGGCTTGTATCTCGTATTCAAATATAAAATCCCTTATATAGCGCTTATGGATGGTGTAGCGTTCGGCAGTGGCTTCACTTTAGCAGTGAACGGACAGTATCGTGTTGCTACTGAGCGGACTCTAGCCGCCTTTCCTGAGACCAGAATTGGATGGTTGACGGACGCTTCTGCTACTTATATCCTGCCGCGTATGAAGAATCATTTGGGATATTATTTGGGTTTAACAGGAGAGCGGTTGAAGGGGAAAGATGTGGTTTTATCTGGATTAGCGACACATTTCGTTCAAAGCGCACGCTTAAATAAACTTGAGATTGAATTATGCGATTGCAAAATTGAAGAGATAGAAGCTTGTTTGGATGAGTTCAACGAAGCGATTGGAGAGTTTTCCTTAGGACCAAATATGAACGATATTGATTACTGCTTCTCCGCTGAAACCGTTGAAGAAATTATAGAAAGACTATTAAAGCTAGACAATTCCTGGTGTAATAAAACATTAGAGACGCTCTCTCAAGTGTGCCCAATTATGTTAAAAGTGAATTTACGCGCGCTGCAATACGGAAAGACTAAAGATATCAAGGAATGTCTTAAGATGGAGTATCGTGTTCTGTCGCGTTGCGTAGGAAGTCACAACGGTCTGGAAGGAATGAGAGCTGTTTTGGATAGAAGTCGGAAACCGAAATGGCGACCCGCCGCGCTCAGTGAAGTTTCTGATGCTATCGTAGATAGTTACTTCGTTCCGATGAAGGAGGAAGAGGAACTCACGTTTTTCGATGACTAAAGCGTTTGTTTTGTGACAGTTGAAAATACCTCTATCAACAACCTATACGAGTGTGAGTTTTATGAAAATAAACAAGTATATGTTGTTTATATTGCTGTGTATTGTGTTGTGTCCTTGAGGAAAGATTTGCCTGGCAACATTGGACATTACTGGTTCTATCTGTAGAAACAATTCATCATCAAACACTTAAGAGCCATGCTCTTGTCGGTGCAACTCAAAGTGGGCTCTCCATTTGCTTCGGTCCCAGGCCTCCTCTTTGATCTCTTGGTACGACCTGACCTAAACATTATTTTTAATTTGGTCTATATAATTAATTCTAGGTCTTCCCCTTCCTCGCCTTCCTTCCATTTTTCCTTCAACTATCTTCTGTATAAAGTTGTCATGTCGTATGAGGTGGCCCAACAAACTCCACTCCATCTTAAGACATTCCTTGATATCTTTAGTCTTTCCGTATTGCAGCGCGCGTAAATTCACTTGAAACAATTATAACAATTAATTAATTAATTATTAATTAACAATTATTATGGAAAGGAGGATTCAATGCTATATTGCACACCTCAAAAATTACACCACAGTAAAAATATAAACTTTAATGCTTTGATTAAAGTAAAAAGAGGCTTTAATGTCATATTTTTCTGACGCTTTGTGTAAATTGTGAAAGTAAGTACATTTTATTTTGTAATTAGTGTTTTAATCATAGACATAAACAAAAAGGAAGATGAGTGACGTTCATAGTAAACAAAACTTAAATGTGGTCCCACCACCTATACACTTGTAAAATGCTACACACCGCTATAATGTATGTGCATCATTGGCAAAAAAGATAACGGGTACATCCAAGGGAGACCTCCATATTTTGCGCATTGCACAAAGTGTGACTGAGAGACTGCCACACGACTAATTCAATATAGGTCCCGGAACCAATATTTGATGGCACACAATCGAGCGCCTGGTACCATATCTCCGTTTTTGTATAAATCAATGGTTTTAATACTTTTAATTAGTAGTTTTGTTTACCACCACAAGAGCAATCAATCTTTGCACCCAAAGTAGCTTAGATAACAAGAAACAATTTATATCATTATTTCATCCGCAAACTGAAATATAGGTAATTAAACTAATTAAGTATTTTAAGATAATAATGTAGATATATCCTATTAATTGTGTATTTGAGCAGCAATTTAAGTTATTTCATCAGCAATATGTCATCAGCAAGTATGTTCGCCATCAAATCTATCGGAGCGGCCAAGGTACTCAAAAATATCTAACATGCACTTTATCGCTTTGACAATAGAGGCGTTGTTCAGATATTTATGACCAACTTGGCCGCTCCGATATATCTGATGGCGACTGTAGAATCAATACTATATTCATAAATGAACCAATTTAACAGTTTGATAAGAGACTGACGATCCCTCAGTCAAACTTTTCCTACAGTTTTGTGCGCTAATGTTTTTTTAACCCCCGACGCAAAAAGAGAGGGGTGTTATAAGTTTAACGTGTATGTCTGTGGTATCGTAGCTCCCAAACGGATGAACCGATTTTCGTTTAATTTTTTTTGTGTCATAGATAATTTTATCCCGAGTGTTCTTAGCCATGTTTCATGAAAATCTGTTCAGCATTTTGAAGGTCATCAGCTCTTTTCTAGTTGATGAGGGGATCTGACTAACTTCCTTATGTCCGATCGATTCGAAATTTGGTACCGTGTTACTTCAATAATATTGAAAGTATATGGTAAGGTAACCATGACCTGATCAACCGTTTGAAGATCATCAGCTCTTTAATAGTTGATGAGGGGATCTGACTACCCTCCATATGTCCTATCGATTCGAAATCTGGTACCGTGTTACTTCAATAATATTGAAAGTTAAAAATATGATAAGGTCAACTCGGTCTCTCAAGATTTAGGTAATACCTACTTTAAAAAGGATAAAATAAAAAAAATATTAAAATCCCCCGACACACACAATGAACTCTAAAAACTAACAAATAATATTTTAAACCTATTATAATTATTATCGTCTCATATATTATGTAAGTACAAATATTTTTATTTTCCAAGCGTCGTCGTGTCGGGGGACCGCTACGTGAGAAAAACAGGTGTAGTATTTTGGTATTTTGGTAGGTGGAAAATAAAAATATTTGAACTTACATAATATATGAGACGATAATAATTATAATAGGTTTAAAATATTATTTGTTCGTTTTTAGAGTTCATTTGTTGTGTCGGGGTTTTTTATTTTATTTTTAGCACTAAGATTATTAGTGAGTATACTAAGTATGTATAAGGCTCAAATGGCCGTATTTGATGTTAATTTCAACTAGATACTACATAGTTTCACGCGTTCTAGAGAAAGGGTCTTGACATACAGACAGACGGACAACAATGGGATCCTATTCGCTATGTGCGAGCATCGTCGGGGTAACGTGACCGATCGCACAATGCGACAAGAAATGAAACTGCAAAGGGACATCACCTATGTCATCTCAGCTCGCTCAACTGCCAAAATAGTAAATCAGGCAGAGACATCTAAATATATAAAAGTAGAAACTGACTGACTGACTGACTGACATATCAACGCACAGCCCAAACCGCTGGTTCTAGAGATTCCAAATTTGGCACGTAGGTTCCTTTCCTTATAAGGTCTAGGGATGCACTAAGAAAGGATTTTTCAAAATTCACTCCTTAAGGGGGTAAAATGGGGGTCTAAAGTTTGTATGGCGAATCAGATTTGTTAGACTATTTTATTCGAAACTTCACACGAGTATTCCTAACGATAAATTAGTAAATACGTGTTTCAAGTTTTTTGTAAATTCAACCCCTAAAAGGGGCGAATGTCGTCACAAAGTCTGAAAATCAACATGGGTATCGTATCCTTTTTGAGTACTTGTAGTACGCGGGCGAAGCCGCGGGAAAAGGCTAGTTTCATATAAAAAGGTGATATCAGACGGTTCACTGGAATGAACGTCCACTCGAGTTAATGCATCTTCTTTCATTCCATGTTCACACGCAATGAAAAAAAGAATATTCACTTATTTCTTAGTTCACTATGTCGTCGAATGAGGTTGTGGGACCCGGATAAAATTAATTTGCGATTACTTAATCATTAAAAAAATAACAAAAAAGAAAGAAAAAAACGTAGAAGGTGGGTGAGACCGTGGATTGCTACAAGAAATTTATTTGGAACCTCAGGACCCCTATTGTATTTGCCATATGTAAGCTGTTTGTAGCGACAAATAGAAAGACCTTTCTCAGGGTCAAATAGAAAGTTGTCAGGCTTTACATGATGCAGTACTATGACAAAATATGTTGATAAAAAAAAGATTTCGCTTGATACTTCTGCCGCTCGCGCACCATAACTTGTGGACCATAATTGCAGTACTAGACTGCAGTTGGGTGGTTGTAGGGGACCGTTTTTGAGAGCTATGTTTGTGTATATTTACTGAGAATGCCGTCCATAATTTTATTTCGTCGCAGCATTTTTTCCTGTTTTATCGTGATATGATCTTTAACCCTAACAAGGCTTAGTTTCCCCTCTGGGTTGGAAGGAGAGATGGCAGTTTCTTCCGTAAAAACTAGCACTTAGGTTGCCGAGTGAACCCCAGGTTCAATTGAGCCGTAGCAAAAAACCCTTTGGCCGGTTTTTGCCAGGAAGATAATTTCCCATTTTTTCCTCAAGATTTTTTTAAACTACGTCGAAAGAAAATCCACGTTTAAAAATATTTTCTGGGTTGTAATAAATCAAAGAATTTGGAGAAACAGTAAGAACAGATATAGAGACAGACAGACTTTGATCAGGAAGCGTAAGTTATCACAAGTATTTCAACAAGTACAGTTGAGTGCTAATCATAATTTAGTTTTTAAAAAAGCTTTAAGTAGTTGTAAACAAAACACTCAAGTATATTCCATAGATGTCTTAAGAATAATATCGACATGCATTTTTAGCAGCATTATACCATCAAGCGGGCGAAGGACGTCAATTGTAACACGTGACAAATTTGTATACAATAATATATCCATATTATGCATATAACAGAAGCGAATTTACCCCTTTGAGGGATCTTTTCCTGTTAATCTTTGAGCAGATGAGAGAAGTGAAAAGAGGTTGACAAATTTAAATAGTAAAACTTTAAGGAGGTAACAGAACGGCTTGAAATGAAATGGGTGCGCGTTGGCGAACTCGGCACTTAAAAGGATATTAAGGATACGAGTATAAAGCTTGCTCTTGTCGTCGGTGAGTGTACGTGATAATGTATTGAGAACATCAGTATCAGCAGGGGTAACCTCTGTAACCTTTCCCTCTATAAATGAACGCTCATTGCTAGTCGGCTTCAGTCTCGTCCGCTGAAGCTAACACGGTCGCCGTGCGACCGTCTGCGCAAATCGGGTTCTGTTTTCAAAGATGGATACCCGAAACGACGTCACTTTATGTGACTCGCACAAGTTCAAACTCGTTAAACTCAATGTAATAAAGTTTGCGTATATGCACCTAGCTGCATTGTATGGAATCTATTTATGTTTTACGTCCGCTAAATGGGCGACAATACTATGGGCATTCTTATTATTGGAAGGCGCAAAACTGGGAATCACGGCTGGAGCACACAGACTTTGGTGTCACAGAGCATACAAGGCCAAGATGCCACTGCAGATTATCCTCTTGATTTTGAATAGCATCGCGTTTATGAATACAGCCATTTATTGGGTGAGAGACCATCGTATACACCACAAGTATACCGACACGGATGCTGACCCACACAACTCAAGGCGCGGCTTCTTCTTTTCGCAAATAGGATGGTTGTTCGTTCGCAAACACCCGCAGGTCATGGAAAAAGGAAAAACAATTTACATGGATGACATCTTCAGCAACAAACTATTAGTATTCCAAAGAAAGTACGCCATTATAGTTATCGGACTGTGGGCGTATGTTATACCAACAGTTGTCCCAATGTATTTTTGGAATGAGAGTTTGAACAATTCCTGGCATATTTGTACGATGCTCCGTCACGTTCTCACGATCAATCTCATTTTCTTAGTCAACAGCATCGGACATAAATGGGGAAATCGACCATTTGACAAAAGTATCAGACCTGTTGAGAATGTTGCAGTATCCATTTTGTCTACAGGAGAGTGTTTCCACAATTACCACCACGTGTTTCCATTTGACTACAAAGCGTCTGAACTCGGAGACACCATGTTCAACGCCGCTACCATATTCATCAACTTCTTTGCCTGGCTTGGTTGGGCTTATGACTTGAAAATAATTCCGGATAAGATGATCATTGCGAGATCGCAGAGAACAGGCGATGGGAAGAACATATGGGGATGGGGAGACAAGGACCAAACCGAAGAAGAAACCAAGAGTGTAGAACTGTTGTATTGTAAAGGTTAGATATTGCCAGATACCAGGGCAACCATGTTCAACTATAATTAATCCCATTTCCCAAACAAGGTGTGTAAAAACTGATACGCTCTTTCCCACAAGCTTTTCGGGTCATTATGAAACAAATTTGGTTATCCTTAATCGTGTCTCGAACTTTTTAAACACTGGGTTACCTTAAATCTTGTAGCAAATCAGATTATTTGTTGAATATTTTTTTCATTCTTGAAATAAATATTAATTGAATAGTGCTTTTTGTTTATTTTGTATTTGCTTTGTAAATTTAGATTGTATTTTTTTTATGTGGTAACATGTAAAAGCTGTGTGATGTTTATCATAATAAACAATTTGAATAGATGTCATATACCTATCTTCAGATAAAATTACCAAGTCCGCGTAGTAGTTTCAAATTCAGATAATTGAGAAAATACAACTGGCCACCGTAACTTGGTGGTGTAGAGGCCAGGGCGTCAGCCGCGAAAGCTGAAGACTCCGTTTCTAATACCTCCTCGGATACCGGAGAACTTGGTCACTTTTCCTGAAGTATATGACATTTATTTCAGTTTATAACTAGGTTATCTTACCTATTACTTATCATTTAAACTATGTAATTGACAATTGTACACTAAATGACTTGTTTACGTTCTTACTATGTTAATATGTTTTATGTTAATATATAATCGTACTCAATAGACATTGTATTTAATGACTTGCTTAATGTAACCTAACGTTGTTACTAGGCCAAATAAATAAACTTGAAATTATTTAATTAATATACAGTAGACTACTTTGCAGTTATCATTGAACATTGGACTAACTGATACTAAGTATAGCAAGGAGATAAAGATTCGCATATATATCAGACAGAAGCAGAACTCAAAGATATTTACGAGCGATGCCTGTCAAGTCAACTGATAGCTGACTGTTCTATTTTAGAAAATGGGTGAAATGCGTCGTAACATTTACAAAGATTGCATATACTATTGAATAACAGGAGATGACATCCCTAAGAAATTCTTTGTCCCAAAAGTTGTAGTGAAAATCACTACAAGTTTATACTACTCTTTGATTCTGTCATAGCTGTCAACCGCCAAACATGGCACATAAAAGTCGTTGTAGTGAAAATCACTACAAGTCTATACTACTCTTTGATTCAGTCATAGCTGTCATTTTAGATATTAAAATCAATCAATCAATTTAGACAGTAAGTTATGTATAAGGAATGAGACTGTATTGACTCCACAGTCAAACTATAAAATATAGTTTTGTGGAGCGATGATTTATGTTATGTTTGTACCATGTTTAATAATTAAATTAAAAATTAAATTAAAAAAACCGCCAAACATGGCACACACTTTTTTCTAGTAGTTAGGGTTTACTTTCAGTACAAAAGTGAAAAAAATTGTGGGCATCGAGAAAAAGTTGTGAATTTTTGACCATGGATAGAGTGCCCTACGATGAATATTTTTTAGTATTGGATGTCCATAATTTTTTTTGACCTTCACGTCAAAATCAGGGGTCCCGTGCAATATGTTATTACTCTATGGTTAAGGCTGCTAGGGGTTGTGTGGTATCATTTCCGTATAAAACAGACCAGCAGAATTCATTTTTGATAATAAAAAAGTAAAAATCTAACGTTTCTAATTGATTTTCCATACTTATTATGGAGAAAACATATACACCACGACGCGAATGATTTCTTTTCGCGTAGTTTTTGTAAAGTAAAAGCTTTAAAATTGTATATATTTAAAAATTGCATTAAATATGCTTTCTTACGATATTTTTTGTATTTAAAAATAAATGATATTTATTAGTTATACAATGTTCTAAACAATATTATTTTTTGGAGTGTTTTTCCTCTCCGCAGAGCTTTTTTTTTAGTTCCGATTTTTATTTTTTTATTATTAAAAATGAATTCTGCATGTCTGTTTTATACGGAAATGATACTACACAACCCCTAGCAGCCTTAACCAGAGGGTAAAAACATATTGCACGAGACCCCTGATTTTGAAGTGACGTGAAGGTCCAAAAATTTTACGGACCTCCAATACTAAAAAATATTCATCGTAGGGCACTGTATCCATGGTCAAAAATTCAGAACTTTTTCTCGATGCGCACAATTTTTTAAATTTTGAGCTCTGCTATAGATGTCACATCTAGTAGAATACATAATAAATCCATGGCATATACACGGGAAAATTTGACGGGTGCCGCTGTAACCTGGGTAGCCTAATAGGGCGTCAGCCGCGAATGCAGAAGACGCTGGTTCGACTCCAGCCCTGGGCACCCGAGTCATTCGTCCCTTTTTAAGTAGATAAACATATTATGATGTCTGTTTAAGTTCATAGCGTAATATAGTAGAAGTCATACATAGACTAATAACCCAAGACTCCGCATAGCCGGGCGACCCCCGCTGCCACGCTCGAAGTAATTTTGCCCTATAGTGAGACACTAATTTATTGTAAGTGACAGTAAACATAGTACGTCTCCATGGCAACCATTAATGTCTGACTCTCTCTCTTACGCCCCACGGAACAATGGCACGTTCCCTGTCTAGCATTGCGTGTTCCCCTCCCGCACCCCTTCTTTATGGCAGCTCAGGTTTCAAAGAAATAACACGCGGAGTATAGAGATATTTTGTATATGAAGTCATACAATTATTTAGTCTTTCAATTAACCAATTCAATCATTAAATACCTTATTTCGCTAGAAGAAGAGATACAAAAGAACGACTCTTCGTTCGTTTGTTTTAACATCGAATCCCTAAAACTGTCGAAATATATTCTTTGACGATCAACACCTAAATTTATTTTATAAAGAAAGACAATTAATTCATTTACATTTGGAAGTCTAATACATTTAGGTTAATGAAAATCTTGCACAGTATATAAATATTTATTTAGCTCTGATAGTGGCAGTTGTAGCAGTAAAAATACGACTTTCCGTGAACATTAGATTTCCTTTGGCATGATTATTCCTTAGGACCCAAGGATGGATTTGAGAAGTGGAGCCACCAAGATTTTTGATGTAATTTTTTAGGTGGGGAGGCTCTCAACTTTATCTTGATAACTATATCAGTTATGCTACTAGGCGAAGTTAAATATCGTTTTCGTATAAATCGGGGATGCCGAATTCATTTATGGTATAATTTTGACACCGTTCCGAATCAAAAACATGTAAAATAAAAAGAATACTTATTTTGGGATTCCCTATTTCACAAGGAAAAAGTCCATAACTTATAAACAATTATGATCTCAAAAAACATTTTGATTTGAATTTTTCCATTAATTTAATTTTTAGCACCGTCAACAGTTTTATTTACTACATCCCGTATATATATCGTTTTAATTTGACATTAGATTTTTCTTAAATGAATGAATAATAGGGCTCTCTAAAACATCCTTTATTTTTTCAAGATTCATAATTGTTTATAAGTTATGGATTTTTTTCTTGTAAAAATGGAATTTCAAACTAAGTTATTTAAGCTAAACTGATGAAGATATCAAGATAAAGTCAGCCTCTCACCCCCCTAAAAATTTACATCAAAAATCTTGGTGGCTCCACTTCTCAAATCCATCCTTGGATCCTAAGAAATAATCATAGCATAGGAAATCTTCGGTTTACGAAAAGCCGTATTTGACCTTTTCATGTCGTGTGCAAACGCAACTATGAGACAGACACGACTTATTTGCATTGAATACGTTTGTATACCGATAGTTGTTTGCACGCATTTAGGCATTTTTTGTACAATAGGTACCACTTTTTAATTAGATTTTTTTTTCTGTTTAATACTAAGAATCGCGAGCACTTCGATAATGAAAGGAGAAAAAATGTGTCAAACTTCAACAGAATCGCTGCAACTAAACGCAAAAATATGTAACACGCTCTTATTTGTAGGGCCATAAGAGCGTGTCATATATTTTTGCGGCCTTCGTCTGCAGGGAACCTAGAAAATCGAAATTACATTATCTGCGTCCCTTTCACTCGAATCTGCAAGTGTGATAAAGTGGGAGATAACGAAATTTCGATTTTTGAGGTTCAGCAGGTCTCCATAGCAGTTTAGCGAGGAAATGCAACGAGAATATTTAATGTGGACGTTTGAGCCTGGTACATAAAAAATAAACCGGAAAAGTGCGAGTCGGACTCGCGCACCGAGGGTTCCGTCCAAACCTTTAGGTACATATAGGGGTACTAACTTTAATATTCAAAAAGATAGAAACAGGTGGAACCGTTTGGAGGAGGCCTATACCCAAACAGGGGTTCTTGCAAGAAAAGAATAAAATAAAATTAAAACTAGTTAGTGAAACATTTAGAAGTAAGAAGAATATACCTATTAACTTTACTATATATATAAAAAAAAAATGTAAAAAAACTACATTAGATAATACTTAAATTGTACTTTTGATATTAAGCAAGAAATAAAGGCTTTTTTATTTTTATTTTTTATTTTATTTTATAACTTTAATATTATTAAAAATATTTTTATTATATGATGTAACAAAAAATTTACGGGTTTCGCAATTTTTCCTTTATCGTACCAAATTTCTAAATTCTGAGTTCACGGGAAGTACCTACCCTGTAGGTTTTGATTCCCTTGCGAGTTTCGAAAATGTACGGAAATTTGCGGCATAAACGGCTGTATCTTTTGATTGCGTTGGCTTAGAAGTTTGATTTTTTCACAGCTTCAAGGGACAGTAGTCCTGAGTATTGATATAAATTTTAGCTTGATACCTCCACGCGTTCCTGAGAAAAAGGGTCTTGACAGACGGACGGACGGACGTACGGACGGACAACAAAGTGAGCGTATAAGGGTTCCGTTTTTTCCTTTCGAGGTACGGAACCCTAAAAATACTGGTTGTCTGTAAGAAATCGCTCATTAGCGATAAGACCGCCTGTTGTTACCTCTACCTAAATTTATCTAATTGTAAAATTTGTGCTTGTAACTGTATGAGGTGTGCAATAAAGAGTATTTATTATTATTATTATTTATTAAATACTGAAGAACAAATAAAATTACACTACCACACCGGACATCGGAGCATCGGAGGCCTAGGTCACTTTTTCTTTTGTGTGACATCTTCGCCTTTGTACTTAGTTTATTTTTCTTTTATCATGTTTGTATTATTACTTTTTAATGTAAAATAAAGTTTAAAAAATACTGGTTTTTTTTATATTTAATTACTTAGTTTGGTTAAGTGTTATCTTAAGTTCTTTTTGTACGCAAAGTAGTTTTAAGTTGACAATATATTCAAAATACTATATATTGTTTCATAAATAAATAAATATACTTTATCTCTTAACAAACGCCGTCTTAGTTTCTAGTAGTCCGACGTAGAATTTCGCAAAGCCCCTAAATTGATGCTTCCTAGTTAATGGACTATTTGCAAAAGAACCCTGTTCTCGTGAACCCAATTCGATCTTGACCATTTTTTCCCCATACATAGTCAGTTCGTATTCCGCATTACCATTAAGCCACTGACTGATTGGACAATAAACTAAGAGGTCAGATCAATCTCGCTACTGAATACAATCCTAAGGACCGCATGGTAGCTAGGGTTGACAGTTGTCAAGATTTTCCGGGGCGAGAGGTTTTTACACGACAGCTAAAATAATGGAGTAAAATGTGTTTCAGATTCACTTTACAACACGTATGACAAGTCCGGTTTTCTTACGATGTTTTCCTTCACCGAAAAGCGCCTATTAAATATCAAATAATATTCCGTACATAAGTTCCGAAAAACTCAGTGGTACGAGCCGGGGTTTGAATCCGAGATCTCCGGATTGAAAGTTGGACGTCTTACCGCCAGGCTACCAGCGCTCGTTTAAGACAGCCATTATTATGCCCTGTTTAAGAGATATAACCAGAGCTCGGATTTTTCACGGCAAAACAAAACACTAGCGTAATTTAGCCAGTGCTTGAAATATTATTTTATCGATATCGATAATTCAGAACTAGAAGAAATAAAAGTCACCAAATAAAATTAATATGTAATAAAACTAATAAAAACATTTGTATAAAGTTACTATATTAGAAACAGACGCAATTTCTTCTTCAAAATCTACGTCAGTACACACAGCAGCACAAGACATTTTATTTGGGTAATAGGATATAACTTTATTGCACAAAACTAACAGTAAAAACTTAAACTACTTAAATATAAAGCTAAAACAAAAAATAAAACTACTAAAAATAAATATAAATCTAAATTTTCTTATAAAAAAAACCCCCATTTATAAAAAGAAAACCCCGTCTAACAGGTCAGCCTGCGGCATGGACGCCGTTATGCTGGCTGCGTTTCCTCTCTTTACCGTCAAGGCGATACGTTGAGAGAAGTACGCGCCAGCCCTGGGGTCCCCTGTAGTGTCAACCAGCCGAGCCGATATCTTGTTCTTGAGCATGATAAGTCCAAAGCCAACGTGCTAAAAGTATCTCCAACTAACACTGGTAAATTTGTGGCAGCCCTAGCATTGCGCAAAAAGCACCGGCTCCCGCGGTGGTCGATTTACTGTCCCTATAATAACTTATTGACGTCTAAGATAGGTCTTTTTTACCACACCGGCCACTGCAATACCGCCCTTATTCCCCTCCCTTAAGGTCTACCTTAAGTCTTTGTATGCGGCGGTGCGTTTGTCAGTCCGTCTGAAATGCGGAACCTGCGCATACAGAGACGTGTGAAAAATAAAGACTGATATGATGACACAAACACACGTGGTATGTACACATGCATCAGTTATACCGTAAACTTTTATATCGATAAAAACTGTATGCAAATTAGCGGTATATTACAACATTTACAATCACATATAGGTAACACTCCTGAAATGGAGGGATGGTAGAGCCCGAATGGGGGAGTACCTTCACCTTACAGAAAACCACAGCCAAACAGCTCTAGACCCTACACTCATAGTGTTGTGTTCCTGCTGGTGAGTAAGGTTGCCAAAGAGGACCCAATGTGCCATGTTGACGGTGAGGGACCCTCTTGTTCCTTTAGCCGTCAACACAGTGAATCCTCCTTTTTTTAAAGGGTCGGCAACGCGCATGTGACACCTCTGGAGTTGCAGGCGTCCATAGACTACGGTAGCTGCTTACCATCAGACGAGGTTGTATGCGTGTTAATCATCGACGTTATTATACTTACTTCAATTTATAACTATTCCAAATCACAAAGCGATATCGTAAGTATAGATATAGGTATTCAACCTTTTTTCGTAAGGAACGCTAAAAGACACCTCATCTAAGTACTCATTTGTTTCCAAGATTTTATAGTGAAGTTTAATCTGAAGTCATTATTTCATTATGTCAAAAATATCGATGTCAATTGTACAGGAATTCACGCAAAAAGTTTGCAAGCAAATTACCAGTCGGTATTTGTAACCTGTCTCTGTTCACAGTTGAAATTAAAGCCGTTAGTTATAATGTCCCGTTGTATAATTGAATACGTTGCAGCTGCATACATTTCTAATAAAGCTCAATAAAATATGGTTTCGCACAGTGACTATTTAAATTACTTAACCACAATCCACCGGCTGTTTACTGAAAGTAACTTCAGGATTTAGAAACTTATAGAATAGAAATAGTTTATTCGCAAACACATAAAACGAGAAAGTGCCACGAAATGGCCTCATTTCAGCATGATGCTGGCGGTTGTTAGCGCTGATCATCCGATGAGACCATCAGGTGAAAACATATCTAAAGCCTGACCAGAAATATATGATTATTATCAAGAGGGCGCTATTATTCTCATTTATATGGCAACAGTTCAATATAGCCATAGAGCGTATTATTTATCTATGGCATAGTGACATCTTGATTTGTTTACCTGTCAGCTCTGATGTTAATTTGAAAATGTTTCACGGCGAAATAGTTTCATTTCCCGAGCGTATTATTTACAGCTGTTTATTACATACACTATTTACAATGTTTCTTGCTCTTTACAATGTTATTGACTATGAATAATTTTGGGATATTTTTGTCTTTTATATTTAATATTCAACACTTTAAATAAATAAATAAATAAAATAAAAAGCCTTTATTAGTTCTCTGCGGTACAGTAAGGTAATAAAATAGTAATAATAATAAAATTTATGTTATTATGATCGCAGGGACCCCTCGTCGGGTGAAGGCCTCCTCCAGTTTTTGCCAGTATTTCCTGTCTTGAGCTTTCTGTAACCAGTCTTTGCCAGGTGTGGACACGATTTCATCGAGCCATCTTTCCTTGGGCTTTCCTCTTTTTCTTTTTCCCGAAGGACCGCGCCATAGAGTACTTATTTTTGCCCACCTTTCTTTGTGCATTCGCGCTGTATGGCCGCACCACTTCCATTTTAATTTTTGTGCGAAAGTTAGGGCGTCTATTATTCCAGTTTTCTTCCTTATGTCTGTATTCCTTTTTTTGTAAATAAGCTTAAAGTTTAAAACACTTCGTTCCATGGCACGTTGACAGCGTTGTATTTTATTTCTCGCGTCGTTGTTGAATATCCACGACTGGCATGCATAAGTCAGACTAGGCAAAAGGCAGGTGTCGAGAACTTTTTTCTTTAGCTTCATGGACATGTTTGATTTTAAAATTTCTTTATATTTCCAAAATTTGTTCCATGTAATGGCAATTCTTCTCGAAATTTCTTCGGTTTTCCTATTTTTGTTAAAAGAAATTAATTTGCCCAAGTAGACATACTCTTGAACATATTCTAAGGCTCTTGAGTTCACTTTTATTTCTCTACAAATAGAGTTTGTTATAATCTTTGTTTTTTGTATGTTTAACTCTAAGCCTATGTTTTTGCTGACGTGGTTTAAGTCATTTATCATTGTCTCTAAGTCGCGTGCCGTTTCCGCGAAAATCACGATGTCGTCTGCGAACCGTAAGTTGCTTAAATATTTTCCATTTATTAATAAGCCTTTGTGGGTCCACTCTAGGTCCTTCATAATATTTTGCAGAACTGCAATAAATAGTTTTGGCGACAATGGGTCGCCCTGTTTTACACCACGCTTTATGTCTATGGGCTCACCGGTTCGATCCAGTTTGATTTTGCTTGTACTTTTACTGTAAATATCTTTTAATATTTGTATGTACGTCTCATGTACGTTTTGAGCTCTTAGTGCGTTCCAAATGCCGTAATGTGATATAGAGTCGAACGCTTTTGCGTAGTCTATGAACGCCAGGTATAACGGTCGTTTGAATTCCGTATATTTTTCAATAACTTGGTCAACTGTGTGGATATGGTCCATAGTACTAAAACTTTTACGGAACCCCGCTTGCTCTACTGGTTGATTTTGCTCTATGTTGTGGCTTATTCGTTCCTCTAAGCACATAGCGAAAAGTTTGTATATGCTTGGTAGCAGGCTGATTGGGCGATAGTTAGCTATATCTGCGTGACTGCCTTTTTTGTGTAGAAGTATTATGTTCGATTCGGTCCATTTAGTTGGTACTTTTTTTTCTTGTAAGATTTTATTAAATAGGTGCGTAAGAGGCGTCGCTATAATATGTCTAGCTAACTTAAGCGTTTCGTTGGAAATAGAGTCCGGGCCAGGGCTTTTATCTGATTTTAATTTTTCTATTTTTTTAATTATGTCTGTGGGGCTAAAATTGTGCGGCGGTGTTATACTGCTTTCGTATTCTATGTCTGTTTGCTCGGGCTGTTGGCAAGAGTAGAGCTTTCGGTAGAAGCCAGTAGCTATATTAACAATGTCTAATCGCGTCTGTTTTTCCTTAGTCTTTTTCCCATTTTTTGTTAGAGCCGGTATCCATTCTTTTATCTTGTTGAGTTCTTTAAAAGCTTTTTTCGAACTTCCTGAGCTTTCCATATGCTTTTGTATAGTTTGAAGTCGATGCTGGTAGTAGTCATTTTTTATGTGCTTGCTTGTTGTTTTGTATAGAAAAGCTAATTCTTTTTTTTGTTCCTTTGTTTTTGGTTTTATTTTTTGTAGTTCTTGCCTTTTTTTCAGTAGTTTCTTTGTTTGTTCTGTAATGACGCTTGGTTTTTTAATTTTATCTTGTGTTTTTATTGATGTTATGCTTGAAATTATATTATTCTCAAGTTTTCTGTAGTATAATTCAACATTATTTGTCTGTGTACAGGGGGGGTTGGTGGCCATGTTTTCTTTGAGGTGGTGTAGGAATTGAACTTCTTCATTTTGGCATTTAATTTGGTTGTTCTTTATACTATAACTCGCTCTGCATTTTTTTATGTTTGTTAATTTTAAAGTCCCTCGTAGGAGTCGGTGGTCGCTAGGGTAGTTGAGGTTACATATTACTTCAATATTTGTAAATCTTTTTGGAATGTTTGTTAGAATATAGTCTATTTCATTTTTTACTAGTTTGTTTGGTGAGATCCAAGTCCATCTGTTTTTTAAGTTCTTTTTGAAAATTGTGTTCATTATGGTGAGATTATTTTGCAGGGCGAACTGTACGAGTCTCTCTCCTCTCGCGTTTCTCTCCCCATAACCGAACTTTCCCATGATAGAACTTTCATATGGTTTAGTCGTTCCGATTTTAGCGTTAAAATCTCCCATCAAGATTATATTATTTTCACATGTCTGTAATGCTGCATCTATGTTATGGTAGAATTTGTCGACATCTTCTGTGCTCGCGTCTAGGGTAGGGGCGTAGACTTGAATTAATGACAATGACATTTTCCCGAATTTCATATGGAGAGCACATACTCGATCTGAGACAGGGTAAAAGTTCTCGATGTTTCTTTTATATTTAGTTTTTATTATAAATCCTACGCCGTAGTGACCTTTCTTTTCCCCTATGTGGCATAGTATGTGGTCTGCGTCTTCAAGTACTTTACTTCCTGTTCTTCTTATTTCTGCCAAGCCAATAATGTCGTATTTCATTTGCGATATTGCTTCTTTGAATTCTATAAGCCTCTCTGTTGATGATAGAGATCTGACGTTGAACGTACAGGTATATATTTGTTGTTCTGGAGGGTCGTAGTCGTTGGTTTCCGCGGTGACAAGCCGTATTGGAGGTTGTGGAGGGGTCGCTGCTAGTTGCTATTGTTGTGGTGATGAAGGGGCGGGGGCGTCAGAGGTGGCCGGTGTAGTCATGTCGATTCTAGGCGGTGTCATGTATTGAGTTATGTCCATTTTGTTTCTCTTTGGGACTTGTTGGGCCGGTTTATTAAAGTTATGTTGCTTGTCGTTTGAACTTATATTTTCAGGCGATAATGATAAGTTCCTTTTATTGCCCTTCCACTCGCTTCAACACTTTACTATAATTCAAATAAACCGCGACAATGACAATGACAGCCTATCACATGCACTCACACATGTATATCATTCTGTCAGTAAAATGATTGCCGGTGCAAGAAATTATAATATTATATAAATTAAATTATAGTTTCAATGAAATTTCGCAACATGGCGTATGATCATATATTTCTGGTCAGGCTTTATATATATCTTTTATAGTCGATTTGTTAACAAGCCTTCGATTTACGTACTGACCTAACTCAGGTAGGTTACACGCAGTTTTTAAATAGATTTTTAAACTTATTACAACCCTAGAACTGAATAAAACAAGGTAGGTATAGCCCTCACTATATCACATTCTCAAACTTTAAACTCTGGGGTAATTTTAACTAACTTAGTATGGTGTAGTGGATTCTGCATGCTCTACAACTCTGGGGCTTAGCCAAGATGACAATCGTTTGTAAAAAACGAAACGAAACGCTACCGGTATATCTATCACTCTTCCATATTAGTGCGATAGAGAGACGCATAGCGTTTCGATCCGTTTTCTACAAACGATTGTCATCTTGGGTCGGCTGCACCAAACCGTCTGTCACCGAAAACGTTTACAAAATTTTCATTGTATACCCTGCTGGGTGGGTGACGCTGATGAAACCATCATAAGTGTTTGGTGCAACTGGCTCTATGCGTCCTGGTGAACCTAAACCTGACCCTGCACCCCGCAAGGTGGTGCTTCCACCATCCACTACCATCCACTATAGTTTAAATTACCCCAAAAGGTGTGACGACTGTCTGTGTCATAGTTGTGTGATGGCCAGACCTTGTTTTCTTCTATTATGATGACACCTATCTTTTTACCAACGACGGAAAGGGATATTCATGGGTGACAAGCTGTTTGTTATCTTCATTGTTTGTTTTTGGCGAATTTCCAATTTATTACTTTGCGGTTGTTAGCAAAGGTTACATGATACACCAAAACAGTACAGTCGAGTTCTTAAATATGTGTACATTTCTTCATAAATCCATTGCAATAAGGTGAAAAAATTTACACATATTTATGAACTCCACTGTACATACATAGGATATGGCACAGTTATTTTGTAGGCGACTTTTTCAATTTTTACCTAAGGGTATGGTATGACAACAGCTAAATCCGTTCCTATCTTTTTAAGCGCGAGTGAAAGAGAAACACTGTGTTAAGATGAGAGCTCATTGCAAATTCTTCAAATGATGAAGAAAAAAAACTACGCTTTAATAGAAATTATAGAAAATAGATATTTTTTGCATTAAATATGTTGGACTTTTTTATTTGTTTCTTTTTTTCCTTTCTTCTATCGATTTATTTCGTTCAATCGTATATAGATTTTTTTAAATATATATTTAATATTTTTATTGTTTTTACTCTCCCAATACAAATTTGTTGCTGTTGTTGTTGATCCTAGGGCACCCCAGGAGGGCCTCCACAAGATCCTTCCACGCCTTTCTATACTGGGCAACCGTTTTGGCCTCTCTCCAGCTCATTCCTATGGCTCGCAGCTCGCTCTCTACGCTCCGCCGCCAAGTGTGTACGGGGCGTCCGCCGGCTCGCTTTTTATCTTTAGGCAGCCACTCGAAAGCGATACTGGCATTATTCGATGCTCGAAGGGTATGTCCGATCCATCTCCACTTCCTCAGCACTACTTCGTGGGCGATAGGAGACTGACGACACATACTCCACAAATCCTCATTTCTTATAGTCTTCGGCCAGAAGATGCGGAGGATCGACCGAAGGGACTTATTTACAAACACTTGTAACTTGTGTGTCAGCCCCTTTGTCACTCAAAAACAAACAAACAAACATACAAATTAGTTATTGCTTAAAAACTGTTTATGTAAATTCAATTTTAAGGTCATCGGCTGTTGTCAGCATCAGGGGTTAAAAAGACTTCAACGCAATTTCATCAAGAGACGTTTTTAGTAAACAGAAAAAAATTACATATTAAAATGGTCCGGTTTTCATTGATGTGCTCCCCAAAATGTTCCCTAATTCAGCACGGCGCTGGAATAAATTATCCTATTTATCCAGCACTAACGTTCCATTTGGGCCATAGTTAGTCGCCACTAACTATGGCCCAAATGGAACGTTAGTGCTGGATAAATAGGATAATTTATTTATATTACATCCAATATTATTTACATCTCCATGTAACTAACTTCCTTGTACAATAAAATCTTCCAATATAAAGGTTTCCTTAGAAATTCCCACAGTAACCGTGTGGTGATAGAAACTTCTCGCACCTTCAATTAAACAGCTCTCGGATAAATCAGATAGCGATCGAGATAATGTATACTGAATACTAGTAACGTGACCTGCGCCGACGCACCGTGAAAAGAGTAGCACAGATAGGACACTGGTTTTAATAATCTGTTACCCTGACTCAACAATATTGGATTTTTAAATACCATGACCGGGACAAACTGGTGAATTTCACAAGAGTTTCAACCGGCGGTTCATTTGTGTTGCGAATTTATGACATAAAAGTTACTAATCATTCGTAACATACGTGTTTATAAGAGTAGCACAGATAGGACACTGGTCTTAATTATCTGTTATCCCGATTCGACAATATTGGAGTTTCGTCATGTCCGTCTGTCCGTCCGTCCGTCCCTCCATCCGTCCGTCCGTATGTCACATTTGACTCGGAAACTATAAGACGTATCTTAATAAAATTTTGACATAAGGTGTATTATGTACTGAAAATAGATGTCATATACTTCAGAAAAAGTGACCAAGCCCTCAGTTTATAATTTATATACATGTATAGTAGTGTAACTACTTAAAAATTGCAAATCAAAAATATTAAACAAAATAATTTGATTTGCTTCAAGATTCGTGTATTATGTAGTTAAATTGCAGAAGAAAAAATTTTTTAGGGGGGGCGCTCCATATATGTAACTAAATTTCAATTTTTTTTTTACTAAACATCAACATGTTGAACATCAATCGATATGTAATTAATAATAGCATCGAGGTATTTTTGAACATTTTGTGATTAAGTGAATAATTTCAGAATTAATCGTTTCGAAAGTCAGAAAAATTGTGTCCCGGACCCTGTAACTTTTAAAACGGTAGGTGCAAAAAAAAAGAAAAAAAAAGAGAAGATGCTCCTTATCACATACTTTTTAAGAAAATATTTTTAACATTATTGGTTCAGCTATTTTTGAGTTATCTCCAAAAAACTTCTTACTTAGGCATCAGCATCTTTTGGTATTAAGTTGGACTAGGAGAAAGAGAAGAGAGCTAAATATTTAGGTAAAACAAATGGCAATGGTTAAGATGCCTAAGAACGCAGAGCCATTACTCTAATTTGGTAAATACCATCAAACCATTTTGACGCCATTTTGAACGTCAAACGCCTCTGTGAGCGGTATTAATCTTGTTCACGTAATGAACCAACAGCAACACTCTGAACTGACTAATAGTGGACCTTGTTTTCTTAGGAATAAGGTTGAAATTGTATCAGTAAACAGTATTGGAAGCTTGGAGTGATCGTTTGCGCAATCTTGTCAAATTAGATGCAGTGGGACTGGTGAGAAATAGAGGTATCGTAAGGATTGCCGGTTAAGGCCCGGTGCGGGCCGTCGACTTTTTACAGATTTATACTTTGTACCGGCCGATCTGATCTGAGATCAAGGCGGTTTAACGGAAAAAGGACACTTCAGAAAAGATCCTTTAGTTTTCAATGATGCACGTTTTTAGGGTTCCGTTTAGCTCTAAGGAGAGCTGTGAAAAAATCAAACTTAAAAACCAACGCAATCAAAAGATACAGTCGTTTATGCTGCAAATTTTAGAGTTTTTCGGCACTCGCAAAACCTACGGGGTACTTCCCGTGAACTCAGAAACTTGAAATTCGGCACGAAGCAACGTCTTATAGCACAGATAAAGGAAAAATTGCGAAAACCATAAATTTCTAGTTACATCATATAATAAAAATATTTTTAATAATTTTAAAGTTACTACCCCTATATACCTACAGGTTTGTACGGAACCCTCGGTGCGCGAGTCCGACTCGTACTTTTTTTTTAAATATCATGACGGTGGAAAACAAGCATACGGCCTGCCTGATGGTAAGCAGTTACCGTAGTCTATGGACGCCTGCAACCCCAGAGGATTCGCATGCGCGTTGCCTACCCTTTAAGAACCTATACACTCCTTTTTTGAAGAACCTCATACTGTAGCCCGCTGGGAAAACCTCGGCAGGGAGTTCATTCCACAGTCGCAGCGTTCGTGGGAGGAAATTCCTCTTAAACCGTACAGTGCGCGACCCCTTAGGCTCCAGGGTGTGAGGATGAACACCCTGCCGGCGGCGAGCAGTGCGGTGATAAAAAGCTGCCGCTGGGCATCATATCAAACAGTTCTTCAGAGCACAACCCATTGTACAAGCGATAGAACACACATAAGGAGGCAAAGTCTCTCCTTAGACTCAAAGGTTCAATGTCGCTCGTGAGTTTGGGATCGTCGACGATCCGCACAGCGCGCCTTTGCACCGAGTCAAAGGGACCAAGCTGGTATCCAGGTGCTCCCGCCCAAAGGTGACAGCAATACTCCATATGGGGTCTGACTTGCGACATGTATAGAAGCAGTCTCTGCCCCGGAGTAAAGTATCTCCTCGCTCTATTGAGCAAACCGAGCTTTTTGGATGCCAGCTTGGCCTTCCCTTCAAGGTGACTACGGAATTGGACGTCACTGGAAATGTCGACACCGAGGATCCCAATACTCCCTGACAGTGTGAGGGTTGTGCCTTGAAACTGAGGGGCCACAGTAAATGGGGTTTTCTTAGCGGTAAACGCGCAGACTTGTGTCTTTGTGGGGTTAAATCGGACTTTGGCCGGTTTTTTTGATAAAACTTCAAATTTAAGCTTTTAATTTATTTATTTATGTCTGTTTGTAGTTATACACGTAAAACACTGATCTCTCTTGAGAAAGCGTTCGCAATACTCGTAACAAAATGTAAACATGCATAAAATGTAACGTATTCTAAGGTACATTTTTGCTTTGATTTTTACTTTAATCAAAGCATTTTTGTCGGTTGTTAATAGAGGTATTTTCTTAACGTTTTTTTTAATAATGTACCTGTGACTTGAAGACGTCACACAACAAATATATATGGGGAGCTAGAAAAACATTCTGAAAAACCAACTTATAAGCGGTTTCTTCGGACTAAAAAACTAACAATCATAATTTTCCTGTAGAAGGCAAGACAAATAAATTGAAATATAATCGCACGTAGCTAAAACAAAAGCTAGCAAAATAATTTAACCGTTCATTATCATATAACGATATGATAATATTTATAATGAACGGCTTTATTTCGCTGTATTCTTCATAAATACGTCATATTTCGACTTAAAGATTTTATTTCTAAAATATCAAATACCTATACCCGTCATGTGTGTCGTAATTTTTGCCAGTTACAAGAGGTAGAATGAGCAAACTATTACGAAATGTTAAGGTAATCTCATCTACTACATAAATATATACATGTTACTTGTAACACTTAAAATAAAGGAATAAGATTCAAAATGACGCATATAGTTTCAACTAGTGATATGTCTTATATTAATCGCGGCGTATTATTCAAGAGAATTCTCACTGAGCTTAAAAGGAAGTTTCCCTTCAAGTGGCGTAAAGTGATTTTGATAGATCATTGCCTTCAAAGTTCCTGCAATTTTGCAATTTACTTTGCGTTGCCTCAAGGAAGCGCTTTAGGGTCGATTTTATATTGTAATACCTAACAATTTACAAAGAGTTCATTCTAAAATACTAAAATAATCTACTACGGTACCTAATTTATTTTAGTTTCTGTACCTATAACAGCACCGTAGGTGAGGATTGGACCTATAACAGAAACTAAAATGAATTACCGTAAGTCCCAGCCAAATTTCAAACTATGTGCACCCTTTTCATGTTAAACATGCATACGAGCCTCCTGGTTTTAAGTGTTACCCGGAGTCCGGGTATGTCCAGACTCGGGTATGTCCTTAAACTATGGCCAAAAGAGGGGTAAATATATGAGGACTGCGAATGTCATCTCGCTATGTGTGGTAGAGCACAGCACAGCGAATGTCATCTCGCTAAAATCTGGAGCAGAGCCCGACTGGGCACGTACCTCCAGCTTACAGAAAACCAGAGCCAAATAGCACTGTGCTCATAGTGTTGTGCCCCTGCAGGTGATTAAGGTTGCCAAAGAGCTCAAAGAGGACCCAGTGTGTTGACGACGAGGGACCCTCTTGTTCCTTTAGTCTTCAACACGTGAATCTTTTTAGTCGAATCTTAAAGGGTCGGCAACGAGCGTGTGACACCTCTGGAGTTGCGCGCGTCCGTAGGCTACGGTAGCTGCTTACCATCAGGCGGGTCGTATGCTTGTTTGCTACCGTCGTGGTTTGACACCTGCAAAACTCCAGAGGTGTCACATAAGAGCCGCCATTTGCAGTTATTTTTATTGTTCAAAAAACTTTAACAAGCTTCTTGATGAACTCCATACATTCTTCTCAAAAAAACCACAACATGAATTCCACTTCCAGGCAACGGCCTTTCATAATGTTTTTGATTTAAATGTTAAAACTTGAAATTGTCTTCAACTAAACCTCAGAAGTTCACTATAACTTTTACTTCCTCACAAGAAACTCCCACAACCGTGTGTGTCCTCACATCGCGGCAACTTCAAACACATATTCTGCTAATTATTGTTAATTACTGACCACTTTTGTTCCAATAGCTTACCGAGCAAGAGCGAGTCGAAGATACGCAGATAAGTAACATATTTGACACAGATCATGAAATTAATAAAACAATGCAACGTTATTATTTTGGTCTTGAAGTTAGTTAGGGCCAGACGGCATACAACTACAGCCCTTTGCCACGAGACCTTGGCAGAAAACAGAGATTTTAAACCATGTAGCCAGTGGTTGGTGCCAAATTCTACATGAACTTTAAACGTTCTTGGTGGCTAGGCGTGCTCTGCCAACCACTGGCAGAAGCGGTTGGTTGGTTGTCAGCCATGTAGAATTGTAGACGCTCGCTTCAACAACTCACTTCAACCTAGGTCACGTGGCAGAATCTGCGGCTATCTGCCGTCTGGCCCCAACTCAAAGGGGATAAGCAAAGAGCGGTGGTGCATGTCATAAAGACAAAAATGCCACACTCAACTGGGTTGTATTAAGGCTGCGTCCCCACCAATGATAAGTGAGGTTGCTTTGCGAGGAATGTGTTTGTTATGGACCAAGCAGTCTAATTAAGAACTCTCGCTTTTATGGAGTCAAAACCGATTGCCATCTGACCTTATTGATCTTGTTCCTCATGATATTTTCGAGACTAGTAAATATGAAATTATATTCGTACATAAGTTCCAAGAAATCCGGTGGTCTGAGCCGGGGTTCAAACCCGCGATCTTCGGGTTAAACGTTGCACGTCTTACCGTTGGGCACCATGCTGTGCCTGTGCTCTCGTTACCAATGGGAATAACGCAAGGCCTGCGCAAACGCACGTTATGAGGAATCGATTATGAAGACACGTCGCGCATGCGTGCTCGTTAACTGAAAGCGAATAATTGAGCTTCCAAAATGGTTCACGTTGCTATGTTGTTCAAATGCTTGTTTGAAGCACGCTCGTGGAATAAATGTACAATTTTAAAGAGTATTAAGTAGTTACGCGCATTAAAAGGTACTTACTCTAGACTGAGAGCTAGCCACGTTAGATATGGCACAATAATGAGAGCAACGAAACCCCTCTAGTCAATTAGCTGTACTATGCTTATTTCTAGATCTGGACATCTGGCAGCTGTAAAGCGGTGGAGGTCAAAGAATGCAAACCACTTCAAGACAAAAAATCCTAGAGTTTTGGGTTTGATGCAATATTATGAGAAATTATATAAATAATTAGATTATATCATTGCCAAAGTTTCTGTTGGAGGAAAGTAGTGACAAACGACGTATAATGTAATTCATAGTTTGTCGCCTACTGTTTTTGTTTCCGTAATAATATGCAATGATTTTTGTTCTAATGTTAAAATATAATCCCTGTCCTTTATAAACTGAGACAACTTCGGCAGTTTTTACCTATTTTGGTATTAGTTACTAATTGGAAAATTCAAAAACTTAGCTACTCTGACCTCCACCCATTAAAAGCTGCCAGATTCCCCGATCTAACAATAAAGATAGTATAGCTATCTAAACAGACGGATTTTGTTGCTCTCATTATTGTGTCATTTCTGACGTGGCCAGCTCTTAATCCACTCGTATATCTTGTCTCAAGAGGCATATTGAAGATACAAATGATATAAATATTGATGTTACTATGCAAAACCTACTTTGCTGGGGCCGGTTTTGCAGGATTTAACCCACACCCAGAACACCAGAAGTTAGGCTCCATTATTAGGCTGCGTTTCCACTACAGATGAGCGAGGATGCGTTCTGAGGAACATTTTTATAAAGCTTAGAAAAAATGGAAAAGTAGAAAAATCCACTGCCTCAGGCGAGACTCGAACTCGCGACTCTGGGATACATGCCCATCGCTCTGACCAACTGAGCTACTGAGACACATCTGATGGCTGCGAATTTCTCCACTATATCCCATACGCGTCTGTTGTTATCGGTCAATTCTCAATACAACTTGGGACTCCGATGGCCGGTTGAGAAGTGTAAGACTTCTTCGGCAGATATCGCTAGGCGTCCCCCTAAGACGCATATGGGATATAGTGGAGAAATTCGCAGCCATCAGGTGTGTCTCAGTAGCTCAGTTGGTCAGAGCGATGGGCATGTATCCCAGAGTCGCGAGTTCGAGTCTCGCCTGAGGCAGTGGATTTTTCTACTTTTCCATTTTTTCTAAGCATTGTGGTATCGTTAGCAGACGTTCTGCTTAATACAAAATTAATTTTTATAAAGCACCAATAGAATCACTTCATTTGTTTATATGCTCAGTGCAGCTCTAGGATTGGTTCTTAACAAACACATTCCTCGCAATGCATCCTCGCTCATCTCTGGTGGAAACGCAGCCTTATATAGAAGACACACCTTTTGTTTTCTTCTGACAGTTTTATAATATATATAGCACAGCAATAGATTTATCTTTCCACACAGCCTCTAAAAAATAATGTAGCCTGACTAAAACTTTCCTTCAAACTTGAAATACCCAGAGCTTTTATTTAATAATAACAATGTTCTAATTTCTGGCTAGGATTAGAAAAGAGATAAAGTGCTCGCACGCTAATTAGCAATATAGTTGATAGCCTGATGTCATCTTTATTGTGAATGAGTTGAATGACTGTTGATAAGATTAAAGATGACACTGGGACAGAGCCGAGCACTCTAACGTTCTTCTTACAAACCATTTATGATATACATACAGTGTAATTAAAACAACATACCAGAGGGTAAAATAATTTTAAACAAAAAAGAACCGACTTCACTAAGCATCCACCTTTCCAACACCAAATGCTAGATCTGCTGTAAAAAATACTCAAATCACCATAGGTGTGCCTATAATAGTTGAAGAGTTCCCTCGATTTCTCCAGGATCCCATCATCAGATCCTTACATGGTTACAATGGGACCAACTGTGAAGTATACGCTTTCAAACAAAAAAAGAATTTTCCAAATAGGTCCAGCCGTTTTCGAATAATCGGTGAACATACATAAAAAAAAATTGCAAAAACAAAGATCCCGACGAATTGATAACCTCCTCCTTCGAAATCTTGAAGTCAGTTGAAAAGTACAACACACAGGTCTCACTGTGACGTCATGACTCGTTGTCCTTTCTTAACGCATAACAAGTTCTCTTTCTCACTTATGCAAAATTACCGGGTACTTTGTTGCCAACTCAATTTTTTTGACAGTTACACACCCTTGCTCATTCTTTGAACTCGTACTATAATACACTGAAACCGCAAGCGTCTAACAACCATGACACAAGTATATAGTACGGGCGGGGACCGCATGATCTGCTATGTTACGTGATACAAAGATAAGCTCCAGTTCCGAAAAAATAGTTTAAAAAATTGAATTGGCCGAAAGCACAAAAAAGTACCACTTCCGGTGTAAAAAATAGACGTTATTTGCTAACAAAATTTACACTTGTGGCAACAAATAGCAATTTGTATGTAGGCACAGAAAATCCAGTCTGCCAGGTCCTGCATGGCCGGAAATGCCCGGCAGACTGGTTTAGAAGTGACGTAAATTTGTGGTCAAGCTCGTTACTTTTTAACTAGTCTGCCGGGCACTTTCAGCCATGCAGGAACTGGCAGACTGGGTATTTCTGTACCTAAAAACAAATTGCTATTTGTTCTCACAAGTGTCATTTTTGTATCAAGTGACGTAGGTAAATAACGTCTATTTTTTAGACTGGAGGTGGTACTTTTTTGTGTTTTCGGCCAATTCTATATTTTTTACTATTTTTTCGGAACTCAGCATCACTTTTATGAACATGTGCCATGGAGATTATCTTTGTATCACGTCACGTAGGAGATCATACGGTGGCCGCCCGTACTAATAGATTTGAAACATGATCTTCAACCAGAAGTCCAATCCTGCGGTATGTGTAACAGTAGCCGGATCATCACTTATGTCGGTTGGCGAGATTCAATAAGTGAGTCCTCAAGTAACTTGGAACTGTGTGTGACAGGAAAATTGTCGTAATGATGTAATTTACGAGGGCGAGGGCTGGAGCGGAAGACAAAAATGTTAGCAATAGAATTATTAGTTACTTAAGTTGTTTTTCGGTTTTAAATAAATATATACACATACACAATAAAACTAAACACATAATGCTTAAACAGCGACGTCTGCGGTGGCTGGGGCATGTGCATCGCATGTAGGGTTTGCTCCCGGTACTCGTTTTCTATACAAATCCAGTACCGGAACCGGGAATTCCGGGTTCTCGCCATACAAAATCAGAATCGTGAGCATTCCCTAATCGCATGGACTCTAAACGCCTTCCGAGGCAGGTCATGCTTGGTGCAGTGGCGGGTGCGAAGAGGAGTATTGCCCGACCACTTTCGCTTTAAAGATTGCGTTAAGCGTGACCTGATCTCATTTAACATCGGGCATGGCGATTGAGAAAAGCTTGCTAATGAAAGAACCGACTTCACTTAACCTCCACCTTTCCAAAAGCAAATGCTCGAGCTACTATAAAAAATACTCAAATCACTATACGTGTGCCAATAATTGAAGAGTTCCCTCGATTTCTCCAGGATCCCATCATCAGATCCTGACCTGATGACAATAAGACCAAGTGTGTGTGTGAAGTATAGTCTTTCAAAGAATAAAAGAATTTTCCAAATCGGTTCACCCGACTTCGAATAATCAGTGAATATACATTAAAAAAAACCGGCCAAGTGCGAGTCGGACTCGCGCACCGAGGGTTCCGTACAAACCTGTAGGTATATAAGTAAAAGTTGACGTAGAAGTTTGATTTTGCTACAGCTGAAAGGTATTATAGACCTGAGTATTTGATATGAATTTCAATTTAATACCTCTACGCGTTTACGAGGAAAAAGGTAGTAAGTTTAAAATTTAAAAAAATATTTTTTGTATGATTTTACTAAAAATGTCTACTTTTCGTAATTTTTCCTTTGTCTGTGCTATATGACATTTCTTCGTGCCAAGTTTTAAGTTTCTGAGTTTACGGGAAGTACCCTTTAGGTTTTGAGTTTCTTGCAAGTACTCAGTTTCAAAATATGCAACTTAAATTGCTATTTCTTTTGATTGCGTTGACATAAAAGTTTGGTTTTGCTACAACTGAAAGGTCCTATAGCCCTGAGTATTTGACATGACTTTCAATTTAATACCTCTACGCGTTTACGAGGAAAAAGGTAGTAAGTTTAAAATTTAAAAAAATATTTTTTGTATGATTTTACTAAAAATGTCTACTTTTCGTAATTTTTCCTTTGTCTGTGCTATATGAGATTTTTTCGTGCCAAGTTTCAAGTTTCTGAGTTTACGGGAAGTACCCTTTAGGTTTTGAGTTTCTTGCAAGTACTCAGTTTCAAAATATGCAACTTAAATTGCTATTTCTTTTGATTGCGTTGACATAAAAGTTTGGTTTTGCTACATCTAAAAGGTCCTATAGCCCTGAGTATTTGACATGAATTTCAATTTATTACCTCCACGTGTTTACGAGGAAAAAGGTAGTAAGTTTAAAATTTAAAAAAATATTTTTTTGTATGATTTTACTAAAAATTTGTACTTTTTGTAATTTTTCCGTTGTCTATGCTATATGACGTTGCTTCGTGCCAAATTTCAAGTTTCTGAGTTCACGGGAAGTACCCCGTAGGTTTTGCGAGTACCGAAAAACTCTAATATTTGCAGCATAAACGACTATCTTTTGATTGCGTTGGCTTTTAAGTTTGATTTTTTCACAGTTCCAAGGGACAATAGACCTGAGTATTTGATATAAATTTCAGCTTGATACCTCCACGCGATCCTGAGAAAAATGGTCTTGACAGACAGACAGACAGACAGACAGACAGACAGACGGACGGACAACAAAGTGATCCTATAAGGGTTCCGTTTTTTCCTTTCGAGGTACGGAACCCTAAAAATAAAAATAAATTTGCAACAATGATCCCGACGAATTGAAAACCTCTTCCTTCGAAATCGTGAAGTCGGTTGAAAAAGTATAAATTATAGAAACGTTTCTTATAGACATTTTCATTATATTTTTAACTGTTAAATGACAGTGAGCCATAGACTAATTAACCCAAGACTGCATAGCCGGGAGACCCCCGCTGCCACGCTTGAAGTAATTTCACTCTGTAGTGAGACACTAATATTGGAAGTGACAGTAAACATAGTACGTCTCCATGGCAACCATTAATGTCTGACTCTCTCTTACGCCCCACGGAAGAATTGCGCGTTCCCTGTCTAGATATCTTGTATATGCAGTGAGTAAACCAGTCTCCTGAGTAGGTAGTACCTCCATGTACACATTTTTCAATTTCCTTTACGCGTCAGAAAAGTTTTGTAATAATACCTTTCGTAGCACGATCCGTATGACGTCACGTTCAAAACTAGACGGAAAACTGATCACGTCCTAAATTACATTCATCCGGACACAATTTTACTTAGCAGAACAATTTTAGCCCTGTTATATTATCGTCCAACTTTTTTTAAATACCACGACGGTGGCAAACAAGCATACGGCCAGCCTGATGGTAAGCAGCTACCGTAGCCTATGGACTCCTGCAATCCAGAGGTGTCACATGCGCGTTACCGATCCTTTACAAAAAGGAGGATTCACTGTGTGTCCCTCATCACACTGGGTCCTCTTTGAGCTCTTTCGCAACCTTACTCACCATCAAGAACACAACACTATGAGTAGGGTCTAGCGCTATTTTGCTGTGGTTTTCTATAAGGTGGAGGAACTTCCCCAGTCGGGCTCTGCTCCAGATTTGAGCGAGATGACATTTGCAGAACCCATAACTCTCTTTTAGACGTAGTTTAAGCACATACCCGTGGCCAGACGTAGTTTAAGGACATACACGGGTCCGAAACTACCAACTAATATAGCTACTGCAAAGTGCGTGTATATTAGGTATTTTTAGGGTTACATGTCCAAGGAGTAACAAATGGAACACTATTCTGTTCATCTAATCGGCGCATTGTATCTTAATAGACAGTATAAATAGTCCAAATTTTCCAACAAAATAATTTAATTTACGAATTTTGGATAAAATATTAAAAACGTACCGTTAAAAAGTAGTATGTATGTTAATTACAACCCGCACTTTGGCGCTTATTTTATTACTTGTAAATATCCACACGCTTATATTAATGAGAATAATAAAATTAAGTGCATGTTAGTACAACCTATGTTTCAGCTTGTACTATTCTTATCAATGTGCAACCCCCTCGGGTGGTCGTTTCAACGGCGATCGTAAAAACCGGTCTATTATCGCCTGGAATGACTACGAGATCATTAAACATACATATAATTTTAAACAGAAAAGAACCGACTTCACATAGCCACCTTTCCAAAAGCATATGCTCGAACTGCTGTAAAAAATACTCAAATCACTATAGGTGTGCCTATAATAGTTGAAGAGATCTCTCGATTTCTCCGGGATCTTATCATCAGATCCTAACCTGGTGGCAAAGGGAAAAACTGTGAAGCATACTCTTTCAAACAAAAAAAAATTCCAAATGTTCGTCGTCTTGGAATAATAATCGCTGAACAAAAAAAATGCAAAAACAAAGATCCCGACGAATTGAAAACCACTTCTTCGAAATCTTGAATTCGGTTGAAGACAGGTGGAACTAGATAGATCTATATTTATTAATCAGAAAGGTACATACAGTTGCTTATATATATTCCCAAAAAGGATTTTATAAGATACTAGCTTCGCTCGCGTTAAATTCGGGGTAACACGGTTCCCCTTTCCTGATTTAAAACACAGAAGAGAACTCGGCACAGAATATTATTAAAATGTCACCCCCTTTTTTAAGGGGTTGGGTGCAGATTTCCAAAAACAAAATGATGCACGATTTTTTTGTTAGTAACAAATAGTCCGCATACCCATTTTTAGCTTTCTACCTTGAAAATTGCGGAATGCTCCATACAAACTTCCACCCCCCATTTTAGGGAAGTGGGGGTTAGAAAGAGACAAAAAGTAGCCTATGTCACTCTCCATCCCTTCAACTATCTCCACTTAAAAAATCACGTCAAATCGTCGTCCCGTTTTGCCGTGAAAGACGGACAAACAAACAAACACACACCCATTTATAATATTATTAGTATATGGATTAGTATGGACTAGTTGTTTTATCCAAGTTTTTTCGAAATTCAACTCCTAAACGGGTGACATCTGGGTTATAAAAGCTACAATTTCTACACAAGCAAAGTCGCAGGCCATATTAAATAATATCGGTCATATCCTTAAAAATCATTTATATGTTCTCGTTATTTCCACTAAGTATGCTCTTCAGAAATGAAGATGTTCCCATAAATTAAAACTACATAGTTCAAGAATCTTTTTTTAATCAAGTATATTTCCGGATCTCGTTAGTAAGTAGTAATTTCCGAGTCGTTAAGCTACTAACTAATCACAGCTATTTCTCAAAATTATTGAAATTATCTTGTTTTGAGATTAATAGAGTGCCGAACGGCTTACTACCGGATTGGTTCTGATTAGAGCTTATTAATGAGGTCGATTAATCTCCGAATTTTTATTTTATTTTATGACTTTTCATTAGAATTATTCCTGTGTATTGACGACGAGGGACCCTCTTGTTCCCTTAGCCGTCTCAACACAGTAAATCCTCCTTTTTGTAAAGGGTCGGCAACGCACATGTGACACCTCTGGAGTTGCCGGCGTCCATAGCTACGGTAGCTGCTTACCATCAGATGGGCCGTATGCTTGTTTACCACCGTCGTGAAGAACTTCCAGTGCTCAGGGCAGGCACGGATCGGATTCACAAACGTGCTGTCTTCGACAAAAGGTACAAAATACAGTTACATGAGGACGAAAATCAGGAAGGACTCAACCTCCGGGAATTGAGAATCTTCACTGATGGATCTAAAACAGACATGGGGTCGGGCTGCGGTACATTCTCAGAAGACCTGAACATGTCTATAATCACACCGCTGGGCGCTCACAACTCAGTATTCCAAGCTTAGTGCATGGGCATCGTCAATGCGGCTGCCGCCATCACTGCAAGGAAAGTAACAGGAGCCTCCATCCGTATACTCTCTGACAGTAGGGCAGTACTGATGGCTCTAGGAAGTCACATCATTACATCTGGACTAATACATGAATGTCATGAACGACTAATGGAGGTATGTCAAAATAACAATATTGTCCTTCAATGGATTAAAGGTCACAGCGGATCCCGGGGGAATGACGCAGCAGATGAGCTGGCCAGGCAGGGGTCAGGTGCTGGGTCGATTGGTCCGGAACCCATTCTTCTGACGCCCTTCAGCAAGGTACGCTCGACGTTGCTGGAACGAACCGGGAGACTGCACATAGCACTTTGGCAAAGTCAAGATGGATGCAGACAGGCTAAACAAGCCATGCCTAGCATTAACAATAGACTCACCAAAACACTTCTCCGTCTCGGCAAAATCCGGTTAAGGATGGTAACTAGTGTGATAACAGGTCATGGACCATTTAACAAACATCTCTTTAAATTAGGTGTTACAGACAGTCCCCTGTGCCGTGGGTGCATGAAGACTGAAGAAACGGCCTCTCACGTGGTACTGGAGTGCAACGGAGTGGCCCCATACAGGGCAAAACACCTCGGATCCCCGGGTGATCTCCCCGAGGTCCTACTCAACACCAAAGGTTTGATAGGATTCCTCGAGGAGCTGGGCTGGCTGGACTAGCCGTCCTTCCTTTACGCAAAATAGGCGCGAGACGTCGAGTTGCGGAAACCTGCCCGTACTACAATACAATACAATACCACCGTCGTGGTATTAAAAAAAACCGGCCAAGTGCGTGTCGGGCCACGCTCAGTGTAGGGTTTCGTAGTTTTAGAAATTATTTTGTAATTTTTATTCAAAAACTTGTCAACCTATCAAGTTCAAAATAATTTTCCTAGAATTTTTTATAAAGTTCCACTTTTGAGATTTTTTTCATATTTTTAAAACTTATGGTTCAAAAGTTAGAGGGGGGGGACACATTTTTTTTTACTTCTGGAGCGATTATTTCCGAAAATATTTACATTATCAAAAAATGATTTTAGTAAACCCCTATTAATTTTCAAATACCTATCCAACAATATATCACACGTTATATTTGAAATGAAAAAAAAATCACTCCCCACTTTACGTATAGGGGAGGTACCCTTATATAACATTTTTTTCCACTTTTTATTTTGCCACTTTGTCGGCGTTATTGATATACATATTAGTACCAAATTTCAGCTTTCTAGTGCTAACGGTCACTGAGATTATCCGCGGACGGACGGACGGACGGACAGACATGGCGAAAGTATACCTAGTTGACTACGGAACCCTAAAAATGAAAAGTAGGTATACGGTCAGACTTTTATTTCGTTAATTATAGACGTCAAATTAAAAATGCAGTTGATATAAGTTATTTTGATGTGTTTATTAGAAAAAGAGCACATGTACCAGATGATTGCTAATAAGTTCTTTGAATAAAGACGGTACTCTACTCCTATAAATAAAACAATTAATTGATTATAACGATATATTAATTAGTTTCATTACGGTGTTTTATAATATTTTGAAGTGTTTTTAATTATTTCATTTCATTTTAACCCAAGGCTCTGACCATTGACTCATGTAACATGTAACATATGTTTAACTAATACACTGATAAGATAAGATACAGTTTGTAAAGTATTCGTATACACGGTGGGGCCTGTAACTAAAGCAAAAAATTAAAATGTACATTCTTCTCCTCAAACTACGCAACGTTTGTTTGACGACTTTGAAAAAAAACTTGCGGTTTGAATTTTATTACATTTTAAAGTTAATTCGAACACGCAATGTACTATGAAATTGATTATGTCTGTAGAGTGACTAGACTGACAGGCGATGTCAATTAAACGGAGTTTTAAGTACATTGAAAATACTATTTACTTTGTTTGAAAAAATAACAATCTAAAAGCTTTATGATTTTAAAAAGTTGCTACACAAAAGTTGTCTAGTTTGAGGACTAGAATCTACGTTTTAATTTTTTGCTTTAGTTACAGGCCCCACCCTATATATCATAATGTTAGCAGCATTAATCAAAGTTATTATGCATGCTCGTTGCCAGGCAGACGTATCTAATAATCATCCGTATACCCTAATCAATAGGGCAATGGGGATCAATGTTACTCTGCGTCCGTAGGAAACACCTTAGACAACCCTACACGTGATCCCCGGGTGGTGCTAAAAGAGTAACAAACTTGGCAGCTGCACTGTCCCGTCTGGACCTCGCAGCACTCACTGGATTTTCTTTATCATCTGTTTTCCCACTACTGCTACCCCAGGGAAGAAATGCATATCTATATCCAGTGACATGTAGCTATACGATAAATAAATAATAGGGCGATGCTACCACAAATATATTTTTCATCCATTGAGTAGAATACAATATAATAAATCAATGTTTTCATCCAGTTGCAGGAGTTACAGAGTAAAGTATATTAACAGTTTATCCTCTAGGGAGTTAAGCATTTATTAATACCTATACCTACTGGTTAATGTTACGTCTGCGTCTTTTCTTGACAAGAGTGATGAAAATCATTGCGTGTAAGTTCGGAGCTCAAATCGTAAAAGCACTCGGCTTTGACCACGGGCTTCTGTTTGAATCTCATCCGCCATTTTGCTCTTACCCTCACTTTGCAACGTGCGTTTTAATACACTACAACATACTATTAGTACAAACACGAAGCCCTTTCGCGTTCAGTTATTTTATTATCAAAGGTGCATAAATATTTAAACGTTTAAAATATCATAATAAAAATGGAAGTTCAATAGCATCTGAACAATTGTTTGTTCGAAATAGTTTTCAAACAGAGACCGTCATTGATTAGTCTAAGTACCCCAATCAGCATGGTCCAAAGGCCGTCATTTACTTATCTCGTTTGCCAACTAATCGTCTGACGTTCTGCGCAGACGCAGAGTAAAAAATTGAAAGTCATTCCGTGTAGTAGTCACTGCTGTCTGGCCACGGTTGCTTACAAGATAAGAGGTAGAGCGATTGCAGAAACAGGGGTTTTGAACGTTTGATCATTTATATGTGGCAGGGATGGAATAGGCTAATGAACTCTGTGAGAGTTTGCGGGGTCTATTTTTGCACCAGGTGGCGGCACTGTGACAAAGTTTTTTTGACAGCGGCTGTAAAAATCCACCAGTCAAAAAAATATGATGAAACATGATTGGTGGATTGGATTATGACAGCTAGACCTCTCGTCACGGTGCTGCCAGCTGGTGGAAAAATCGATTCCGGAAACCCTGATTGTAAAGTAGACGTCCGGTTGCGACTGGCACGACGGGGAGAGGGTTATTCGTGAAAACTTTTGAAGCAGGAGGCAGGATTCGAGGGAGATTCATCCTTATGGATGTATTTTATATTTTCAAGGGTTTTTCTATATCCAAACCAAACAGCACAAACCAAATACAGCCAAATAGCACTAGACCCTACTCATAGTGTTGTGTTCCTGCTGGTAAGTAAGGTTGCCAAAGAGCTCAAAGAGGACCCAGTGTGTTGACGACGAGGGGCCCTCTTGTTCCTTTAGCCGTCAACGCAGTGAATCCTCCTTTTTGTAAAGGGTCGGCAACGCGCATGTGACACCTCTGGAGTAACAGGCGTTCATAGGCTACGGTAGCTGCTTACCATCAGATGGGCCGTATGCTTGTTTGCCACCGTCGTGGTATTAAAAAAAAATCAACGTAAACTCAATAGAGTTTACGTTGGAACTAGATCGATTTTTGTAAGATTTTCCCATGATATTTTTATGTGATTTTTCCTGTCCCTACTTAAAAAAAACTCAACCATTTTTTTGCAGACTGTATTCTAAATATGCACTTGTCCCAGCAGGTAGAATCTGCCGCATTTGCATTCCCCCGATGACCTTTAAAGCCTAACCGTATCGCGGCATCGGCGTAAATTAATCGCGCCGATTTCCATTAGTGACTCGACCGCCCAAGAACTCGTAGCTAATACAGAAGCTTGTAAGCAGTAAGCCATCATATTTACAAGTGTCAGGAAGACTAAAATTAAATGTGCATTGTAAATTAGTCCAGTAGTAATTATAATACCCTGATGTCAGAAACTCTCTAACAATATATGTATTTATTGTTAGTTTTTTTTCTCTCATTCATTCTGTCATGTTTAATGGACCCTGCACCTAATTAACCTTTCTGTTTAGCCCATTCACTGGTAGAGAATACCTTATAGCATTAAGTCCGCCATTTGTACCATTTTATATTCTGCAATAAATATAAAATAAAAAAAAAACCATTTTTATTAATTCTGGATGATACGATGCTATCATCATCATTTGCCATTTGTCGTCCACTACTACTGAGCCCATCTTCGCCATTATTATTTATTATTATTATTTATTAAACCAAAAATTGTAACATAATAGTTAAGACCAAATCGTTACAATCGGAATTATTCTAACTTAAAAATAAAATTAAAAAATAAAATCATTTTGATTCACATATCCATCTTTCTAGCACTCTCTTCCATACAGTTATTAGTCGCGCCACACTCACTGTCCGCAAACACATCACACTGCGGTGAAGCTGCGAGCACGGAGTTGAGGAGAGCAGCAGCGCAAGGAATAGTACAGGTAGGGTATAAATCCCGGTCCTGAGCTAACCTCATCCAAGTGACTCGCGATCTCTACTTTTACCTAAGTCTTTGTGTCAAATTGTCCATAATATCAAATAGTTCACTTTTTTTACCTCCTACTTTCCTGGAGGCGCGCCTCTTATTTTACGCTCTGGTCTTTCGTCCCTACGCGGAGGTCAGCCTTCAACCTTCGCAGGCCTCGACGCTTTGCCGTCGAGCGTTTGGTTACAGCTGCTCCAGCTACGGTCATTACGATATGTCTTACTCATTGTCTTAGTATTTTTCACAGTAGTTCGGGCATTTTAGGCTACCTTTCCAAGAGAAAATGCCCGAGCTACTGTAAAAAATACTCAAATCACCTATGCCTATAATATTTGAAGAGTTCCCTCGATTTCTCCAGGATCCCATCATCAGATCCTGATCTGATGCTAATGGGACCAACTGTCAAGTATACCCTTTCAAACAAAATAAGAATTTTCCAAGTTGGTCCAGCCATCATCAAATTGGTCAGAGATACTGTGCACAACAAATGTTTTGAATTTGAGTCTAGCCGCCCCCACAGTTAACTTACTGCTTTAGTGTTCATTTACAATGTGGCTTATCGCTCTTTGTGCACATTATAGCTGTTTAAGTTAATTACAAAGATATCTTGACGTTGTATTCACTAGTAAATGGTCGCTCGTTTTATTCTGCCGACATTCTGCAACATTTTAAATGGTTCTGCCTTTTGGATTACATTGACTGCCCAGGTAATACAAATTCATTTTTTACGATATTTAAATTACGAGAAAGTTCGAGAAAGTAACTAAGCACAAAAGATAAGTTAAAACCAGTTACAATATGTACCTACGTATTGATCTGATAAAAAAAAAGAAAATTACCAAAAATGTCGAATCAATGGAAGTTGACTCACATGGCGTGAACATTATAACTAGATCATTACAAAGAAGTGAAGTGTTTATAAACAAATTATTAAAATCATTATTAATTTCCTAAGCAGGGTTCTTATTTATTGGCGGTGTATGGTCAATACTCTTCTAAACCTCATTTATTAGTTTTTTTGGAATAAAAGGTGTATTCCCATCCGTCCCCGCCTCGATCACGCACATAGTATGGCGATGCATGGCGGAAATATATTGGAATGATTTCTATGAAAGAACCTATAAGTATTCCCAAACCACCACATAAATACAAATACACCGGAAAAACAATTAAACTTTGATGTAATTTTGATGACAAATGCTCATGATATCAAAACAAATCGTAAAAGACAATTTAAAAAGCTCGAATACTGCTCCATTTCTAAACATTTAGGTTTCAGCGAGCGATATCGCTGGCTCAATATTACAGGGTTCCATGTTGCATTTTCGGGGTAGTTAAATTTAGACTTAGTGTCAGTATGACAATGTTCAAATTTCAATTGAATAAAAGTGAAACATAGAACCCTGTAATATTGGGCCAGCGATACGTCGACCGTCGGGTTAAGCGCAGACTTAATTGGCGGAGTCAGAGAGATATGAGCGCATGCGCAAGGTTACATGGTTGCCACGCAACTGTTATCTCTATTCTGTATTAACAAGGGGCATTGTACAAACCAAACGACGCAAAAAGTCGTATACTTTCGTAAGCTTGCTGCTAGCGAGACTATCTCAGAGAGGGGAGGGGCTTTCAATGCCTTGCTAGATTAAAAGGAGCAGAATAGCACGATGAAGTATCAGATAACCTCAGGAAGAAAATAATCCGCAGGGCTAGGCCTCCAAGCCAGGACTCACGTCATGTCTTTGATCATTGTGGCAGCAAATGTCGATCTGCAATTGGAATTTACATCACAACCATCGGAAACGCCTTGAATGATATTTACCTTTGTGGATACTGAAACAATCATGTGAAAAGATTCTGTGGCAAATGATGATTAGATTCATAATTAACACGAGAAATTTGTTATTATTTTCTTTTTTCTTTTTTTGCTGTCACACGTTGGAAACCCCAAGTATCGACAGAAATATTAACGAAATTTTTATTTTATTGAATGTTAACTTTCGTCAAATATACTAACAATATTAAAGCGATAAAAGTAGCGCGTGGTCAATACGAACATATACGAAACACACACACTTACACCACAGTGAATCATTTTCTTTGTAAAGGGTCGACATGTGACATCTCTGGAGTTGCAGACATATATAGGCTACGGTGGTTGCTTACATTCAGGGTCGTATGCTTGTTTGCCATCGTCATGATATATAAAAAAGTTGTGGGCCAATTCCTAGCCCGTAGTGGCTAAATGTGATTTGAACTGTAGGTATATATTAATCATGTTATTATTATTGTTAAAGGAGTTCATGGACAACCCTAGCAGGTGGGCTGCGTTTGCGCAGCGCAGCGCGATGCGTGCGCGCAGGCCGCTATTAGAGCACACAGAATTGGAGATCCGCGAAATTGAGAATACATTTTTATTTTTCCAAGGGCAAAGTTAAGATATCAGGAAAAATTTCACGTTAGAAGTGTGTATTTATATTTTAAACAATCAGTTTCCTAGTATGCTCTCGGTGGATGTCACACATTGAATTAGGTTGGTATTAGGTATCCACTTTATCGTGTATCGACCATAGTTTATATTAAAAGTGAGCCCTCAAATTCGTAACTGAGAGAAAGTATGCCTTCATCTTCTCTTCTTCGTCGGTCCCTCATTACTGAGGATCGTGACCACTTGGTTGTGCAGTCCTTGTGATTTGTTTCCATCGGTCTCGATCTCCCGTAGCCTCACCGCTTGCTGGAGTTTGCCTGAGGTGGCCTTCATAAACTATTTAATAAACTAAAATCATACTGGAAACCAAGTTCCTTAAAAATTCCTTAGATCACGACTCTTCACATGCAAAGCATTTTTCAATTTCTTTAAAAACAATTTATCAATAAATAGAGGTATGCTTACCACCCGAAATGATTAGTGTAATACCCACGACCGATGGGCCATTTCCTAAATGTGTCAATTAAAGGTTCAGCGCAATACACTTACAACAACCCCACAAAAAGCAAAAATATTCCCAAAAGAACCTCAGCAACGTGATCGGACTGCGCTTGCCCACCCATAAGGCCCGCCGCGTGATTACAGCGAACCTGCGCCCGCGCAGGATGAGCTAATTGCGGACTCGCTAATACCACTCTTGATCTCGGACTCATGTGTTTATGGGAAATAAACTTAAAAGAAATTTGCGCCTTTTGGTTTGCTCCTAGTACTTGTTTGGTACTAGGTAAGTATAGAGTCTGGCAATAAGAATGTCAGAGTCGGGAGAGGTTATGAACAATCGTTAGAGTTTCTCCGTAAAGAGAAGTGTCGTAGAATGTATGGAAGCTCATACATTCTACGACACTTCTCTTTCCGGACAAACTCTAATAACATTGACCTAATTAATGACTGATATATTGTCATGTAGGCATCATTGTCAAATGATGCCAATTCATTTGGACCAACGTTGTTCCATACTAAACGCATACGCGTGTCAAATCGGCATGGCGAAGGCATTGATTTATTATGTATTTTACTAGATGTGACATCTACTTAGAACAAATTTTGTGCGCCATGTTTGGCGGTTGACAGCTATGACAGAATCCAAGAGTAGTATAGACTTGTAGTGATTTTCACTACAACTTTTGGGACAAAGAATTTCTTAGGGATGTCATCTCCTGTTACTCAATGGGCGAAGGTAGTTTTAAACAACTTGTTAAACCAAATAGTTGTGATATAATCTTATAAAAACTATGTTGTGTTGCTAAATGTATCAACACAAAGGAGGAGGGGAATAAAAAAGATCTTCGTACCCCAGCTAGTCTCGCCTGCTCGTGGTCCTCCTGCCGTTTAACAGAAGAGCTAGCAGCAGAGAAGGAAAACTTGAAACAAACCCGGCTCGGTGCCAGTCGTCATGCACCTGCAACCAAACCGACTCCGCACGTATTGACTTATGTGTTTCCTGCGGGTCCTGTCGAGAGAGTAATGTGGGCTCTGGGCATGCCCGCGTATTCGTGTTCCAGGCGATACGGAGTCCGTGGAGAGGTCACTTCACCCACTTGGTCCTGCTTATCGGTGGCGCATCGGCCTTGCGAGTGGTTTGCGCAAGTGTCGCTCTCCTACGGACGCCGTTTAATCGTCATCCTATTGATGAAAGAGGCCTGATCAAAAGTATCAAAATCATGGTCCATGTAGAAGCGTGTCTAACCTGAGATTGTATACCTGCCTACAAGTAAAAGAGCGCGCACGTAATAGGTACCAGAACACATGCCAGCACGTACCTAATAATCTAATTCTCCGTGATATCATCAGCTAACCATACATCTGACTCGTGTGAACCTCTTCCTATCATATCAGTACCTTAAGGTTGTTTAAGCTGTTTGCTTATATGCTTCCAAAAAGTTTCATCAAAAAGCATTTGGGCGATTCTTTCAATTAAATAAATAATCCTTTTTTGTGTCGTGATATTTATGTGAATTTTCATAATATCCAACTTTTTGAAAGAAATGGTCCCATTTTTTCCGAGTTGTATGACGGTAACCAAAAAAATATATATTGACGCTGAATGGACCTTCAGGACATTTTTTTCTTATTGGAATATAAATAGCTAGCTGCTATTCTGATGCAACATTAAAGCTGCAATTCCATAAAAACTGGTAAATCTTCACAGTTTAATTAAATAGGGCCCTTCAATGTAGAAATGTGTGTATTTATAAACGCAAGTAACAAAATACCCAGGCACGGTACAAAACACATGCCAGCACGTAATAATCTAATTTCCCGTGATACTATCAGCTAACCATACATCTCCCATACATCTGACCCGTGTGAACTTGCTTCTCACGCGAAGATTATAGTAATACAACCCTTTCTAGTTATATAGGATCGAGTCATTGACCAGGAATTAATACATTCCTACATTATAATTTTTTTGATCTTATTATATTTTTTCATAACGTAACTTATTGCTGTTGCTTGCTGCTTATTCACTCAAATTTCAAATTATTTATTTGTTAAACATAGGTAACATTATGTCTTACAATTCCTAGGAACCTCTATGTTTTGCCTCTCGGCATACAAATAGCCACAAAATACATAGCATGCAGCATGCATTATTTACAAAATACTGTATAAAATTATTTAACCAAATATGTCAAGATCTGACGGCGCGCCTATTTAATAATAGTGGCTTCTGATGACCAGAGGGCTGGCTACTATTTAGCACAGCGAATAAATAAGTATTGCCAATATTGCCATCCAGCGAGGTACGGGGGGGTAGGGGTTTAACGGCCTCCTAGCCTAGTTGGTAGAGACCCTGCCTACGAAGCAGGAGGTCCCGGGTTCGAATCCTGGTCAGGGCATTTATTTGTGTGTTTATTACAGATATTTGTTCCTGAGTTATGGATGTTTTCTGTGTATTTAAGTATTTATCTATATCTATATATTATATATATCGTCGTCTAGTACCCATAACACAAGCCTTATTGAGCTTACTGTGGGCCTAGGTCGATTTGTGTAAGATTGTCCTTATAATATTTATTTAATGCGGCCAGCCTTCTGTGCACCCTGCCAGTTGACAGCGATCTGGGCCAAATTTTCTATCTGTAGTTTTAAGTGGTTTTATTGTACTTAGTTTGATAATTTTGTTTTAATGTTTCAATAAATGACATATTCATTATTGAATAAAATTATACATTGCATTGTTTGTTACTCATAGTTAGAAGAACATTTAATGATTATACAGCATTCATCCTTACTTAATTCATGTAAAGTTGAAAACAAATACGTCTCATAGAAATGATCGCACTTTTCTGTGGGATGGTCACTTAAAGTTGTTATATATTTAGTTAAAGAAACTCACAAAGTATTGAATTCAGCCCAGTAACCGTTGAAAAATATCATTTCTAATAAAATTATGTACAATAATCGAAGTAACGAACGAATAACATGAAAAATAAATAATATAACGATGGCTAGATTGACACACGTTAGATTCTGTATATGTATACAGAGTGTAACAAAAATAAATAATATAACGATGTCTAGATTGACACACGTTAGATTCTGTATATGTAAACAGGGTGTAACAAAAATACTTGTGATGCTTTTAAGGGCATAATTGCTATCCTATTCTAATTACGAAAAACTAAAAATACAAAAAATACTCACGAAAAAAAATTGGTTTTGTGTGGAGGGTTGGCCGCCTGGGACGATGTATTCCATACAAAACAAAAATTACGTCCAAAAAAATTGTTCCTACTTTTTCTAACTACTAAACGAAACCAATTATGCCCTTAAACGGATCACCAGTTTTGTTACATCCTGTACATATTTTAGCATTAGATTGACGCAGAAATAAATAAACTGTTAATCCATAGGTATTTAGGTCATATCAGAGAGCAGTTGTATCTTTATAAATTTTTTTTTTTTTTTTATTTATTTGGAGTTTATACTTTTAACTAGTATTTATAATACAGCCTGTAAATTTTATACGGGCGTATACTTTATCCACCTATAGTATCCAGCAATAGGACTCATATACTATATTCATTTTGTTAAATAGTGTTATTAATTATGTGTAATGATTTTTTAAAGTCCTACCGGGCACCAATGTACGCTATCCAACTGATTTAAAACTGACATAACTGACATGACGCACCGGTAAGTTAATTGCCATGGATGCAATTCATTACGGGCTGAATTATTATGTATGAAAAAAAAAATCTTATTTTCATAAAGAAATAAATGTAAATAGGTTCCCTAGGTCCAATACTAATCGCCATCACAATATACGCCCGTATAAAATTTACACACTGTACAGTATTCTGCTCCACTCGATTTTCTTCTCTTTCTCGACGTCTTTAAACGACTACAACCGTGACATCTTTAAACGTCTAGGATAAATCGTGCGCTCCGACGTTGCTGCAATTCATCCATCATACAATCAGGCTAATGCCATCACTCTAATTGTACCGTTTATACAAATTGGACAACCGTAAGGACGTAAACGCCACAATTTGCCCACAAGTAGACAATATCCCTTATGGATAGAAGGCATAATGGCCATGCTCTTGTTATTAAAATATTTGTTCGTAATAAGATATCTAGAGCGGTTTTAATCGATGCTCTCAGTCGAAGCCAAAATAATCGAAAGAGCGGAGCGTAAGCGAAGCGAAGCTCTTTCCATAAAACAATGTGCTGTCAAATTACTTCACTCAATTAAAATACCACTACCACTTTACCTAATTTATGGAATGTTACATACTAATTGAATCATGTTATACCTACTTCCTACTTGCCCAGAGATACAAGTGTTCGCGTGCTGCGCGGGTTCCCGTGCTCTTTATGCGCCGGCGCACGATCGGTTAATCATGCGAGGGTTAACCGTAGCCAAGGATGATATAGACATGGATGGACAATATCCATACAAAATCGCGTTCCCTTATTTCAGGTTAAAGCACTAGCGTCATCTATCGGTCACACTAGACACTAAATCCTAGTTTCTAATACTTTGTTCGGCGCTTAACGCTGACAGAGTAACTCGACTCCAGACTCGACAGATGGCGCTGTGGCACTTAGTACCGAAAACAGACGTATAGCCTGAACGCGATTTTGTATAGGCATTGTCAATTCATGTCTTCCTCAACCTTGATGCCTATTAAAATCGCGTTCCTCGAACCTTCAGGCTATACGGCTACTCGTATTTATTTCCATGGTTGTAATAATTTTCCGCACCTACCCGTATTACCTTTTTTTAATCTCTTTTTGGCCCAACGGTTAACTGGTAGAAAATGCCTTTTGGCATTAAGTTCGCCTTTTGTACTCTTTTTTTCAATGTTCAATAAAGTTTAAATAAATAAATAAATAAGGATTCATTTTGAAGGTTTTCGCCTTTTTTGGACTCTTAAATATGAAAATAAAATTCATTTCCCCCTTTTTAGGAAAAAAGTAAACGTCTTTTTTAGGCCATCTCGTTCGTCACCTATTTTAAAATGGTGATTAAGTGCCGTTTAGCAAAGTACCTACTCAAGTCAAATTGAGAACCTCAACGAAAAGCGGGCACAAAATAAATAAACGTACCTATTTCGTATATAATATAACGCAACGTATACTTGTATTATAAACAATAGCAATTCTGTGTCGTACGGCATATTTCTTGTCAATATTGTAGATAAGTTTAATAATAAAGTAAGAAGATTTCTAGTTATAATAAAGAGCGCTGGAAGCCTGGAGGTAAGACATCAGACTTTCAATCCGGAGGTCTCGGATTCAAACCCCGGCTCGTACCACTAAGTTTTTCGGAAGTTATGTACGAAATATCATTCGATATTTACCAGTCGCTTTTCGGTGAAGGAAAACATCGTGAGGAAACCGACCTAATCCCGATAAGGCCTAGTTTCCCTTCTGCGTTGGAAGGTCAGATGGCAGTCACTTTCGTAAAATCTAGAGCCTACGCCATTCATGGGATTTGGTTGTCAAGCGGACCCCAAGCCGGGACAAACGCTAGGAAGAAGAAGAAGATTTCTAGTTATATTAAAGATATAAACTCAATTTAATCGACCAATCATAACTCCTTACAACTGTCCCACGCCGACGATCGGAAACCATCGCTTAATTAATAATTCGCAGTTTCCCGTTACGCAGGATTTCGACGGTGGTCAGGTAAGTATTAACTTTGACTACGTATATGTAAGAAATAACCATACTAACATTAAAAATCCGAAAGTGTATCTGTCTGTCTGTCTGCCTATCTGTTACTTCTTTACTCTCAAACCGCTGAGAGAGTTTGAGCCCCGGAAAAATAACAGCGTAGTTTTCATCCCGAAAATCAACCCTTAAGGGGGTGAAAAGGAGGTGTAATTTTTTTTGCGGGGAATCAATAACCGCTGAACTAATTTAAATCTAATTTGGTATGGAGATAGAGTTCTTGGGTTGGATATAGAATATTTATTATTCCTGAAAAAATCCCTAAAGGATATAAAAAGAAGGAAGGATTACTAATTCCATGCAGACGAAGTCGCGGGCAAAAGCTAGTAATTAAATGTTTACTAGCTTAGGGTAGCTAACCCAGTTATCATACAGAACTGTTGACATTTTCCAACTTCAAATAGGTCCTGTCTCTCGTATGAATGGAGGTTTTCTCTACCAGTCAACTAATATAATAATTTTAAACAAAAAGAAGAACCGACTACACTTCAAGAAAAAAATGTTTTCCAAATAGGTGCAACCGGGTGCAACCGTCTCCGAAAAATCTGTGAATATACATTTAAAAAAATGCAAAAACAAAGACCACGACGAATAGAAAACCACCTTCTTCGAAGTCTTGAAGAGATGTTGGTTTAAAGTGGGGTGCAGATGAGAATTACACCGTTTAATTAAAGCCGGTATTGAAAACAACACAACAAACTAGCATGCCATGCTAAACAACAGATAGGTAACGGTTTTTTAAAACAACCAAGTCCAAAAAATCTTGCAAAAATGCCTTTTTATCCCTTTAAAATAAAGCCGCGGCTACAATTTGGGGTAATTATCGAATTACACTTAATGAAGGACAGCTAAGAAGCCGATCATTAAAACCGGTTACAAGAAATTGTGATTTACTGGCACATGTAATTTACCTGCTGTTATTTCACGTGCATGTCGATGGTAGGTATCGCAAAGGAAACCGCAAGAAGAAGTTTTAACAAGCATGTACAATCAACAGCAGAAATAACGAAGCGGGTGAGGTTTAACGGTTTAACATGACTGTTGGGCGTGACATGGGCGAGTCGAGATCGTTTTAAACTCGCGCCCTTTAACTAAATAAATAATTAGACATTCAATACATAGAATAAATAGTCAGTTATAATGTATAATTTGATTATTAATGTATTTTATTTTATTTATGTCAATTGTATTGTAATGTTCTATGAAGTCTAGTGTTCCGAAATAAATAAACGTATTTTGATTTGATTTGATTTAACTGAAAAATATTATTGTATAAGGTGAGCTCGTTAGTTAATATTTTACACTTGTGTGTTACTGTTAAACTGTAGAGTTCAAATAGTGCCTGTCAAATGTATGCCTGTCATCGCTTGAACGAAGGTATACATATTTATTAAATTATTCAGGCGCTCTGATTCATAATAAAATATTTAATTTACAAACTGTTATGAAATAGACAGTTAGTAACTTAATTTGAAATAAGGTACACGTCCCAGTGCTCGACAGGCTAATGCCCGATATTTGACACCCTGCTATCACCTTTGTTGCGAATTACATAAGTTTAAAGATGACAAGTATTGGAATTGGGACAGTCGTAACATTTACTTTATAACACAAGCCTTATTGAGCTTACTGTGGGCCTAGGTCGATTTGTGTAAGATAGTCCTAGAATATTTATTTATTTATATTGTCTGTTATGTTTATTTGTCTGTTTTTTAGGGTTCCGTACCTCGAAAGGAAAAAACGGAACCCTTATAGGATCACTTTGTTGTCCGTCTGTCTGTCTGTCTGTCTGTCTGTCTGTCTGTCTGTCTGTCTGTCTGTCAAGACCATTTTTCTCAGGAACGCGTGGAGGTATCAAGCTGAAATTTATATCAAATACTCAGGTCTATTGCCCCTTGAAGCTGTGAAAAAATCAAACTTAAAAGCCAACGCAATCAAAAGATACAGTCGTTTATGCTGCAAATTTTAGAGTTTTTCGGCACTTGCAAAACCTTCCCGTGAACTCAGAAACTTGAAATTTGGCACGAAGCAACGTCATATAGCATAGACAATGGAAAAATTACAAAACGTAGAAATTTTTAGTAAAATCATACAAAAAAATATTTTTTTAAATTTTAAACTTACTACCTTTTTCCTCGTAAACGCGTGGAGGTATTAAATTGAAATTCATGTCAAATACTCAGCGCTATAAGACCTTTCAAATGTAGCAAAACCAAACTTTTATATCAACGCAATCAAAAGAAATTGCAATTTAAGTCGCTTATTTTTAAACTGAGTACTCGCAAGTAACTCAAAACCTAAAGGATACTTCCCGTAAACTCAGAAACTTGAAACTTGGCACGAAAAAACTTCATATATCACAGACAAAGGAAAAATTACGAAAAATAGACATTTTTAGTAAAATCATACAAAAAATATTTTTTGAAATTTTAAACTTACTACCTTTTTCCTCGTAAACGCGTGGAGGTATTAAATTGAAATTCATGTTAAATGCTCAGGGCTATAGGACCTTTCCGATGTAGCAAAACCAAACTTTTATGTGAACGCAATCAAAAGAAATAGCAATTTAAGTCGCATATTTTGAAACTGAGTACTCGCAAGAAACTCAAAACCTAAAGGGTACTTCCCGTAAACTCAGAGACTTGAAACTTGGCACGAAGAAACTACATATAGCACAGATAAAGGAAAAATTACGAAAAGTAGACATTTTTGGTAAAATCATACAAAAAATATTTTTTGAAATTTTAAACTTACGACCTTTTTCCTCGTAAACGCGTGGAGGTATTAAATTGAAATTCATGTTAAATACTCAGGGCTATAGGACCTTTCCGATGTAGCAAAACCAAACTTTTATGTGAACGCAATCAAAAGAAATAGCAATTTAAGTCGCATATTTTGAAACTGAGTACTCGCAACAAACCCAAAACCTACAGGGTACTTCCCGTAAACTCAGAAACTTGAAACTTGGCACGAAGAAACTTCATATAGCACAGACAAAGGAAAAATTACGAAAAGTAGACATTTTTAGTAAAATCATACAAAAAATATTTTTTGAAATTTTAAACTTATTTACTACCTTTTTCCTCGTAAACGCGTAGAGGTATTAAATTGAAATAAGTAATAAACATACTACAACTTTTGCTTGTTATAGGTTTGTACGGAACCCTCGGTGCGCGAGTCCGACTCGCACTTGGCCGGTTTTTTTATTTATAAATACGATATAATTTCTTTGTTGTGTCCGGAAAGAAAAGTGTCGTGGAATTTGAGGGCGCCCCGATGCTAATTTTAGGTTTTTGTTATGCTAACAACACTGGAAGTTCAACACTGGTAGTTCTACACTAACAATATACAAAATTAGTACCTAATATTTTCCTATTCAAATTGTACGTTAGTATCTAAAAAACCTCGCATGAATGGCACACATATAAAAATGCAAAATCATGGAAAAATTAATGATGCACCAATGCAACACAGGCCTTGAAAGCCACATCCTTTCATTATGTTTTTTTAACCACAGTCTCTGCTAAAGTAAACTGATGTTTACCTACTTACAATGTGCCTATAATACATAATTATATTTCCTTGTTTATGGTGGCATATATTTCTTGGAAACGGGTGAAAATATGTTTAACTGGATAGTTATTTAACTCGTCATGATCTGCATTATGAAAGCATTTTTTTTATTTTATTGCAATTACGATTTGGATGCTTTCCTCAGCACCCGCCGAAAAAAGCGCGGGACCGGAAGCGGGAGAGGCCTTTGGCCAGCAGTGGAACACTATTTTAGGCTAATAAAAAAAAATGCAATTAGGTCGCCGACGAAAATCAGCGCCGCGGCTTGCAGTTGTGGTTGGTACTTATTATGTTGAGTGAGTTTTTTATCGTCTAATATTTCTCTCACTTTAGTAGCTTTTTTTTCATTAATTTAACTGGTGTGACGTACAAAATAGGAATTATTTTCATTCGTCAATTGTTTATTCATCCAATAGCAGAGACGTTACTTACATTTTTATCGGCCTTTTAGAAAGAATATTTTTATTTGAACTACTAATTTATTTGAACTGTAAAATATGTAATTAAAAACAAGGACACTAAACGGATCACTCGAAATTTCAGAACGAAGTGACTCGTTTTCAACCGACTTCAAGATTTCGAAGGAGGAGGTTATCAATTCGTCGGGATCTTTGATAGATTTCGAAGGAGGAGGTTATCAATTCGTCAGGATCTTTGCTTTTTTCCTTGTTTTTTTTTAAATGTTTGTTCACCGATTATTCAAAGACGGGTGGACCGATTTGGAAAATTCTTCTCTTGGAGTATATTTCACAGTTGGTCCCATTGTAACCAGGTCAGGATCTGATGATGGGGCCCTGGAGAAATCGAGAGAACTCTTCAACTATTATAGGCACACCTATAGTGATTTGAGTATTTTTACAGCAGCTCGAGCATTTACTTTTGGAAAGGTGGATGCTAAGTGAAGTCGGTTCTTTTTTGTTTAAAACTATTTATTTTTATCTTGCATAGGTATATAAACGTAAGGTGAAGCCTCCATAGCACTCGATTCATAGCGGCTTGCCTAATTTCCAGCCAATTGAGTACTTTTACTACGGTTCATGAAAAAAACGATTATTTTTTATGCGCCACCACTGAAATAATATTAATTAAGCACATTGATTATTTACATATAATTAGCTACAAGTATTGTTTAGCTATGTACAAAGGTTGTCTGGAAGAGATCGCTCTTTAGCAATAAGGCCGCCAATTGTTTTGCCTCTGCTTTTTTGTTTGTGACGTGTGTATACTTTGTGTCTATTATTTGAGGTGTGCAATAAAGAGTATTTATGTTAAGTATAATCAGTACATAGTTAGTTAGCTAAATCATGGCCCACAAGGTCTATTAAACTATCTAGTTGCAATTTTAAAAATCGCCCAGCCCCGCCTCTCTCTTTGTTATTGTACATTGTGTCATGATCATGGCTCCTATGCATCTCCTCTGTGTTTAGCACTTAGTTAAACACACTTTAGACCGTCTCTTGTGAGCATAGATAATAGCACACATTATGGTTTTGTTGGGTGTCCACAACGTAGGATTGACAGGGAGACTTTTTGACAGGAGATGAAAAAAATGCATTTTTTTCTAAAAAAGAGCAAACTGTGCAGAAACCAGACTACTGTGCTTATTTGATTTGACTTGCAGCGGCGTAGGAGTGCATCATATTCTTGTTTTCCAGTGTATTTACCTCCTCGAAAAGTTTATCTCCTTCATTGGAATTGTTGCGAACGCAACCTTGTCTTGTATAAATCCTTGCAGTTGCTAAACGCTCAGGCTCGGCTAGTATTCGGGGGCTTCTTTTAAGCACCAATGGCAGCGCACCACATAAGCTTAGGCGCGGCCAATTAGGATTAAGTTTAGCTAACGTGAGTTCATATAAATCAAAATTCATATAAATCACTCCATCTTGAACTTCCATATAATGAACCACTTTCGCTCTTAATTTAACAATTTTTGGCACTACCTTTTGTAAAGCACTACTTTGGAATTATACATCTACTTGTACATCGTAGTTTTTATTTGAGTCGTCGAGTTCCTGTTTACGGCGGCTACAGGAATCAAATTCATAAAATACATCAGATGAATCGCAACGTCGGCCTCCACGACGTACTTACCTTTTACATGTCCCAATTTTTTTCGCTAATGGTCACCCTACACTACGGTGCCACTGGCACTCGTATATAGGAATGTCTCTAAAGCAGCATCCGCATTACAACCAATCATGTCACACAACCTGGTCCGCCTTATGCTGGCGCTAGCTACGGTGGCTCTTACACAGGCCACCGTGGAGGTAATGAAGGACGTCACTCTTGGCTTCGGAGAGGCTCTCAAGCAGTGCAGAGAAAGTGTAAGTTTAGTAAACTCTATACTCCGATAAGCAAATCTATCTTCCGGGTGCTACCAAAAGTCCTATAGGCAATCCAGCGAATCGAATTGTCCCTAGCTACGCTTGTAAAATGCGACCACAAATCCATGGCTCCTCTGCTACAATAACTTACGTCAAGCCTTTAGTGTTAACGAAGCCATATAGAGAAGTTATAAATTTCAACTCTATCGATATTTATATACGTTTAAAACTATATTTTTTTGGCCAGTTTATGTTGCATCATAATTTATAATATCTTCTGTACATTTACAGATTATCTCCTTACAATTAGTCTAGCCACAGGTTCAGCGTTCGCGCGCAGCGCAACAATAGGTTCAGCGTCCACCGCTTGCAGTATGTCTCCTTCATGAATTTCCATATCGTTCTTGATGCGGCGGTTTCACAGAATGCTATTAATTAGTTCTGTTAGCGGTTCTATGCCATGTTGGTCATACCAATCTGGCTAACCTTCATTTCAGCTTCCCATTCAAGCCCTCCAAAACTTACGTATAGCCAAATAACTTGTAACTTCATTTGTTTTACAGAGCGGCCTAACTGAAGAAAAGATGGAAGAGTTCTTCCACTTCTGGCGAGACGACTTCAAGTTCGAGCACCGTGAGTTGGGCTGCGCTATCCAGTGCATGTCCAGGTACTTCAACCTGCTCACCGACGGGGAGAGGATGCATCATGAGAACACGGACAAATTCATCAGGAGCTTCCCTAATGGTAGTATTTTTGGGAAACTTTTTATGCAAATTAAATCTAGTCAAACACAAATCTTTAATAAGTTCAACGTTATACGTGTTAAAGTTTGGAAATATTTATGGATATCGCCGATCCAAATAAACCCTGGGAATGTTCTTTTCCCATTTTTTCCAAAAGATTACAGAATTGATTAAATAAGTCGTGCATTATATTATAAGTACAATTTTTCACGTAAGTCATACTTACAAGGATTTATGGCGCTATAGCAGCTTGTCAAATCTAAAATGCCAATAATAATAGTTGGTCCCTTTCTGTCATTTTGCCATTTATGTTTAATAGAAAAAGACAAATTTAATAAGAGGGTCGATTGTACTCGGTTATGTTCGATGCATTACTCACTCCAAATAACATCTGTGTCAACAGGTGAAGTGCTGTCAAAACAGATGGTGGCCCTGATCCACTCGTGCGAACAAAAGTTCGACGACATGGAAGACCACTGCTGGCGGATCCTGCGTATTGCCGAATGCTTCAAGAGCGGCTGCCAAGAGCTGGGTATAGCGCCATCTATGGAGATGATGATGGCTGAGTTCATCATGGAGGCTGAATCTTGAGGATCTTGTGAAAAGACAGATATCATAGATGCTTGAAAAAATAACGAAGTCTTAATGTATTAGGTAAATTTCATTGCAAAAAAAATAAAGTGTTGAGCAAGTTTTGATTTAAATCAGAAAATACAGTCAATACATTATTTTTATTGACAGTTCAATTAATACACAATTTTATGAATACATAACCATAAATTGTGTATTAATTCCCATATAGTGGCAAAAGGAATAAAGACTCAAGATGAGTCTTGGTGATTTTGTACCACTTTGACCTTAGAATAGTAGTTTATGTAACTGTTACGTAATAAGGGTCCTTAAAACATGAGTGTGGTTTTATGAAATGAGCCGCAGGCGAATTTCATAATAAGATCACACGAGTGTTTTAAGGCCTAATTACGTACAGTTGCATACACTGCTTTATCTACACTCATATTATATATATTAAATTAATTGTTCGGAAACCATAGAATGACCGCCATTGTACCGTCATGGCCTACTCGATTGTGCCGGCGCTCGCGAGGGACCAATCGAGTTAGCCATGGCGGTAACATTATGTTATCAAATTCGATGTTCCAAATTTGAAACTCATTGCTTAACAATATTTGAGCATGCATAGTTAAAATTGCGTTACTGCCGCAGATAAGAAACTTATTATAGTTAAATCGTTTGTTGTAATGCTTGTCATTGTCTACGGTTTTTGAACGCATTTTAGAGTACTTACAGTATGAGTGTAGATAAAATATTTAATTGGCACCTTTTTTCTTTGTAATAAATAGTGTAATAAGCTCATTCCACATCATTTAATATAAAAAAGCGATTGCGAAGTTTTCATTCTCGACTACAATGCTTAGTACTACGGAATATGATGAATTGTACCGAACTAGGTATTATTTTAATATTTAAATGTATCTTGCAAGAGGCAATGCTATTAGTTTTATTATATTTAAAAATAGTCTTAAATGTAGGTATGATAATAGTAAGCCAAGAGCTTAAACGCGCAAAATTTATCTGTAAAAATCTGTTATTCACTTGAATTTTGTTTATGCAAAATACTTATACTTAGTTTAAATATAATCGATAGATGTTTTGTGGAATGGATCCTTTAAAAAAACTTTGGTATTACTTGTTTATGAAGTTGCGAATTCCAAAATTTTGCTTGTTTACGCCATTTAATAATGTTGCTAATTTATATTGAATTTTACGATTCAAAATAGTATTACTTTATTAAATAATGAAAAACATTAAAAATGTCCGTGTAGTGAGCAATAGATTTAGTATAGTAGTTCAAGTTATAAACGAAGCGTATTTTTCGACGCAATGACGAGGCTATGACATGGAACTGTTAGTTGTAAGATATCAATTGAAAAATAAATATTAGTAATGAATGATTAAAAGTATTTATCTAATATAAACTGATAATTATTTTACATGGTTTTTAAAGTGTTTCAGTGTTTGTATTTGATTGAATAACATAATATAAACTGATATTTCATTCAATCACGAATACCCGAGGCAACACTTTTGTGCAATTTGTCAAAAATACATTGCACAATATAAAAAATAGTATGATGACGATTAAATCTAAGGGGCGTAATCAGGATGTGTCGTTGTCTTAAAGTTACTTTGTTTTAAAATATTTTTGAGTAAGTAAGTATTACATGAAGAAGCACTACTAACGGTAAAAAATCTTGGCAAAATATTAGTAAAAATTATCTTCTTTTTCTAGCAATTATGTTGAACATATAATATAAATAACAACATACATTTTGTTTACACTATATATATTTTCTCAAATGTATTTGTTTTTTGAGGTATTTAAAAAAGAGTATTATAGTATTGCATTGCATACCTAAACGTAAACTCCGTCAATCACCTCTCCTTTAAAAAAATTCGAAGTATATAACAATATTTATTTTTTGGATTTAAAAACAAATAGAAACAGATTTATTGTGGATTTATTCGTGACAACAACAAACATACTTAATCTAAGGATAGTATGTAACTAATTGTAATTAAGGCATGAGCTTATAGTTGGCACGAAATGGTCCCGACTCAGCATGGTGCTAGCCTGGGAGGCCAGCGCTGGTCTTCCCCGGGGCCACACGAAAATGATTTTTAAGTCAAGTTATGTACCTACACAATAAGGGACTTTTAAAATATATTTTGATGTACATATGCTGTAATATGTATTAAATAATATTATATTTTGTTCATTAAAAAAATAATTCATGGTATATATATATATATATATACTATATATATACTTTTAAGATTTTAAGAAGAAGATACAAAAAGTATGAAATGTATAATAATTATATTGAACGTTTTAAAAATGCATTTAAAATAAAATGCCAATTTTAAATCAAAATCTAAAACTAATTCGAGACCGTCACTTGACAGCTCTTACCATACTAACTAAAATTATTTGACTAAAATTGTAACCTAAAATGATTGTATTAAAGGAGTTACTTAAAAATTACAATATGTCAGCATCATTACTCGTTCCCTCAGAGCTGAAGATCGTGACATCATGTCCTTCTGTTGAAGACGAGGTTCCTCCATATAGACGTCTATCCCTTGCTAAGCGCATGGCTTCTTGCAGTTCTAATTGCATGGGTGCTTAAAATATGTATACTTGTTACAAAATAACCTTTGCACTTGGTAACCTAAACAGCACTCCTCCCTTTGTCCGCTCCAAAAGTCTCCATCGCGCTCGCAGCATTGCGACGCTGTATGTCGATGGAAAGTGAAAACCTAATGGGCCAGTCAAGACCCGGAACGGGGCCGTTGACCCTCTCCCTCAGCCGCTAAACGGAAATAAATAACTGAATGAAAATGAAAATAAATAATTACTAAATGCCAAATTAGAGCTTATCGAATTTCAATACAAAAACAGTAATTTATGCATATTAGATATTTTAATAGTATATAAATAATACTGAAATAAAGATATTATATAGACAAATGAAGATTTTAATATCAATTTCACACAATTGTTCCGAAGGGGATGTAGCTCAGTGGTAGAGCGTTCGCTTTGCATGTGAAAGGCCCCGGGTTCGATCCCCGGCATCTCCAATTTTTTGCTTTTTTTAGCTCCAGCCAACCCATGAGAAAGGATAAATACAAATGGTGAAAACAAACTATACACAAAATATACCAATAAAATGTTTCAAAACACATACATGTACCATACAAATGTATCATACATTTTATATGATTTTTACTTAATTTATTTTATTTTACTTTATTTATTTTATTTTATTTGACATTTAATTGAATTTTGACATTTAATTTAATTTATAATGTTTTAATTTAAAAGTAATTCAGATTTTTATTTATTTATAGTAATTAATAATGTTTCACCTTTTGACATTAATGATTTTATAATTTGTTACCAATTTTAATGTATTATTTTATGTTGAATTTTAATTGTTAGTTATTTATTTATTGAGTCCTATTCTATTCGCGTTAAGAAAATAGTAAATTTGTATTGTATACTACTAACATGAATTCTGTGTTTACTAACAACGATATGGGCAATAAACGCCTGAAATAAACGTTTATTTATTTTATTTTATTTAAATACTTAAACTACATACATAATAATATAATATACATTACTATACACATCTAATAACTATCAAACCACGCCCATAAATAAATAACTAAATAAATATATACATATATAGAGGGTGCCATCAGAGACGTGATCAGTTATATGTTTTTCTAACTCCAAAAACAACTAGCAGTTGAATGCCCCAACTTTTACTAAAATCAGACATTTTTTTTCTTTTTTTTTACATGTTTTTGTAATTTTTTTTTCTTTCAAAAATGATAATATTAGTGAGTGTCAGTTTTATTAGATATTTAAGGTAAAAAAAAATTAAATAAAATAAATAAATAAAATAAATATTTGGGGGGCAATCTTACACAAATCAACCTAGTCCCAAACTAAGCAAACTAAGCAAAGCTTGTACTATGGGTACTAGGCGACGACACATTACATTTTATCCGGAACAAATGACAAAATTGTTATTAACGACAGTTCCATTTCAAAGAGGTAATTCAATTTACTTATTTAAATATTCTAATAAGTAGTTTAAATATCCCGAAAACCCCGTCAAATGAAAAATAAATTACAAAAACATTAAAAAAAAAAGAAAAAATGTCTGATTTTAGTAAAAGTTGGGGCATTCAACTGTTAGTTGTTTATGGAATTAGAAAAACATATAACTGATCACGTCTCAGATGGCACCCTGTATATATACTAGCGAAATTATTAAATCTTTCTGACAAACTCAAACTCAAACATTTATTCAGTAAGTAGGCCACAAGGGCACTTTTACACGTCAAAGTAAAAGAGAGAGAATAAAAATCAAACTACACCGGTTCTAACCCTACACCTCTGACCCGAGAAGAATTATGTCCGGCAAGAAACTCGGCGGGACTTATTTTTTCAAAACAACAGTACATCAAAACTAAACAATACATATAAGTGCGTTGTTCTATAAGAAAACATATCAAACCAAGGTTAGATTAACCAACAATAGGTTATAGTTTAAGAAAAATACCAAAGAAAAAAGATGAGTCCAAATCTGACTATTGAAAATAAATTACATACAAGTTTGATATACTTTCTTACCTGAACTGTGTCTTCTACATAAATTTCCAAATTATAATAATCCATCATCAACAGTTAGAAACAAACTTTGAATTTAAATAATATAAAAAAAAAGTACTTAAGTGATTCTAGTATACAATAAACATACTATTTCTAAATTATACTTAGAGATGTATAAGGTCTCCAAGTGTCTTGATCTATATATTCTATATAATAAAAAAATATGGATAATCAAGCACCGAATGTTGTGTCCAAAGCCAATTAAACTAAAATTCAATATGATTAATAAAAAGTTACGTAAATGTGTTGCCCCAGTTAGCCTAAACAGACCGGTCTCCACAAACAGCACCCGTTCATGAGTATGACGCATATCTCAGCCATCGCCTCCCTCAACCTTTCTTCGGGAAAGTGGCGACCCGATCAACGACGCCACCATAAGCAGAGCCTTTTAAGCGAGCATGACATGTTCAAGCTGGCGGGCTTTATTAATTAATAAAAACTAGCCATGTTTAGTCTGGTGAGAAACAATATTCTGTGCTCGTATTTTACATGCGTGAACTAAATTACAATATAAAAGTGACATAGAGATGTACATGTCTCTAAGCGTCAGGATCATTAAATATATATCTATACATATAAATATTTGCGAATGCAAGACTTAGAGATGTATAACGTCTCTAAGTGTCCAAATACTAAATAAAAACAAAATAAAATAAAAATGAAAAACAGGTAATACTGGACACTAGTAAAGCTGCTTCATAGAGTAATGTACCTAATAATTTCTCAATTTGTATTGTACTAACCATATCAAGCTACAGGCTTAAAGGCATCGTTATCCTCAATGAATTCCTTTAAAGTATAGTACTCTCTCCTCAACAAATAGCGCTTAACATAAGACTTGAATTTATTTAGTGGCAAATTCACTACATCAGCGGGGACTTTGTTATAAAAACGTGTACAGTTCCCAGCAAAAGACGTACGAACCTTACCGAGGCGGTGGCCAGGCTCAGCAATCTTATCTTTATTTCTAGTGTTATAGTTATGGATATCACTGTTGAGCTTGAATTTATGGATGTTTTTCCGCACATACATAATGTTTTCAAGTACGTATTGAGATGCTACGGTAAGAATATTTGCCTCTTCAAATTTTCCTCTTACGGATGCTCGACCGCGCATTTTATAAATGCCACGTACAGCTCGTTTTTGTAGCACAAATATGGTCTCAATATCAGCTGCTTTACCCCACAACAGAATTCCATACGACATAACACTGTGAAAGTAACTGAAGTATACCAGCCTGGCAGTTTCACTGTTTGTTAGATGGCTGATTCGCCTCACGGCATAGGCTGCAGAGCTAAGTTTCCCAGCTAGGGTAGCTATATGTGGATGCCATTGTAATTTCGAGTCTAAAGTGACTCCTAAGAAAACAGTTTGATTTTCGAATTCCATTATTTCATCATTTATTATAGACAGATACATGCAGGATTAAATAACACGTTGAAGAGCAATGACAGAACATGTATATCCCTACGACAGCGAATCGGAAAGCCAATCAAGTTGAAAACGGAAGGCGGACACATGATCACACTTACGCAACTCAAATATGTACTTGATGCAGGCATTTTGCAGGCGCTCCAGCTTGTCCAGCAGTTCTTCCCTGAGGTATACTTATGCTGGCGCTAGCTACGGTGGCTCTCACACAGGCCTCCGTGGAGGTGATGAAGGACGTCACTCTTGGCTTCGGAGAGGCTCTCAAGCAGTGCAGAGAAAGTGTCAGTTTAATCGGTACTCTATACTCTGATCAGCAAATCTATCTTCCGGGTGCCGCCACTAGTCCTATGGGCAATCTAATCAGTCGAATTGTCCCCAGCTACGCTTGTAAAATGCGGTCACAAATCCATGACTCCTCTGCTACAACGACTTACGTCAAGCCTTTAGCGCTAACGGAAGCCATATACAGAAGTTATAAATTTCAACTCTATCGATATTGATATTGTGTCCAAGTTTTTCGTCATATGGTAAGAGACATTACGGTAAACTACAAAATCAAATTACGGAAATGTTTGGTTTGAAGATGCGCTCAAACTTATTACATGTGTGCATAATTCCATTCCCATAATCCCCTAATACAATAATGCGTTCAGAGTGCTGATGGGGCTGCCCAAATTTTGTAGTGCATCAGGGATGTTTGCAGATGCGCGAGTAGACTGCTTCTATGCCACAATGCGCAAGCAAGCAACATCCCTGGTGCGCCGAATCCGCGCCAGTGCCAACAGCATTTTAAAAATGTTTTCTTGCCACGATTTGACATGCCAAACTGTGAGACGTGGATGTCACACTTCTATCGCTAGTGGATAGAGTGATATCCATCCTGTCCACACATGTCCACACCTAACTGCCAAGCTATAGGTCTCGCTAGAGCGTTTTGTCTATGGCTATGGCCACCATTTTAGATATCACTCTTGAGTGATTCCACCCCAATTTCAACTGTCACAAACGTGTGACATCATAGTTGTCGTGCAAGCGACTGTCAGTTATGCCATGTCGAATCGAGCCCTGAACGTGTGGACTGTGCGTATCTCAACTACTGTTCGATGATACATTAAAAATGAGACATGAAATAGAATTGTGGTACTCTTTGGGGGAGGCCTATGTTCAGCAGTGGACGTCTTTCGGCTGATATGTTGATGATGATTAATTAATTTCAATCTATTTTCAATTGTCTCTTAGATTGTGGCCGACATTTATTTATATTAATTATATTAATTATAGATGAATTTGTAAACTAACCATTTATTTTAAGTGTTCGTTCTAACAATAATGAATTAATGATCCAAGTTGGTATTTAATAAATTAAATTGGAATTGATAGCTGCTTGAAAAAATAACGAAGTCTTAATGTATTAGGTAAATGTCATTGCAAAATAAAATTGTGTTAAGCAAGCTTTGATTTAAATGAGACGATACAGTCAATAAATTATATTTATTAACAGTTTAATTAATACACAATTTTATGAACATAATCATAAAATTGTGTATTACTTCCCATATTGTGGCAAAAGGAGTAAGATTCAAGATGAGTTTTGATGAATTTGTACCACTTTTACTTTAAAATAGATTCATATACATATTTAATTGGCATCTTTTTTGGTGGTAATAAATAGTGTAATAATCTCATTTCACATCAATTAATATAAAAAAAACCGGCCAAGTGCGTGTCGGACCACGCATAGGAGCGTTCCGTACCTTCAATGGAATAAGAACCAAACTAATACCTAAAGGTCGTATCTGATGCCTATGGAAGAAGTTTTTTGAAGATAACTCAAAAATGGCTGAACCGATGATGTTCAAAACAATTTTCGTAGAAAGTATATGATAAGGCGCATCTCTTCAAATTTTTTCATATTTTTTGAACTTACGGTTCAAAAGTTACGGGGGGGGGGCTACACAACTTTTCTGACTTTCGCAGCGATTATTTCAGAGAATATTCACTTAATCACAAAATAGTCAGAGAAACCTCAATGTTATTTTGAAAAACCTATCGATTGATGTGTCACATGTTGATATTTGATTAATTTTTTTTTATTTTATTTAGTTACCTGTATGGAGCGCCCCCCTAAAATATTTTTATTTTCAAATTTAACTACATAACTAAGTAGCTGCATACAAAATACACCTTATGTGTAAATTTTATTCAGATACGTCGTATAGTTTCCGAGTAAAATGGCTGTGACATACAGACGGACAGACAGACAAACAGACATGACGAATCCATAAGGGTTCCGTTTTTTGCCATATGGCTACGGAACCCTAAAAAGCGATTGATGAAGTGTAAATGTATCTTGCAAGAGGCAATGCTATTAGTTTTATTAAATTTCAAATTAGTCTTAAATGTAGGTATGTAAATAGTAAACCAAGAGGTTAAACGCGCAAAGTGTTTAGTAAAGAGGGTGTAGAAATCAATATTAATTACACTTTTGTTTTTGAAAAATACTTAGTTCATTCATCAATAGTATTTTTTGTGGAATAAAACTTATTACTTGTTTATGAAGTTGGCAAGTTCAAATTTTTGCTTATATTATTTAATATTGTTGCAAATTTATATTTGTTTTACGATCTACCCTTACTAAATGGTAAAACTTTCGAAAATTTTATAAATAGTCAAAAACTACTAACGAAAACGTTCATAAAGAGCGCGAAAGGATAAATAGACTTCGTAACCTGTCACTTGGTACCTGTTTCCCAAAACACTCCCTGTGGCCAATGTACATTTAGTAATATGTATTATAATGTAGTTAAAGTTATAAACGAAGCGTATTTTTCGACGCAACGACGAGGCTATGACATGGTACTGTTAGTTCTAAGTTATCAATTGAAAAATAAATATGATCACTCATATATTCACTCATAATCTTCACAGATTAAAAGTATTTATCTAATATTAACTGCTATTTCATTCCATTACGAATACCCAAGGCAGCACTTTTGTAAAATTTGTCAAAAATACATAACACGACATAAAAAGATAGTATGAGATTAAATCTACGGGGCGTAATGAGTATATGTTGTTGTCTTAATTTTTTAATTGCCTATATGTAAAATTAGTTACTTACTTTGTTTTCATATATTTTTGGGTAAGTAAGTATTACATGAAGAAGCACTACTTACGGTAAAAAATCTTAGCATAATATTAGTAAAAATAATCTTCTTTTTCTAGCAATAATGTTGAACATCTATATATATATAACTCAAAGGTATAGGACTGACTGACTGACTGACTGACTGACTGACTGACTGACATAGTGATCTATCAACGCACAGTCCAAACCGCTGGTTCTAGAGATTCCAAATTTGGCGCGTAGGTTCCTTATAAGGTCTAGGGGTGCGCTAAGAAAGGATTTTTCAAAATTCATCCCCTAAGGGGGTGAAATGGGGGTCCAAAGTTTGTACGGGGAAACAAGATTAGTTAGTCTATTTTATTCGAAACTTCACAGAAGTATTTCTAACAATAAATGAGTAAATACGTGTTGCAGGTTTTTTGAGAATTCAACCTCTAAAAGGGGGAAATGTGGTCAAAAAGTCTGAAAATCAACATGGGTATTGTTTCTATGGTTTATCGGGTCGTTGATTACGAAAACAACAACGATTTTAAAATCCGACGTGGCGGACGTGAAATACCATCTCCCCTGTTAGGGTACAATGGGGTTGAAATGTCTAAATATCCATATGGGTGTCATTTTTGTGATTTTTTGGGACGGTAATTAAGAAAATGGCATCGATTTTGAAATTTAATATTGTGGACATGAAAATTCTTGAAAGTATTTGTGCCAAATTGCAATCTTCTTCTAAATATATAAAAGAAGAAACTGACTGACATATCAACGCACAACCCAAACCGCTGGTTCTAGAGATTCCAAATGTGGTACGTGCCTACGTACCACATTTGGAATCTCTAGAACCAGCGGTTCCATGCATGATGCATGCATGCATGATGCGGTGCATCCTTATAAGGGATAAGGATGCACTTAGAAATAATTTTTAAAAATTTACCTCCTAAGGGGGGAAATGGGGTTCAAAGTTTGTATGGGAAACGAGATTAGTTCAACTATTTTATTCGAAAATTTACAGGAGTATTCCTAACGATAAATGTGAAAACAAGTGTTTCAGCTTTTTTGAGAATTCAACCCATAAGGGGGAAATGTGGTGACAAAATTTAAATATCAACATGGGTATTGTTTCTATGGTTTATCGGGTCGCTGATTACGAAATCAACACTTAAGGGGGTGAAATGGGGGTTGATAGTTTGTATGGGGAATTTTTAAACGTTGAACCAATTTAGATGAAACTTGGTATAGAGATAGTTTGTGTACCGGGAAACGACATGGGACAGTTTTTATCTCGAAAATCAATATTTAAGGGGGTGAAATGGGGGTTGGAGCTTTGTATGGAGATTTTTTTACCGCGAACAGATTTAGATAATTTTGTTGTGGATATAGTTTGAGTCCCAGGAAACAATATAGAATATTTTTTAAGCCGAAAATCAATCTTAGAGGGGTAGAAAACATGTTGGTAGAATGTATGGCGAATTATTAACCGCTGAACAGACGATTGAAATGAAACTTGGTACATATTATATAGATTGAGTCGCGGTAAACAATATAGGATAGTTTTAATCTCGAAAATCAACCCTCTAGGGGGTGAAACGGGGGTTGAAAGTTTGTATGTGAAATTAATAACCGTTGAACCTATTTAGATGATTTGGTATGGAGATATTTTGCGTTCTGGGGAAGGATATATAATAGTTGTTATCCCAGAAGTCATTCCTTAAGCGGGTAAAAAGGAGTGTGGATTACTAATTCCACGCAAATGAAGTCGCGGGGAAAAGCTTCTATTCAAGAGTAGAAATCTGTATTAATCATAATCTCTCGGTAGTAAGTCGTTGATGGCGTAACAATTAAACAATTATTGCAATAATTTCTTTAAAATAAAAAATGAGGGAACCGCCGTCTTCAAAACCTGGTATACCGAAACCTCCAGAATGTAACGAATACTTTTCCGAAAACCGCTTCTAAATCAGTTCAGCGAAACGCAAGATGATCTCGGACAAACATACATTCCTACATACAAACATACGAGTCTAACTGAGAACCTCTTTTTTAGTACTTTTAGTACGCGGGCGAAGCCGCGGGAAAAAGCTAGTAAATATAAATAACAACATAGGTACCTTTAGTTTACACTATATATTTTCTATAATGTGTTTCTTTTTGAAGTGTTCAACAAAAAGTATTAGTATTGTATTGCATACCTAAACGTAAACTCCGTCAGTCACCTCTGCTTTAAATAAGAAGTAATAAAAACGTATCATAATATTTATTATTAGGATTTGAAAGCAAATAGAACATGGAAACAAACATAATAACTAATTATGATTAAGGCATGAGCTTAGTTGCCACGAACTGGTTTCGACTTTCAACTCGGCATTGTGCTAGTGCTGGCGCTGGTCTTCCGCCGAGGCCACACGAAAATTATTTTTAAGTCAAGTTATGTACCTACACAATTAGGGCCCTCTTAAAATATATTTTTTATTCATCGTTTAGTTTTCAGACTCTCTAAAAAATTTTTGATATACCTATCCGATATAGATCGATAGTTTATTAAAAAATAATCCAAAGTGAAACCTAATGGGCCAGCCAAGACCTGGAACGGGGCCGTTGACCCTCTCCCTCAGCCGCTAAACGGATAAATAACTGAATAAAAATGAAAATAAATAAATAAATAATAAATGCCAAATTGAAACTTATCGAATTTCAGTACAAAAACAGTAATGTATGCATATTGGATATTTTAATAGTATAATATATAAATAATAATAAAACTAGTACTAAAATAAAGATTTTATATAGACAAATGGAGATTTTTAAACCATAATCGGATTCCACCATCAATTTCGCTCGATTGTTTCATAGGGGATGTAGCTCAGTGGTAGAGCGTTCGCTTTGCATGTGAAAGGCCCCGGGTTCGATCCCCGGCATCTCCATCTTTTTTTGCTTTTTTTAGAATAGTTGACGAATTTTTCTATGAATTTTTAAAATAATATAAAGTCATTTTTCACTGATAATTTTCACCCAATTCACATTCGAAATATCCAGAGGGTTAATGAAAAATTTGTATCTTTAATTTGATTGTGTTCCAAAAACCTACTTAAAAATAAATAGCTAAAACTGCTAAAAACATTTTTTTTTTCATTTTACATGTACATTTTACATTTAAAAATCAAATATTGCATAAAATTAAGTAGAGAACATATTTATGCCATACGGTAAAAATTAAAAAAAAACACTGATTGACCCCGACGTGATTTGAACACGCAACCTTCTGATCTGGAGTCAGACGCGCTACCGTTGCGCCACGGAGTCGTTGCATCTATTGACGAATTTAGTTATCACTTCACTAGTCTTAGTCTCTAGCGCCCCTAGTGGAGATTTGGTGAATTAAATTAAGAAGTATTTATATTACAGGTTATGGATTTACAAGTATCAAGTATAAGAGTTCAATTAACACGTTGAATGCGGGAACGTAATTTTATAATTTACTTTCAGTGCTATACATACCATTTTTGAATTGTAGGAGTGTTGTACACTGGTGCGGTACAAGGCTATTTTGGCTTGTGACTAAGGGTCTATATTTTAGCAAATATATCCTTGTAGGCTTTACTAATCAATGATTTACTGATTACAATGGCTAGTTAAACAATTGAAAGAAAGATAAGGCTATTGTTGTTACATACTGTCGAACTTGGTTTAGGCATTATAGATAAATTAATTAACGATACAAAATTGACTTGTATCGCACCAAGGGAACAGGGCTGGTGCCATCTAGTCGATATTTTGGTAGGGATGGGAAATATAATGTAATAACATCGATATCGGTAGTTGTTATTATTGAAAAAAAAGCTAACTAAATTTACAAATTCGAATGAGATTTTATAGGGAACTTAACATCGTTTAAAATACATATTTTATTTCCGGTCCCACCTGTGTTGTCTCCTTTAATTGTGAACAGTCTATCGTCGCATTTCTTCTCCGTTTCTTTCGGTTCACTAGTTATACTTTCACTGCACTCCATCTCTTCGAAAACCTTGTGTAACGTCTTTCGTGATCTTTTTCTCGGTGCATTCATGATGAAAACGGAACTGCAATCGGAAGGTAAACAAAAAACACGTAATCGTCACCCCCGCACTGGCTGTACTGACCAGTATAGTACTCGTGGTGCTGTACAAGATAGTAGGTATACAAGACACTTTTGGCGGGTACCGCACTGGTTGATTATTTTATTCACCTAGTGCGGTACGAGTCAAATTTGTCTTGTAAAGTTTGACGTACCTTTTAGATAGAATGTACAGAAAGACACATAAATGTATACTTGGCCCTTTCTAACTCATAGGATTTCATAGTCAAATCGACCCCGCACCAGACAGAGACAAGCTACTTCCTCACGCCGCACCAGAAGAAAGTACGTTACAAGTCGAAACTGGCATGTACCGCATTCAACGTGTTAATATTGATCTCGATTGAATTCTTATAGCACCTATGGTGAAATCTTCTTCATTCATGTCATTTCACGACTCGAATAATTATCGACATACACTGATATAATGTGTTTATCGCTCCTTAAAGTAACGTCTGATTTATAAATTATTTATGGAATTGTTTTTTTACGTCTAACGGTTTTTACTGATTTTTTTTTCTTTTTTAAATTTAACTTTAAAAAAGTAACAAAAATAAATAGGACTTCAGATGATAATGTTTTTCTTTTTTGTTTGTGGGGTTTAAAACTCATTTAAACTAATTTAGTACCTCTGGCCGTAAGATTTATTTCCTAAAAAAATATTGTAGTGCAAATCTAGGCCCATTCCTCAAAATTACAAGTTTCAACTTGTAATACTAGCGGTAGACACGTTTTTAGAACGGAATTGCCGCTTATTTTACAAGTTACAAGCTTTGAGAAATAGGCCCCTGAACATAGATATATACACATTCATTACACTTCACATACACAAACACATAAAACACACCCGGGAAACTACGTGTATACCGATAGCGCCGAGTTTCTCGATACAACACACTAATAAAAACAAAAAAAAAATCGCTAAGTGTCAAATATAAATAATAAACAAGGCCGTATTCTATATATGTACCGTAAAAATTCGCATTTATAATGCAAAATACGCTAATATGAATGGATGCGAGTTTTCCTCGACAGAATAAGGAAATAGTTTTCCAAGTATTTTATTAACTTTAATATGATTATAACTATCTACGTTGTAAATTCCTTGCCAGGTGGTTTACCTGTTAGAAAATGTTAATAGGCCCGTCGATACTCGTAGTGACGCATACTAAACTCTAACTCAATGTTTAATTAGTATATAAAATTAAAACTTCAGTTTGATTATTATATACGTTTTACTTAAGGGATAAGAGATTGCCTTTGTATAAACTTTGTAAATAAAAATTAATACTTACTGATACATTTTTAGACTCTTACGAAAAAAATTATCTTCTTTACAAAACCTGCTGTTACATTCCATAATCGAATATCTTGATTGCGGGATTTCAACTAATCGAAATATCTGAAGTATCTTCCGTGTTTTAAATCATTAACTATAAAAATTTAAATCATTAACTATCATTGTCTGGATAGCGGAAATGCGCAAAATATGGCGCTGAAGTTAGCGTTGTAAAACACGAATTAATTGCGATTTGTTGAAATTTCCCACACTGAAGATTGCTTCGCTGCATCTTATTTAAATAAGAAATAAAGTGAACAACGATTTAATAACTATTTATAATTATATCTTTTGTGTTGACCGCTTGTGGTACCAACGTTGGTGGAGTTGCTGGGATAGATGGGTAACTCAAATAACTATGGAATACCTAAAGGAATAGGATATACCTAAATATTTTTATTTTTTATACCACGACGGTGGCAAACAAGCATATGGCCCGCCTGATGGTACGCAGCTACCGTAGCCTATGGACGCCTGCAACTCCAGAGGTGTCATTGCGCGTTGCGGACCCTTTACAAAAATGACGATTCACCGTGTTGACGGCTAAAGGAACAAGAGGGTCCCTCGTCGTCAACACACTGGGTCCTCTTTGAGCTCTTAATCTCAATTAATTTCAATTTTTTTTATAGTTCTTAATTAAACTGACCTTAAAAATACAGAGAAAATCAACAACTTTATTTTATTCAGTTTATGCACATGATTTCGCCCCGGAAACCGTAAAAAAGCAATTCACTGGATAGTAGTGTTCTGAGTAAGAGTGCTGATCCTTGAGGGTATACATGATTGGCTTCAACATATGGTGCTCAACTTCATGATCTTTCAACTGGGATGGTGGTAGTGGTTGCCAGTAGTTGGCGTGGGGGTAGGTAAAGATGGATCGAAGCGATGCCTTGGTTTCTCTGATGGGGATGGGTAGAACTGGATCGATATATCCAGCCAATGAAGATATGGCCAGTAGCACTGTGATTACAGAGAACGCCATGGTGAAGTCACTTCACTTTTATTCCTTTTTAAATATCTTCAGCCACTTGCGAGTTCACCAGCGACGACGGAGATGCAGTCGCCGTGGTTGAATCCGGGCGTCAAGTTATTATAATTAGGCTATATAGTTTTCATTTACATGAAATTTACGAGCGCTTTTACTATAAACCTTAAAAAAAAGCACTGAGTCTTTATTTTGTTACACAGTTAATTTTATCAACAATTCCGCACTCCGCATCGAATCGCGCAATAACGTGATTTCCGTGAAATTTAGAAGACATATATGCGACGTTCAATCATTGTATTTGTATTTTATGTACATTTGACAATCGATTTTAATAACTACAAATCGAACATGAATAAACTGCATTGTGTATAAGCGATGTTGGCTGTCGTGTAAAGGTGCGACCACACCGCTGCTTAAAATACGGTGACGCCACGGAATCGCAGTGACGCATCGTATCCATACCGTTTTTATCGCATGCCCTGCACACCGCTGCTCAAAATACGCTGACGGTACGGAATCGCAATGACGTGCCGTAAACGTCACGACTTTAACGCATGCTCTCCACATCACTGCTCAAAATACGCAGACGCGACGTGTAAGCAGTGACGTGCCCCATACGAAATATTTTTGACGCGAACCTTCCAAACCGTATTTCGAGCAGCGGTGTGGAGGGCATGCGATAAAAACGGTACGGATGCGATGCGTCACTGCGATTCCGTAACGTCGTCGTATTTTAAGCAGCGTGTGGGGGGGCATACGATTGAAACGGTGCGGATACGATGCGTCACTGCGATTCCGTAACGTAGCCGTATTTTAAGCAGCTGTGGCAGTGCACCTTAACACTTTATTTTAATTGAACAGTTTGATACAAAAAAAACGTACTGATCTACTTATTTTCTTATATCCGTAAAACATGCACATGTAGGTTTACAACAGACGGAGTCATCTGCGTTATCAGGAAGGACGAGAGTAAAGTTTGATATATTTTAAATAAAGATTTTATATATTACGTCATTATAACTAGGGAAAAAAAAGATTAGGTATAAAATAAATATTTTCATTATTTTTGTTTGAGTATAAAAACTAGACAAACAAGTGTCCTAGAATTCATTAGTTCCCATACACACCTTGATACATCTTTTTCCGCGCAAGTGTGAAATTATAAAGAGAAATAAAATAAAAAAAACCTTCTCAACCTGCCTCCGGGCGGCCTTTTTCAGTTTTTCTTTTGTCTATATATCTATTTCAGATTATTCCAACATTATACTTCATATCAAGTAAAGTAAATTAGTATCTACATAGAACGCATATGTAATCAATCAAACATCATGTAATGGCGTCCTTGCGGCGCGCTTGCGGCTTGGAAAGTCCCGCCCGCATCAGCGTCTGCGCAGGTTCGCATTTACCCTAAACAAACCAACAGTTGTAAGAGTTGCAACACAGTTCTTATACAACTAAACAGTTTTAAAACTTTAACTGATAGTGACTACCTTTTAAATTGGGTAATACTTGGCCTGGACCTAAATACTACCGACCAGGATATGACGTAGCAAAATAAGGTTTTAGATTTCTTTTGTAATTTAAATTTAGCAACATCTGAATAATCTCTTACTTATCTGTAAAAAAAGTTTATGACTCCAACAGGTGGAAGCCAAGAAGGTGTTTTTTTCATTTGTTCAGATGGTATGGTATGGTGACGTGAAACAAATGTTTCATTTATTTTATTTATGTCGGTATATTTTAGGCAATACAATAGAGACAGCTATATTTGATTAGGATTGACCTACGCACGTACTGCAATTAAAGGCACATTCAGATTTAAAAAATAAGATTATTATTTCATATAAATGCAAGCAAGACGCGTTGCAAAAAAAGGTACGGTTAATCAATATTACATTATCAAATCTTTAGCTATACCTATACGCTTCATTCACAGCCCGCATAGCTAAACTAAGAGTGGGTTTTCCCGATATTTTTACTAGGTAAACTACCTTTTGCGTATTTAATGTGAGCGTTTCTATATTACACGAGGTTTAAAAGGCACGTGTTAACTTCAATCTACTCGACACGTGCAAATGTCATATGATGTTCTTAATGCTGTTTTTATAAAAATCGCCAACATCATAGTGACTTAAACAATTTGTGACATTCTAAATCAGAAAGGACTATTTTGCGGCTGACGCTTATACTTTTATTGCTGTTTATACGATGTTTAATCTGTACAGTGTAATAAAATATCCCTTTGATGTTGACTTTTTGATCTATCAAATTTCGAGATGGGCGGTCAAACCCGATAACTCGAGATTATTTCATTGTAATAAGGACTCTACGTAGGGCAGATGCCAAGATTTTATTTATTTATTTATGTTAAGGAGGACCAACAGGTTTAAAGTATACTGATTATTTAGCTCACCAAACGAAGACGCTTAACTGCCTGATAGGGGAAATAATTCGCGTATAGCTGAATTTTGGTGTAGTTGTAGATACAAGTATCTTACACAACATACTAAAAGTACCGATGATGGGGGCGCCGCTAACGGGGGGAGGGGGGGTCCCTTTTTATGGTTTTTCGTAAATAACTCAGTAACGGTGGCTCATACGAAATGTTCTGCTTAATTCATTCAAATATAACTTTCTATAAAAAAGATTTTTGCACTTTTTGCTGGGATCAATGTTCCATGAGGAAATACGATAAACCCTTTTTTAAACTTTCGGAGCTATTATTTATGAAAGTAATAGTTATATCCAAAAATTGTTTTACAATACTCATATTTTTTTTTAAAACACCTATTCAACGATATCCCACACATTAGGATCGTGTAAAAAAATTTACACCCACTTCATGTGTACGGGAGGTACCCGAATAAATAATGTATTTTCAGATTTTATTTTAAAACTTTGTCGGCGTGATTAAAACACATACTCATACGATTTTTTTCTTTTCTAGTACTAACCATCACTGAGCAGGCTGCTTACCCTGCTATCTCACTTCCTACCCTTATAGTTTCGCCATCATGTTCGTCTGACCCATCTGTCCGTCTAGACGTCTAGTACTAATAATCACTGAGCAAAGCTGTGGACGGACATGGCGAAACTATAAGGGTAGGCACCCTGCTCACTCTGCTCAGTGATGGCTAGTACTAGACAAGAGACATTTCGTATGAGTATGGGTTTTAATTACGCCGACAAAGTTTTTAAACAAAATCTGAAAAACTATAATTTTTGCTGGTACCTCCCGTACACATGAAGTGGGGGGGTCAATATTTTTTTTACTCTAACCCTAATGTGTGGGATATCGTTGGATTGGTCTTTTAAAAAAAAATAGGGTATTCTAAAACAATTTATGGAAAACACTAATACTTTCGTAAATAATAGCTCCAAAAGTTTAAAAAAGTGCTTATCGTATTTCCTCGATATCTCATTAAACATTGATCCCAGCAAAAAAGTGCAAAGAATCCTTTTTATAGAAAAATTATATGTGGATGAATTAAGCAAAAGAACATTTCGTATGAGCCACCGTTACTGAGTTTTTTACGAAAAACCAAAATAAGGGACATTTACACCCCCCTCTCCCCGTTAGCGGCGCCCCCACCCATCGGTACTTTTAGTATGTTGTGTAAGATACCTTTGCCTACAACTACACCAAAATTTGGCTATACACGAATTATTTCCTCTAAGTTTTCCTTCGTTGGGTGGGCTAATTGATGATATTTATATGAATCTCCGCTGTTAAGATTCTGACATTAGATCTTTTTTTATCGTTAATGCAATGTGAGAAAGGGCCCTAGGAGCCAGTTTTGGCCAACTGATACATGAGACATGACAGATGACAGTGCCATCTGTGCTGCCATAATTAATACGCGTATTGCGTTATTAGAATAACTTTTAGTTAATCATTTCATTACATGCACCGCCTACAATCTTTTCTGTTTTAACCTAAAGGTTGACTGGTAGAGAATGCCTTATGGCATTAAGTCCGTATTTTGTACGTTAAGTTTCCTTATGTGCAATAAAGATTAAATAAATAATTTACTCTTATATCAACTATAAATCATATACTTCTTAATTTGGTTGTGGCCACTGCGCATACGTAGGTAAACCACGGATGGTTCTACATAATTTCAATAACTAATTTTTTTGACTTACCGGGTTTGACCACCCACCCATCGATTTATTATCTTACTAAAACACTCTTACTACTGATTGACGCAAACGAAATTTTGTTTTCTCTGCAGTATTTTATATATTATAAAGTAATTTTATGTACTAATTGTAGGTTGAAGGCAGCAAAAGTCGCGGGTAAGCCCGTCTACTGATGTGCCGGCGGACACCTACCTTATAAATTGCGTAATTTTTCACGTAGGAAAATTTCAGAAACTTGTCATAATTTTGTATGGAGATTGATACTTTCCGTTTGTTAAATTTAAATTTCCTATATTTCTTGTAAAAGTTTCTAGAAATTTCCGAGAACTTTGACAACTTTTTTTAAAGTTTCTGCAACTTGTAAATCAGTAGGCCCGTCACATATTATTATTATTAATAACGAACATTTTATTGAAACCAATGCTCACTTTAGTTCTTTTTCCTCTGAGGGATACCGTCAATGTTTCCTAAATTAGTCGTGAATCTAGCTGAAGCCATATTTTCTAATAGAAATAGGGCTTAACAGTGGTAACATTTTAATAATTGTACCTTCTTACTTCGCTGGAGGTTAAATTAGGTCTCCGTGCAACACGCGATAGGCCTAGGGTGTGAAAACTGGACAGACAGTAGGCCTTGAATCTATTTCAGAAAAGGGCTGGGCATTTGGAACTAAAACCTGTGCTCATAGAAAATCACATGGGTATTAAAAACAATTGATTTAAACATTATATTAATAACACCTTAAGGAGTATTTACCTAATACCTAACCCTTTACACAAATGTTTGCTGACTGTATTTTTATTATTTTATTTTTATTTACTCTGTGTATCTATAGTATATGTATGTTTATTGATTATTTTATTTGTGTATGTTTATGTATAATTAAGCTGTTGTATTTTACGTTATTTGTTATTGTTTACTGGATTCTCACCGTTTCTTTTGCCTCCCATCTACTCATACGATATTTTTCGACTAGATTTCCGTTCCGTTGACTGCTGCCTCTACTTTTAATCTGTGTACTGTACTGTTCTATTTTATTGAGGTGTGCAAAAAATAATATTTGTATTGTATTTTTATTGTTGTATTGATATAATCGCGGAGACTTAAGCTAGTATTTTTAAAAACTCTAAGAAAAAATATAGGGGATACTGGAGACAAAAGTACCACGTGCCGTCATACGTTAGGGCATCGCTACGTACCATTTTTGTGATGATATATAATTGCCATATATGTAGCATAGTTATGGAAACTATGTATATCGTTGCTCTACAAGTGTGTATTGTTTATTTTCTTGTTCCTTCTACTTTATGCGACAAACGTAGCCTGTAAAGACACGTTTGAATCAACGAGACGATCACATAAACAACGTAGATAGGTCAACCGTCAAGCTGTTTGGCCCTGAAAGATAAATATCTCCATTGGGATTCACAGGATTCAGGTTTTTTTATTGCATTGATATGACACATTGCCATGTGATTGATTTGAGCTAGCCATTCACGATTTTTATCCTTCTATATATTATTTGGACCAAAACTATCCTCCGTTGGTTCAAAGAAACCCAGTTTTACGGTACGAAAGTTGTTCATTTTGTTGTTGTTATCGAAGCCATGCGGATCTCCAAAACGGAAGTCTTTAAACGGAGCAATCTCGATTATCGGCCGCGTTGACCGAAACGACCTCAACTCGGGAGAACCCGATGACGTGCCGCTTGTTTTGATGCTTTGCATTTGTCTAAGTCTTTCGATGAATTCTAAGGATTAAGATGATTCAGGGATAAATGAATGATTCTTAATACTTTGGACTATTAGTCTTATTGGGCAATATGGAAATCTCTCGACAGGGCCGGTTGCACCAAAACGTCTGATAAGGTCAACGTCACCGTTAAAAAATCTTGTGTGAAAAGTTTGACAGTTTTCTATGGGATAACAGCTCCGTCGTCATATTTAACGTTGATGAGTTCGGTAATTGTGCGTGGTGCAACCCACCGGACGGGAATCGGTCGGACAAAAAATTACCTTCTGAGATGGGGAATTGGAGCAAAAAATTATGCTTTCTGCAAATGAGGTATCGTACAAACAACGAATCACACGAGACAGTTCTGTTTGTGTGCTACGTGTACTGAGAAAGATCTCCTGAGAGCTACTCCCTGAGGGATAGAAGTAGCAAAATATTGACAAGGAAAAGTTTAACTCTAAGAAATTCGATCACTTTACACGAATAAGAAGATCGTATCTACGAAGATACTATCTACGATTAATCAACACTAGTAAAGTAAGACGCGCGCCGGCTCCGGGCGTATTATCTATAAATCTTATAGTACGGGCGGCGACCGTATGAACGTTACGTGAAACAAAGATAAGTTCCATGGCATATGTTCATAAAAGTGATGCTGAGTTCCGAAAAAATAGTAAATAAAATTATAATTATCCGAAAGCACAAAAAAGTACCACTTCCGATGTAAAAAATGGATGGTATTTACCTACGTCATTTGATATAAAGATGATACTTGTGGCAACAAACATCAATTTGTATGTAGGTACAGAAAAACCCAGTCTGTCAGTTCTTGCATGGCCGGAAGTGCCCGGCAGACTGGTTAAAAAGTAACGAGTTTGACCCCAAATATACGTCACATGTTTAAAATAAGAGCTACCTACGTAAGTAAATAAAAAAATGTTTATTGTAATAAATTATTTAACACTATTGTATAATTAATAAATTAAAATAGAAGACTCCTTAACTAAAAAAATCTTTATCTACACTCGCATTGCAAGTCCTCTAAAACGTGTTCAAAAACGGTAGGCAATGGCTAGCATTACCACAACCGATTTTACTATGATAAGCTTTTTATCTGTGACAGTAACGTAATTTTAACTTTACATGCTCAAACATTGATGTGTTATGAGACTTATGAGTTTTGATAACATAATGTACACCTGCATGCTCCCGCGCGGCCGCCGACACGCTCCCCCCCGACCGCCGGCACTCTCCCTCCCGACCGCCGGCACAATCGAGTTGGACATGGCGGTGCAATGGCGGCCATTCTATGGTTTCCGAACACGGCAATTAGTATAAATAATATGAGTGTAGATAAAGCAGTGTATGCAACTGTACGTAATTAGGCCTTAAAACACTCGTGTGATCTTATTATGAAACTCACCTGCGGCTCGTTTCATAAAACCACACTCGTATTTTAAGGATCCTTATTACGTAACAGTTACATAAACTACTATTATAATTTAAGATTAGTAGTTAAGTTCTTTATGAATGTTAATGACTGTTAATGAAATAAAGAGATTTTTTTTTAACCAGTCTGCCGGGCACTTTCGGCCATGCAGGACAGGAGCTGGCTGACTGGGTTTTTCTGTACCTACATACATGCGATTCCAAAAGTAGGAAGGTATTGTATAAGCCATTTTTGCTGGCATTCGTAAAAGGCGGCTACACGTGTAGATAAGGCATACTACGCCGAATAACCTCTACCTAATGTCTAAGATCACAAACGAGGTTATCTCTTCGTACTAGGTTGCATTATAAATTATAATGCGTGACATACAAGAGTACCTACATATAACATTTACATTTCTCGTGCTGCAGGGTTGGAAGGTCAGAAGCAGTTGGCAGTCGCTTTGATGAAAATTATGTTATGACCTTACGCTAACTCTTTTGACATGATTAACCAAGCGAACAAAGGTCCTAAAAACGCGCAGAAGCTAAAAGCCTGCAAAAATGTTGTAAAGATGACTATTGCTATTAGAGTTAACACATACAGGATGTAACAAATATACTGGTGATCCGTTTAAGGGCATAATTTGGTATCGTATTGCGATTAAGCAAAAATAGGAGGAAAAACTTTTGGCCATGAAAAAAAAATTAGTATGGGGAGCCGTCGTCCCAGCCGGTCAAGCCTCCATACAAAACCATTTTTTTATTTCGCGTAAAACAAATTCTTCTTAGTTTTTCTTAATTAAAATACGATACCGATGAACGATGCCCTTAAAGGGTTCCCCGTGATTTTTGTTCCACCTTTTACAAAAGTCTGATTATTTATCCTATGACTAGATTATCACTCCTATAGAAATATCTACAGCTATTCGACCAGCGGTACGTGGTTAGCGAAGACGCAAATAATAATAAACAATCCGGTCATCCATTTGCAGCTAAGATAGCACAGACACATATTAAAGTAACATCCTTGGATTTAATTAAAGAAATAATTTGGATTTACGGAACCACACCGCTAAGACAAAACTGTGATTCCAAGCCAGGATGTGCCGATTTTTCACCACATGAAAGCAGAACTGAATGTCTCAACCCCGATAAATGAGTATGGGTGCGTGTGTAATATGCATATCAGGGAATTACAGCTTTGAGTCAGCGGCGTTGGCACCTACCCTTAATTATTTCATAAATCCATTGATAAACCCCCATGTATCGAAACTGTTAAAAATGCTCTGAAATTCATTTTCAAGTGTGTTAGGACAGAACTGTCGCATCAGAAAAGAATAATAATAATAATAATAAATACTCTTTATTGCACACCTCATACAGTTACAAGCACAAATTTTACAATTAGATAAATCAATAATAATTAATAATTTTAGCTAAAACTTTTTTAAATCAAAGTTTAAAGTTCTCATGTTACATTAATTTAATCACTATCATGATTATGAAACGCACTCATCTTTCCTGGAAAGAATTGAAATGCGGGCTCACTTTTGCAGCTAATATAAAAGCGAATGACGCGTTCAAACGCCAGTTTACAAACCGACAGACATGCGCGTAGTGCTGTTGTTGCTCGGGTGCGCGTACGCCGCGCCCACTGACAAACAACTGACATACACACCAGTGAAAATCTCAGTAGATTCAAGGACACAGTTGAAGAACAGTGAAAAGTTGGGTGAGAGTTTACGAGATGAAGATTCAAGTATACATTTGAAAAACAGTGAAAATATTGGTGAAAGTGAACGAGAGTCAGGCTCCTTACTGGATTCAGGACTGCAGTTAAACAGTAGAATGCAGCAGGATATGAAGTCTCCTGTTAAAGCCAGCGCAGTGCCAGTTCTGTTCAATAATGGACTGGATTCAAATAAACAGTTGAAGAACGGTGAAATTGATGACAGCTTACGACATAAGGCGTCAAGCTCACATTTACCGGATACAGGACAGCAGTTGAAGAGTACAGACATGCAAGTCCGCGATGTGAAGCCTACGGAGATGGTCAGTGATTCTCTCATCAATGTTCGGCCATCAGGACACGATCAAGCGTCAGACAAGCAACAACAGACTCAAGATCCCAGACGCAGCCGCAAACGCATCGTAGTGTCAGCACCGACGCCATGCCAACGTCGTCCTGGCGTGTTGTGCCGCTCAGATGTTTACGAGTTCGTGTTGTATGGAGATGACGTCCGAGTCAGTCGGTAGCTGACATTCCAATCATAAAGGACCAGAGGACTTAGGAAGCATTTGCTACAGAATTCCATTATCTTATCAAGTGGATTAAAAGTAGAAGCGAAGGATACAGCTAGACTAGCGTTAGGAGTTAAATGGAGTGACCACATCAATTCCGATTTTATAATAAAGGATAATTGAAATATTCATTAACTCGACTCGGTTGAGATTCGGGCCTAAGAACACCTATTCTCTTCCCCGAATTCTCTTTCGAGTGCACCACATTTTTTAATTTGTTATTTTTTGTTGTTAGCATGGATGACAAAAAATTACGCGTGTTTTGTGTATGTGTAATTAACAGTTTTGTTCTAAATTCCTATTATGAATTCAAAGTAGCGTAAATGTGGAGCGAAGAAGATATTGTTGTTTAGGTAATTTTTTTAGGTTTGTATAAATATTAATTGTCTTCATACGGGAACATTTTATTAGTTAAAATATTTATTTACTTAGTCCAATTGGATAAATGTAACCTGTAAAAGACTGATTATGTATAATAGATATAATAACAATACGGATGGATTGTATAAGTACTATATTACTACTGTATACAATAAAGGTCAACGGAAACGGGTAACTCTGGTTTAAGATTTTCCTAGAAAGTGCCTTATTTTGACCCTTAGAGAATTCATATATGTAAGAAAAACCTTTAAGTAACGTTGTACAAAAAAATATATTGGTAGTTATTTTTCTCTTACGTACTGATCATGCAAGAATGCAAACTGTACTTACCTACTTTTTACTAGGTAGTTAAAATAAATGCGTGTGCATTTCATTTTGTTTCTTTCTACCCTAAATACACATGTACAATACCTAAATGTACATACCTACCTAAACAATAATACATCTTCCAAAGTTATACAAGTTGCTGCCGCCCATAACGCCTAAATAAAACAACATAGCAATGCACTCAGTTAACGAAATTGAGCATACAAGATAAGATTATTTGACTAGATGGCCTATATCATAATCTCTCGTAATGCCTTCGTTTATTTGTTTATCTATACACCTTTGTTGGCTAATAGATTTGTGTTAACGATGTCTCTGATTGCTTTCTTGACCCATTGACCCGGAATATGGAGAAGTACAAAGCCTTTGGACATTGTGTCCTTGTTAATATTTATTCTTAAATATACAAATTGGGAAAACCTAATGATAAAAACTGCGCAAGGGTGAGGCGAATCATGCGGTCGGCCCCATCAACAAAGACCCTTCCACGCTTTACGTGTAGGGGAAGGGCATATCCAAAAAACCTGTTTATTTTGGCTTGCTTATATTCTATAAGTTTGTTCATTTGTTGGTAATTATAATTTATATAAGTACTTATACTGTACTAAATTACCTACCTACACACAGACTCGTAAGTACTATGGATACTGGCTACAAGTACCTACACATAACCGGCAATGAGAAGAATTTAAAGTCAGCCGCCTAAACAAATTTCTAACCACGTCTGAACTATAAATAAATAAAATAGGACATGGTGCGAGCTCACTTTCTAGTATATAATATTACGCAACAAGTTTCCTAAAACCTGTATTAGACATTGCAATTTGTATGGCCCAATCTGTTTTGTACCCTGCCTCTCCCTAACCCTCCTTCAGCTCGCTAAGGGCCCTAACTCTTATTACACCATCCAACCTTACAGATTGGGCCCTACAAATTACAATTAGTGCTGGAGCCCGCCTAACTGGAAATTCATCAAAATCCTAACCAATTTTCTTCCATATAGCGTTGTAGAGCCCATCTCGGAGATCATGAAAACATAAGTCTTAAAGGTCTTAAATGGCCATAAGTATGTATGGCGTCAAGTTGAAAATACAATTTTTTGGCCTAAATTTATCAACGAGCCTACCGCTCCAAATTTTGACACATGATTTAGCCCACGTCAAATAACCTACATACCAATTTTAAGACCATTCTGGTGGGCACATAAGATTTTAAGACCAGTTCTGTTGAAGTTGCAATTTTTTGGCCTAAATTTATCAACAAGCCTACCGCTCCAAATTTTGACAGTAGTTAAAGGACCCATTCAACACACCAAATCCCAATTTTAAGACCATTCTGGTGGGCACATAAGATTTTAAGACCATTTTAAGAAATAGTCGACTTCATAGAAAAAATAGCAAATTACTATAAATTCCTTAAAAAAAATATTTTGCTGGCACAAACACAACTGCATATTCATATATAAGTGTCTTGTAATTAAAAATGCCCTAAAAGTATTCCGCAATAAGTCGAAAATTGGAGAAATTCGTCATAGTAGTACTTTAGTCACGGGGGTATTAAATCACTAAAATTATTATTTATTTTAAACTTAATGTCACAAAATATGATTTGAAAAGCCAGACGTAATGCCTATAAACATTTTGTACCAGTCGCTCATAAGTCTAAACTGATAAGCGTCAAGTTAGGTGCACTGAGAATATATTACTAACTGAAAAATTACGTAAATTTATTTTAAATCCTACCGTTCCAAATTTTGACAAACGACTTAGCCCACATCAAATAACCTACATACCAATTTTAAAACCAATCTGGTGGGCGCATAAGATTTTAAGACCAGTTGAAGTTGCAATTTTTTGGTCTAAATTTATCAACGAGCCTACCGCTCCAAATTTTGACAGTAGTTAAAGGACCCATTCAACACACAAAATCCCAATTTTATGACCATTCTGGTGGGCACATAAGATTTTAAGACCATTTTAAGAAATAGTCGACTTCATAGAAAAAATAGCAAATTACTATAAATTCCTTAAAAAAAATATTTTGCTGGCACAAACACAACTGCATATTCATATTGAAGTGTCTTGTAATTAAAAATGCCCTAAAAGTATTCCGAAATAAGTCGAAAATTGGAGAAATTCGTCATAGCAGTACTTTAGTCACGGGGGTCTTAAATCACTAAAATTATTATTTATTTTAAACTTAAAGTCACAAAATATTATTTGAAAAGCCAGACGTAATGCCTATAAACGTTTTCTACCAGTCGCTCATAAGTCGAAACTGATAAGCGTCAAGTTAGGTGCACTGAGAATATATTACTAACTGAAAAATTACGTAAATTTATTTTAAATCGTACCGTTCTACATTTTTACAAACGGCTTAGCCCACATCAAATAACCTACATACCAATTTTAAAACCAATCCGGTGGGCCCATAAGATTGTAAGACCAGTTGAAGTTGCAATTTTTGGCCTAAATTTATCAACGGTAGGCACGCAGTTAATATTCTCAGTGCGCCTAACTTGATATGACGCTTGTTAGTTTAGGGTTAGGTATGAGGGACTGGTAAAAAATAGGTATAGGCATTACGTCCAGCACTTTAAATCATGTTTTGTGCCATTAAGTTTAAAATAAATAATAATTTTAGTGATTTAAACCCCCGCGACTAAATTCCTGCTATGACGAATTTCCCCAATTATCGACTTATTGCGGAATACTTTTACGGCATTTTGAATCATAAGACACTTAAATATGAATATGCATTTGTGTTTCTGCCAATTAAGTATATTTTTTGAACGAATTTATAGTAATTTGCTATTTTTTGTATGAAATCGACTCTTTCTTAAAATTGTCTTAAAATCCTATACGCCCACTAGAATGGTCTCAAAATTGGGATTTGGTTTGTTAAATGAGTCCTTTAACTAGTGTCAATATTTGGAGCGGTAGGCTCGGTGATAAATGAAGACCAAAAAATAGCAACTTCAACTGGTCTTGAAATCTTATGCGCCCACTGGATTGGTCTTAAAATGGGTATGTAGGTTATTTGGAGTGGGCTACACCGTTTGTCAAAATTTGGAACGGTAGGATATAAAATAAATTCACGTCATTTTTTTCAGTCAGTAATATATTCTCAGTGCACCTAACATGACTCTTATCAGTTTCGACTTATGAGCGACTGGTACAAAATGTTTATAGGCATTACTTCTGGCTTTTCAAATCATATTTTGTGACATTAAGTTTAAAATATATAATAATTTTAGTGATTTAAGACCCCCGTGACTAAAGTACTGCTATGACGAATTTCTCCAATTTTCGACTTATTGTGGAATACTCTTAGGGCATTTTTAATTACAAGACACTTATATATGAATATGCAGTTGTGTTTGTGCCAGCAAAATTTTTTTTTTTAAGGAATTTATAGTAATTTGCTATTTTTTCTATGAAGTCGACTATTTCTTAAAATGGTCTTAAAATCTTATGTGCCCACCAGAATGGTCTTAAAATTGGGATTTGGTGTGTTGAATGGGTCCTTTAATTACTGTCAAAATTTGGAGCGGTGGCCTCGTTGATAAATTTAGACCAAAAAATTGCAAATTCAACTGGTCTTAAAATCTTATGCGCCACCAGATTGGTTTTAAAATTGGTATGTAGGTTATTTGATGTGGGCTAAGTCGTTTGTCAAAATTTGGAACGGTAGGATTTAAAATAAATTTACGTAATTTTTCAGTTAGTAATATATTCTCAGTGCACCTAACTTGACGCTTATCAGTTTAGACTTATGAGCGACTGGAACAAAATGTTTATAGGCATTACGTCTGGCTTTTCAAATCTTATTTTGTGACATTAAGTTTAAAATAAATAATAATTTTAGTGATTTAAGACCCCCGTGACTAAAGTACTGCTATGACGAATTTCTCCAATTTTCGACTTATTGCGGAATACTTTTAGGGCATTTTTAATTACAAGACACTTATATATGAATAATTATGCAGTTGTGTTTGTGCCAGCATAATATTTTTTTAAGGAATTTATAGTAATTTGCTATTTTTTCTATGAAGTCGACTATTTCTTAAAATAGTCTTAAAATCTTATGTGCCCACCAGAATGGTCTTAAAATTGGGATTTGGTGTGTTGAATGGGTCCTTTAACTACAGTCAAAATTTGGAGCGGTAGGCTCGTTGATAAATTTAGGCCAAAAAATTGCAACTTCAACTGGTCTTAAAATCTTATGTGCCCACCAGAATGGTCTTAAAATTGGTATGTAGGTTATTTGACGTGGGCTAAATCATGTGTCAAAATTTGGAGCGGTAGGCTCGTTGATAAATTTAGGTCAAAAAATTGTATTTTCAACTTGACGCCATACATACTTATGGCCATTTAAGACCTTTAAGACTTATGTTTTCATGATCTCCGAGATGGGCTCTACAACGCTATATGGAAGAAAATTGGTTAGGATTTTGATAAATTTCCAGTTAGGCGGGCTCCAGCACCAAATGTCTAATACCGGTTTAAATATCAATCCTTTGTTACGTATGACATTCGATTCGAGTTGGCGCATGAAAAACGCCTTCTGGCAACACCGCGGTCGAGCTGTCAGGCACGTCTTGTCAATTGTCATTCATTCAGTACTTCGTACGCCCGAGCGTAGTGTCGCGAGTTAATATAATTGATTTTCGTCGTGTTTAATCACAGTAACGATGTTGTATTAGTGTTGTATCGTGTTGAAGAGAAGTGTAGACCATGGCTTATGATATTACGTGGATTATCCCGCGGCTGAGAAGCCCGGGAAGGCTGTGGACGTGCGCAAGTTCGATCACCGTTGCTGTTGTTGGACTGTTCAGTAAATTCATCGTAGGTGGGTATTCTGTGCACTTAATCAAACACCTGAGTCTATAGGTAGTGGGTCTCGCGTGTCGTGCTTAGGAAATAGGTAAATTAGTTCGCTAAAACTACTTGTTATGTAGCTTACATCAGCGAAACGTGAATGCACGAGGTGCTGACGTTATATTTACGTCCTTCCACGGGTCATCTGTACCCCGAGAGGTCAATACCCTTTACACAACCCCTATAAAGGAAATAAGTGATCTAACAACCCCCTTAAGAAAGCAGTTGTGACAAAACTTTTGAATATTCATTTATGAATAATTTACGAACTAGTTTGACCAGTTGTGTAAAAAATGGGCAATATTTAAATTACTTAACAATAGGTGTGCATATTTGTTTGTTAAGTTTAAAGTTTGTTTAACTAAAATAAAGTAATATTTGTTTGTTAACCATCAATGCCAATCACTTGTCACTGTGCAATGTTTACTCATTAAAATTTTGAGTAATTGTTGAATCACGGTTGATAACATATTTGACTTTAAATTAACGAAAAGATGATCTACAACACTTATTTACTCCAAGAAAAAGCACCATATTAATTAATTATTAGAATGATATTCTTAATTCAATCAATAATATTTCAAATTTGATTGACCATACCACATGCCGTACCACTCATGAGATAAATTTAAGGAAACTAAAAAGTATTAAAATACAGAATTACTATGAGATTACATGTTATGGTGGTGTGAATTTAAAATATAAATACATTGACAAATATTTCTTTTATTATATTTGGTGTATAAAATTATCAATTAATCACTACTATTCTATATTTCATTTAATATGTAACTAATAGTTACATTCTTAGTCAAAGAAAGTGCTTGCCCTAAAATTGATATCTGCACATAGTCATGTAATCTTATCAACATTATCATTCATTGTACCCAAATTTATTTGTTTACAAGTTCAGCTGAAATATTGATTATTCAAAGTTTGATTCTATTTCATATAAATTTTGCATCAGATAATACTTTTTCATTAATGAAATAATTCAAAAATAAATATTACTGCCTCTTAGCCCAGTCGGTAGTGACACTGCCTATGAAGCAGGAGGTTCTGGGTTTGAATACTGGTAAGGGCGTTTATTTGTGCGTTTATCACAGATATTTGTTCCTGAGTTATGGATGTTTTCTATGTATTTAAGTATTTATCTATATCTATCTATCATATACACCGTGGGCACGTATAACCCGACAGATCTTAACCACGAATTTCTGAGACCAAAAGAAGGAAAAAATATTATGTAACTTTAGGTCAATTTCGCAAAAAAAATTTTTTTTTCCTTTTTTTCTATTTTTTAAATGTTTATTGCACATGAAAAGTAAATGTTATTAATAAAATTATCTTTACGCAAAATAGGCGCTAGGCGTCGAGTTGCGGAAACCTGCCCGTAATACAATACAATACAATAATAAAATTATCGCCTAAAACAAATTGGTGCATTTTGTTTTTGCAAAAATTTAGTTTCTGCATAGTTTTGCTTGTCACTTTGATATCTGTCAATAAGGACATGTACTCGTAAACTATGCCCAATAGTGGCAACAACACCATCAGAAAGGCGTTTTGTGCCGAGTTATTATAAAAAGTGTATTTTTTAAAATTGGTATTTACTCTGAAACTAGGCGTATTCCCGAAAAGTTTATAGGACATTTTAGTATCTAAATATGATCAGGAATACACTGTTAAAATCTTTCTAGTTATAAGGGCCCACGGTGTATATCATTGTTTAGCACCCACAACACAAGTCTTATTGAGCTTACTGTGGGACTAGGTTGGTTTGTGTAAGATTGTCCCATAATATTTATTACGGGACAATCTTATACAAATCGACATAGTCTCACAGTAAGCTCAATAAGGCTTATGTTGTGATAGATAAACATACCCATAAGTCAGGAAAAGTCAGAATAAAAGTGTGTCCAAAAAATATTTTTGGGTCTTATTTGTTGCAAAGGGAAATTGTTATCTCAAGAAAGACAACATGATTTGTGACAGTGAGAACTCTGTATAACTATTTAATTACAATGTGCCGATACTTCCTGTTAAACTATCAATATTAATGAGCCGTTAACTGGAGCTTATCAAACGAGCGTAAAAACGACGATCTTGTTTATTAACCTACTTAGTGCACGCGTTCTTGATCGATGATTTACAAAGTAACATCAGTGATATCGGTATACACTTAAATAAATGTCATATACAAAGGAAGAGGTGACCAAGACATCCGGTACCCAGGGCTGGAATCGAAACCAGAGTCTTCTGCATTCGCGGCAGACGCCCTAACCCCTAGGCTACCCGGGCCACAGCCACTTGTAATTTTTTTTCCGTGTATTATTTCACATTATGAAATATTTGTCAAATGCTAAGGCACAATATTTATTTCAATAATTTGATTTGTTCTCTAGTAATATCACTATTACTCGTAGTATGCTTTTGTAGAGATATATTGTCTGAATAAATGTTAAATAACACAATAATTATGTTCTATTCTATAAGTAAATTATATTATACTTATATGAGCTGTTCAATAGTATTATTACAATACGAAAAGCTTACCTGGAAAACGCTTTTAAAATTATTTGGTTCCCAGCACATTGTATGGCTGCATATCGATAGCTAGAATGTCAAGGGAAATGCAAAAAACTGACTTATTTAGTCTTCGACTTAACAAAAAGCTCGAGATATGAAGTATTTGATGGCTAAAATTTCGACTTAAGAAGGCGCGATTTTCGAGTATATTTTTCGATTTAAGTTTTATGGTAGGTAGGTAATATTGGAATCAATTACACATTTTTAAAAAATCTGTTATCTTCTTTTGCTGTAAAGAATTTGCAGATGCTTTATCAATTATTTTTTCAATATCAAATAACGAACCGAATACACGATCCTCGACATCATTACATCTTTCAACGTAAGTTCGTAGTTTGTTAATTGCTGCTCTGGCTTCTTTATAGTTATGAATGGTTCAACATCTACAGAATCGGTATGATCAACATCAATTTGGTTAACTGTGTCAAGGATTTCAGCATCAGTTAATGTTCCAGTAGTAGCTATTCCTTCATCACATGTCACATAATCTTCAAATTGAACTTCTACATTCTGCAGTTTATTCCAATTGGCTTCTAAGTCCATATCCGGCTCAAGAACTTCTTCTGAAGCTTCTTGTATCATCGAAAATCCACAGCTTTTGAAGCAGTTTGAAATTGTAGTTTCAGACACACTTCTCCAAGCTTTGTCTGCCATCCTAATTGCATGCAAAACGTTAATAGGCGAAGCAGACTGTTGTTCCATATCACTTATCATTTTCCTAACTTCCTTTCTGTAACAGGTTTTAAAGTTTTTTATTATTCCTTGATCTAATCTAAAGGCTGTAGCTTAGATGCGGTGTTGGGTGGTAAAAATTTAACTTTCACAGCTAGCTGTCAATGGCGGAATTAGGTTGTGAGCTGTACAGTTGTCAATGAAAAGTAATATTTTTCGTTTCTCCTTAATCATTTTCTTGTCAACTTTAATGAGCCATCCTCTAAATATTTCGGCTGTCATCCAGGCTTTCTTATTAGCATCATAGTCCAGTGGTAGAAATTTACAACTGGAAAAACAACGAGGTTTTTTAGTCTTTCCTATAACTAGAGGTTTAAGTTTTTCAGTACCTGTAATATTTGTTGCTAGCAGTATTGTTAATCGTTCTTTACTGTGCTTACCACCATGACACTTTTCATTTTTATTTTAATAAGCGTTTTATCAGGTAAGCACTTGAAAAAAAGTCCAGTCTCGCCGGCATTGAAGACGTCCTTTGGTTCATAATCCTTTAGTAAACTCTGCAACTCATTTTTCCATTCATCACATATTTCGTTATTCACAGTTGCACTTTCACCACAAACCTTCTTGAACACAAGGTCATGACGCTTCCTAAAATGTATCAACCATCCATTGCTGGCTTGAAATGAACTGTGTCCCAGTGATTTTGAAAATTCTTCGGCTTTTTCGCGTAATGTAGGTCCTGATACACTTTTGTTTTTGTCACGACACTGTTTGAACCAGGTGATTAAGCATTCTTCTACATCAGGAAATTTGGCTAGTCGTTGTCTTTTGCATGACAAATTGCTGCTCGACTCGTAGCTTGACAATATTTCGGCTTTGTTATTAATGATCGTAGATAAAGTACTTGCTGGCAATCCGTATTGAGCTGCCACGTCTTTCTTCTTCATGCCACTTTTTAACGCATTGATAACATGGATTAAACGTAGAGTCACGTAGAGTTAAAGTTGTTATAGCTTCCTTTTAAGACTCATGTTGTTGCTAGTTAGCGGCCAAACAAGTACTAATCGAAAAAACAAATTTAGGTTCGTTCATTCCTTATGGTACACAGCTGTGTTACTTAGAAAGTTTAATGAATAGATTCATTCATGCACATGTACTAGGCAGAAACAATACAATAAACGCACCGGACATTCCTTTTCGATTTTATTGCTTTGAGTTCGGGGAATTCCAAGTAAGACGTCATTATGTTTTACTAAATTCGACTTTTGAAATTCGAGAGTTACAGAGTCTGATTTTTGAAATTCGAGTTATCGAGTATAAATATGTACTTAAAAAGGCCTACGCAGGGAAGTAACATTTTGTTCGAGTTACAAAGTCTAAATAATTCGAGATATCGAGTAGTTGGAGGTTTAGCGGAAGGGAACGGCATTTTTTTCGACTTATCAAGGTTCGAGTTATAGAGATTCCACTGTATATGTTTTATTACAGAGTTCCTGAACAAGACGACAGTTTACAACAAAGAACAGTTGACAGCGGCGATGAAGAGGCCTCCAGGTGTGCCACTCATCACTGTCTCTAATCATCACTCGTGCTTCGACGATCCCGGCCTCTGGGGTGAGTCTATCGGCCTCTAGAAGGAGTCTAGCGGCCTCTGCCGTGAGTCTAGCCACCAGGCGTGCCACTTATCACTGTTTCTAACCATCACTCGCGCTTCGACGATCCCGGCCTCTGGGGTGAGACTATCGGCCTCTAGTAGGAGTCCAGCGGCCTCTACCTCAAGCGGTCATATAAGGCGACAGCGTAATAGAGAACAGCTGACGTCGGCAATGAAGAGGCCTCCAGGCGTGCCACTCACCACTGTTTGTAACCATTACTCGTGCTTCGACGATCCCGGCCTCTGGGGTGAGTCTATCCCCCAGGCGCACCACTAATCACTGTTCCTAACCATCACTCGTGTTTCGACGATCCCGGCCTCTGGGGTGAGTAAACATTGTACAATCGACGAAATATATTAACTAACAATTCGTAAACGCTTATGATAGTAGATTAAGGTTTACCGATGGTCAGTTAAGAGTGCTGTTGCTTGTAAGTTCGACGAAAGATTGCATTATGCCAGTTGCATGTGGATACCATAAATAACGTAACAATGAGCCCAGAGACCAGAGAGAGTAACGTGACCAGAGAGTATGTATTTAATAGAGGAGCGCAGTCTAAGAAATTTAAGCTCCAAGTCTGAAGCGCCATCTGAACGAGATCAAAACAAAGTTACCGTATAATGTAGGGGGACAGTACACCCCGTACAGTGCCATCTAGTAAAGATTACACTAATTTCTATGTTTCACGTTCAACCCCGTATTTTCAGATACATACAAAGCGATTATGGCCGTATAGTCACGAACTCGGATTGTTGAGCCACTTACAATTGTTCGTAATTTTGCCGTGTAATAAATGACCGATGTAACTGACAGTTAACAGGTAGTCGGTAACATAGGTCATTTATTACACGACTAAATTACGAACAATGGCAAGTGGCTCAACAATCCGGGTTCGTGACTGTACCTGTACGCCTAGCATATTTTGACGTGTGACGCGCGAGTTTATACTTCAAGCGCGACTCGAAGTATGAAGTGACAGGCGACAACGTTGCCCCCGTTTTACAGAAAACTACAGCCAAATAGCACTAGACCCTACTCATAGTGTTATGTTCCTGCTGGTGAGTAAGGTTGCCAAAGAGCTCAAAGAGGACCCAGTGTGTTGACGACGCGGGACCCTCTTGTTCCTGTAGCCGTCAACACAGTGCATCCTTCTTTTTTGTAAAGGGTAGGCAACGCGCATGTGACTCCTTTGGAGTGGCAGGCGTCCATAGGTTACGGTAGCTGCTTACCATCAGGCGGGCCGTATGTTTGTTTGCCATCGTCGTGGTATATAAAAAAAAACGTAAGATATGCTAGCCCTACTGGATGGCATAAATACCGACTTATTTAAAGCTGCAGAATTTGCAAGTCAGTTTAAAAGCCATAATCATCGTCCGCATAAATATTGAAAGTTGCGCGGTATTAAGAACCCGACACTGTTGCAATTGCGACATGCAAACGGAATTTTACCTGACTGTTAAAGGGAGAATTTGTGATACTTTTTTAAAAAGGTACCAATTGGCGGAAGGCGTAAGGTGCGTTGTACAGATTCATTATTGTATTTTGATCAATGAAAGCACAAGCTCTGGCCGGCAAATGGTACTTATTGATCTACACAGTACCGGCCAATAATAATTATCATCTATATCATACGATGTAGACTAAAAGCGATATTGGCAAAATATTACACTAGTCATATTGCATTCTAGACCATCCGCGAATAACCCGTTTTTATGGTAGAACTTTTTTCAACCGACTTCAAGATTTCGAAGGAGGTTATCAATTCGTCGGGATCTTTGTTTTTGCTATTTTTTTTTTTTTATGTATGTTCACCTTATTGTTCGAAGACGGCTGGACCGATTTGGAAAATTCTTTTTTGTTTGAAAGCGTATACTTCACAGTTGGTCCCATTGTAACCATGTCAGGATCTGATGATGGGATCCTGGAGAAATCGAGGGAACTCTTCAACTATTATAGGCACACCTATGGTGATTTGAGTATTTTTTACAGCAGATCGAACATTTGGTGTTGGAAAGGTGGATGCTTAGTGAAGTCGGTTCTTTTTTGTTTAAAATTATTTATATATTTGTAATTGATTTCCACCTCACTACTTTAGGTAGTCAAGTAGTATTATTTTGTGAGGGCGATGAGAAAAAATGGTCTCATGTGATGGTTTTTTCAATGCTTTTTTTTTTTTAATATATAGTCAACATTTTTTTTTATTAAGAGCTTTTTTAGTAATATGCTGAATCTCCTATTGTAATTCACAGTATTTTATTGCAGTATTCATCGTATATTTGTATAAAATGACTAGTAAAATATGCAATCTATGTAAAAACTAACCTATATTGTTTACTCTATACAGGGTGTAATCGTTAAGTGTAGCCAGGCGATTATTTCGTAAATATAAGAGATATTAGAAATTTTCAAACTGATATCGAAAGTGCGTTACCCAATGAGTAAAATTGCATTAATAACTTTTTTGAAATAAAAGTATTAATATTAAAATATTAAGTTTAAACGCTCCCATACAGCTAGTACCTACGACGACTCACTCTCAAAGTAGAACGTCGGTGCCGTAAGAGATAAAACTGCTTGAGATTCATTATTTGCACGAATAAACTGTAATAAAATGATAATTGATTGATATGGAATAAAATAATTCATGAATCATTTGATAACGGTGAAATGACTAGACCGTACAAACTAGTCTTTCAACGAACGTCGTACTAAATGTATGGGAGGGTTTGAAGTTAATGTTTGGGATAGTTCTGATTTTATTTAAAAAAAGTTATTGATGTAATTTTACTCATTAGGTGACGCACTTTCGATATCCGTTAGATATTTTCTAATATCTCTTATATTTACGGAGTAATCGCCTGGCTACACTTAAATATTACACACCCTGTATATGCTCATACAAAAAAAACACAGGTGATATATTATTGGCCGGTGCCTGTACTGTAGCCTAACATTTAAATAAAAGTCCAAAGATTACAGTGTGCAGGTCATTTTGAATACCGTATCTGCTTAGCTTTTTTTGCTGCTGATTGCGAGTTATTTGGCATTTATTTGCGAGTTATCCCTACTATATTTATTTGTTTTAACCATCTGAATGGCATGAAATATAAAACATACGATCTGGTGATTCGGCCAATTTTACTGCTTTTTTTATTGAATCGCTTGCGATACGATTACGACATACGTAAAACTAAAATAAAGAGAAAATTCTTATAGTAGCGAATGCCTTTGAATTTCTTTACTTATAGGTCCTTACGTTGTTTTCCTTCACTAAAATACTAATGATAGTATAAGTATAGTATAGTAGTATAGTATAAGATCCAAACAAAAATTCCAAAACCTCATTGGCAACAGTCAGGATTCCAACCCACGACTCCAGCATACTCGTATTAAAAGTCGATCACTTAAGTCACATACCATTACCCGGTAGTGCCTTCCCAAGTAACACAGGAAGCATTATAACATATGAATAGTTAACTTATTTCGAACTTAAGGACCGTATAAACTCTTATATACGTTCACCGAGCAACTTGTCGCATTATATGATGCTTTGAGCTGTATAACGGTTGTATAATGGCATATCTAAATGCTTTTGTAAAGCCTTTAGCTTTAGTGCAGCAAACCACAACGCAACTGTACAGCTTTCGACTGTTTAAAAGCACTTAAGTGCTTTAGGTTCTACAATAGCATTATATAATGCTTTAAGCTGTATAACGGTTGTATAATGGCATATGTAAATGCTTTTGTTTAGCCATTAGTTTTAGTGCAGCGAACAACATGCAACTGTACAGCTGAATGCTGTACAGTTGCGTTTTGGTTTGCTACACTAATGCTTCGCTTTGGTTTAGTGCCTTAGGTTCTACAATAGCATAAATAAATGCTTAATGCTGTTTAAGAGCATGAATACTAGCCATTATAATGCCACGTAAATTCGCTATACAGCTTTCAGCTATTTTTAATGCCTTAGGGCGTACAATAGCATTTATAAGTAGGTAATACGTTCCTAATGCAGTATAATAGCAATAATATAAACCATTATAAAGCCAAGTAATTCACTATAAGGGGCTGTTCATAAATAACGTCATTTCAAATGGGGGGGGGGGTCTGGACAGCGGATGATGGTAGCATGACGTAGGAGGGGGGGGGGGCGGTCATTCCGAAGATCACATCATCAATGTGTAAAAAAGGAATGAAAGTCGTGTTTCTATAAACTTTTAATGCTATAGAATATTATCTACTAAATAGTTTTTTATTTTACAATTAAGCTTAAAACGCATTTTTTTTAATGACGTCACTTTATTTGGCAGCTTTACTATCAAAAATTGATGACGTCATTTATGAACAGCCCCTATACAGCTTTTAGCGGTTTTAGTGCCTTAGGTTCTACAATAGCATAAATAAATGCTTAATGTTGTTTAATAGCATAATTATTCACGTGTAATGCTGTAGGCATAAATAAGGCATTTTTTAAGGGTCACTGAGCTGCTATTGGACTAAGAGCTAGCCACGTCAGATATGACACAATAATGAGAGCAACAAAACCCGTCTGGTTAGATTGCTATACTATTCTTATTGCTAGATCCTGGCATCTGGCAGCTTTTAATGGGTGGAGGTCACAGTGACAGACTAGCAAAATGTTTTAATTGGAAAATAGTAATACCAAACTAGGTAAAAATTGCCGAAGTTGTCTCAGTTATAAAGGACAGGGCCTATATTTTAAGGGGCTCCCTGGCGCCAACGACCTTAGATCTGATTTCCTTAGTTTTCTAATTATTTATATAGCTTATCATATTATCAGTAACGGCTTCAAACAATATAGTATCCTATATTTACTTCAATATTCATTGTCTTCGAGATATTTGACATCAAAGTCGAACCGGTTTAGGCTAAAAAAGTGGTTTTATGGTCATAAATTTTGTTTTAATTAGTTAAAAATTAAAATCTCTCTACAGTTTTTAGAGACATCAAAGAGGAACCCTAATATGTAGATTACGTATATGTAAGATTCTTTACACCATTCGAATATCGATAAAAGTGTTTTTTTAGACCATATTTTTTAAAATATCATAAAAAAATAACGGCTCATTTATTTCAAGATTCTACAGAATGGAGATAAAAGATTCAAAAACTGGTAGTCGTTTGCCTTATAATTCTATCTATAGTGAATATGTTGGAATATCGACTCAAAACTGGTCAAAAATCGATAAAAAAAAACGTTAGACCAAAAAATATTGTGTATTCTTACCATACATCGGGGTTTTCGGTGCGGGAATGTTTGACATTAGCCAAAGAGTAGGCATTAACTTAAAAAACAGAATGTACTCTAGCACGTTTCTACCTAATGAATAATTGATCGAAAAAATCATAGGTATATACAATTTATATGAAATAGCTGACTATTATGTATATATATTGTAGGTACATATACCTATGATTTTTTCAAGTATTTTTTTATTAATTCATGTAGTGACTGATCATTGTCAACCTCTTCAGTTAATCAAATAGTTCATAAATATCGGACGTCAAGATTAATATTTGACACTTACTATACCGTGTCTTTGTCTTAGGTAGATCTAGTTAATAAATTTCGGATATGCAATTGCATTTTTAAAATACTAAGTATATAATAGTCAATACAAACATGCCTCTAAGAAAAAAAGCTCGTATCATAGTGTGTAAGCTATTCACAGAGAGGTAGTTATTCATTAAGCATAATATGATATTTTCTCAGACTAACTCTCAACCTATCTGTTTATCTCTACTCTTTCTCAAATCGTTCCCGCACCGAAAACCCCGATATATGATTATTACGGAAACAAAAACAGTAGGCGAAAACTATGAACTATATTTTATTATACATCGTTTGGCACTACTTTCTCCCAACATAAATTTTTGTATAATTTCTCTTAATATTGTATAGTATTTGTATAGTTTCTCATAATATTGCATCAAACCCAGATCTCTAGGATTTATTTTCTTGAAATGGTTTGCATTCTTTGACCTCCACTACTTTAAAGCTGCCAGATGTCCAGATCTAGAAATAAGCATAATATACCAAACTGACTAGAGGGGTTTGGTTGCTCTCATTATTGTCATATCCGACGTGGACGTGGCTAGCTCTCCGTCTATATAGACCAACGCCATTTTGTAAATAATTAATAACCTAAAAATAAAATCATGCGGACCTATTTATACAAGGAAAATACCTATATAATAAAGAAATTACTTAATTTAAGACTGCTCAACCAACACTATTGTGTTCATAATGCAAAACTCGTTCTATACGAGGATTACACAATTGTTTTGTTTATTTGACGCATATCTATTTATAATATTTTATAGCAAAACCACAATAAATCAAAGGCGCGTGAAAATTTTCAATGAAACTTATATACACATTTACAGTAAACTACATTGCGCAGTCATATTTGAAGGATATAATAACGTAAAAGTGTCAAGAACTTTTATAAATTTTGTTAGGATGCAAACAAATATGACTTGTCACTCATTCAGTTTTTTGTACCGTCTTCGTCCATTTTATATTGCGAGACAAAGTAGTTAAATCACAACGTTCATTGTATTATAACATTTGTTCCGTCGGTATTAGAGACGTTTTTGCATTGACGTAAGGTTTATTTTACTACACTCTTATGCTAGTATAATGCGTTTGTATTGCGACTGGCAAGTTAATCGAGAGCACTTATGCTTCTTTACTGCGATTAGCAAGTTTTTTGGCCGTATTAAGGCTTCTTTAATGCAGTCGGCAACTTAATAGAGCGTACTAATGCTTCTTTGAGGCGATTGGCACTTTCCATGACAACGATAATGCTAATAGCGCAGACATAATGCGCCTGCAATGCTATTAAATGACCTGTATAGGATCTCAACTGGGTAATTTGTGCCCATTTAAGACCTATATCAGCACTATAAACGTTTATAATGCTACTATAAAACGAACTCAAAATGCTAAAAGCATACAGATATGCTGTAAGACGGCCGTTATACTGCTTTGATGTGTTACTTGGGTTGTTTTCAACCGACTTCAAGATTTCGAAGGAGGTTTTCAATTCTTTGGGATCTTTGTATTTGCAAAAAAATTTTCACCGATTATTCGAAGACGGCTGAACCGATTTGAAAATTTCTTTTGATATATACTTCACAGTTGGTCCCATTGTCACCAGGTCAGGATCTGATGATGGGATCCTGGATAAATCGAGGGAACTCTTCAAATATTATATGCACACCTATAGCGGTTTAAGTTTTTTACGCTAGCTCGGGCGTTTGCTTTTGGAAATGTGGAGTCTAAGTGAAATCGGTTCTTTTTTTGTTTAAAATTATTTTTAATAGGTACCCAGTTGGTGGCAAGCAAGCATATAGCCCATTTGATAAATGGTCACCATAGCCTGCAATTCCAGTGGTATTACATTCGCGTTGCCGTCCCTTTAACCAGAACCCCGTACGGTCTGTGAGGAAAACTATGTGCCTAAGTGTATAGAGCGGCTTTTTATGAATCGGGAATTTGTCAAAAATCATGGATAATCGTATTAATCGTTCTCGGTGACCTCTAGCACCAATATTAAGAGTAAGGTCAAGTCACTTCGACAATCAGTCGATTACTTAATGAGAGATATGAAGATTACCCAACTAATTGGGTCGTATCGTGGCATAAACGTGGCTTGCTTATTTATTGTAAACTTTTTATATACATTTCCGAAAATATAATATTGTGACCTGATATTTGGAAATAAAATGCAAAAATTATGAGCTTTAAACGTTTAAGTTAAGTACCTAATTTAAGGAAATAACTATATTAGACTTTACTTTCAAAACAATGCTAAGCCAGCGATAGCGAGGCTAGTCAGTATCAGTCATCGAGTTGCTTATCACTTATCAGCTGACAAATGTCCGCAGCTCCCGAAAAAATTCAATGCAATTATGGTCGGTATAGTGAGTAAAAACTAACAGATAATTACCGGCTATATACCCAGTATTTACCCGTTTACACCCAAATCGGTGGGGTACCTAAATACTCAGTATTTACCCATCCATCTCTCTGCCTGATGCAGTTATTGGCCGTCCATATAGTTATTGGTTACTCTTGATAGAACAGATTTCTTACAGGCAATAAAACATGTAAATACTCGAATGAATGTAATTTTGGTCACAGTAATTACATTGCATGCTCTATTAGGGGTAAAAATAACTGTTTTAGCAAGAATGGCCAATATCTATCTATATGGGGGTCAATACTCAATAACTATAGCAGTCACCCTAGACCAGTTGAAAGTGTTGAAACTGAATATGTACCATTTGAGATATATCCAATGCTGAGCATAGTCCTCTGTTATCACTGAGTGCCAAGCCCTCTAAATAAGAAACAACCAAAGTGGGAGGCCTTGTCTTACTCGCACTCATTACAACATTGACGCATTGACACATTGTAAAGTTGCATTACCAACCGACTTCAAGATTTCGAAGGAAGGTTCTCAATTCGTCGGGATCATTGTTTTTTTTAATGTATGTTCACCGATTATTCGAAGACGGCTGGACCGATTACAAAAATTTTTTTTTGTTTCAAAGAGACTTCACAGTTGGTCCCATTGTAACCAGGTCAGGATCTGATGATGGGATCCTGCAGAAATCGAGGGAACTCTTCAACTACTATAGGCACACCTATAGTGATTTGAGTATTTTTTACCGTAGCTCGGGCATTTGCTTTTAGAAAGGTGGTGGCTAAGTGAAGTCGGTTCTTTATTGTTTAAAATTATTTTCTAATGACGTGACTTCCATAATCAATACGAGATGCAATACTTCATTTTCACTGCTCTTTCGGCTTCATATTTTACTGTTGTTTTACTACTAATACCTAAATTAGTATTTTTAATTGAGTACAGTGTTTTGACAGTTCCTGCCATACAAAGTCATAGACTAATTAACCAAAGACCCCGCATAGCCGGGCGACCCCCGCTGCCACGCTCAAAGTTATTTCACTCTATAGTAAGACAATAATTATTATTATTATTAATATATATACTTTTCCCAAAATATTTGTATGTATCTATAGTATCTACCTTTCTCGTACCTTGTTGTACATGTTGCCGCATTTGTTTACCTCTTTTCACTTCTTCTCTCATCTACTCAAAGGTTAACTGGAAGAGATCCCTTAAAGGGATAAGTTCGCCTTTGTACTTATGTTTTCCTATTATTGTATTGTTTTTGACTGGTTTTTGTACAATAAAGAGTTTTTACATTACATTACATAATTATTGGAAGTGACAGTAAACTTAGTACATCTCCATGGTAACCATTAATGTCTGGCTCTCTTACGCCCCAAGGAACAATCGCGCGTTCCCTGTCTAGCATTGCGTGTTCCCCTCCCGCACCCCTTCTTTGTGGCAGCTTAGGTTTCAAAGAAATAACGCGCTAAGCTGAGTGAGATATCTTGTATATGTACAAAGTTAAACCAGTTTGTATGGCAAGGAGCTCTCAGATTACTGTAGGTACAGGGACTCAATTAAAAATACTACTTTAAGTTTCTATGACGGCAAAATCCTCAGCATAACTATCATTGTAACGCTCATTGCAATCTTCTTGAAATTCCTATTGAAAGATTATGATTATTAACAACTAGGTTCTCAAAAGAACAATACAAATAGGCGTAGTATTATTGATATGTGCTCGTTCAACCGGTTTTTCTAGCACATGCATTCAATCGATCTTTGCGATAGTTTAACGGTCTCCTAGCCTTGTCGATAGTGACCCTGCCTACGAAGCAGGAGGTCCCGGGTTCGAATTAGAGCTCCCGCTACACGTGTTACACGCGGAGACGAATACCCGTGTACTTAAGACCGACGGTGCTAAGGAGCCGGTTTACACGAACCCGCCGGGATTCGGAAACGTCTCCAGGAAACGTTTCCATGGAAACGTTTCGAGAAACGTTCCTACGGGTACACGGGTACTTAATACCGGCTCGAACGGGTCCGAAGCAGTTAGAACCGATGCAAATAAGGGTTACTATTAAATGCTCTAGTTGACTACAGATGAGGTTGTATGGCATCGCAGGATATTTTAATTACTTATTTAGCTTTAGCCAGCTTCACAATATAAGTGATTATATATTGAGGTATTCATCGGTATTCTTAACAAAATGAATACCTTCCTACACATAGTTTTGAGAATTATAAAATATACCTTTTTACTTTCTTATTTACATTTTTATAGTGTTTTAGAATAAAGGCTAGTGCTTTGAGAAGCGAGTTCATTTTAACAATATTTGATATACCCTGTATATAAAATATTGTTAAAATGAACTCGCTTGTAAGAAAAATATCCCGAATGATCACGATGGGAGGGGGGGGGGGGGGGGGGTTAGAGAAGATATCACGTGTAATTTGTTTTCATAGCGGGAAAGCCCAAAACTTTAATCAGATCAAAATAGAGCGGATGCTCTATTTTTGATATTAAGTCATAAGCAGATTTTTACGATGCCTGTATTTCAGAGATAGCATCTTGAACATATACGCAATACAGTAGAAACGAACGAAATTAGACTTACTTAGCGTGTAAGGGTACGAAAATCGGCCAAATATGATCACATGATTTCTGGACGACCCCAAATATGAAAAAATTACGATCAAACTAACGTTTACTATTCAAGTATGTCAATCAATCGATAGTTATAAATTAACAATATACCTACTACTTATTCGAATACTTATTGCACGTCTTCGTAAAAATATCGATAAGATAAAATTAAGAATATCGACTGATCCGCGGCACTAGTGCAAATTTATTTTGACGTATTATTTAAATTTTTTGACTTAATGTGAAATATCACAAGTTCGCTGTCCATTGAGCGTCAGCTTGGTAAACATCTAAGAAATAAAGAAATAAGCACACAAATCAAGCAATGGATGCCATTTTGAGAGCTTGCATAGGAAAACGTTTTATAAATTATTTTAAAATATTTTTCTGGCAAAAACATATTAATATTAGCTTTATATTTGATAATTGACACCACAGAATTAATAGTTGTACTGCGATTTGTACAAGTAACAAAGACGAAAACAGTGATTTTATGTTTGTATTAAATTTATACTGCACCGGTTGTCATTGTGATCGAGTTTTCTGATCAAGTTGATCAGGATTTAGGGACAGTGTTTTAGCTGTCATGCCATTTCTCCTTATACTTTAGATTTCTATGGTGTAAAATTGATGTCTGGTTACTTTGGAAACGTCGTATCTCACTTAATTTAACAATTTGTTTTCATAATCAAAGTGTTCTGTCATAATTTTTAAAGAGGTTTTATCTTTATTGGTTTGTTTGTGTAAGGTGACTATGATTACAGATAATAAAATTTATAAGTAACAAAAAGGTGAAAAAATAGAAAGGCGTTATTGTTTCACTTAAACATGATGGCGATGGCGGCTGATTCATTAGCGTGTACTAATTAACTGTGTAGGGTTGTTTCTGCTCACGTCTCGTGAATCATCTTGTGTATACAATGATGTAAAAGTTTCTAGTTTCATTGTTGTGGACTCCACAGCAATGAAACTAGAAACTTGTACATATATTTTAGGTATTCATTATTATACTATACTAAGAGTTTATAAAATCATCATCATCATCAATTGAACGGTTAGTTTTATCTCGTCCTTGGTATTCACTACCATGAGATACGCGGCAGCGGCAAAATAAACTAACCACCAATTTAAGCGGCCTTATCAAAGACAAGACCTTAAGCGGCACGATTTTAAGAGGATTTACTTAATTTATAGCATAGTAAATGTTTCCTTTTGTTTTGACGCCACGCGGCCTAATTTCACTGTGATACTTATAGGTAGTAAATATAATTAAAAAAAAAAACATGCCTAAGATATAGAATATCCTATTGAGTTTTAGTATGGCTTCAGTTTTCCACTTAGTCGGTCAGTTGGATACTACAGTCTTCCCGAGTTAATTTTACCATTTTAAAATAGTGTTAGTCGTTTTGTTAATAGTTTTATTTGTTTTGTTGGTTTTTGTTGTTATAAAATTGTTATAATTGCATGTCAACGAGCTTCCCAAAAGAATATAAAAAAATGTAAAGAATATAAAACAATTTAACTGGTAAGTAGTATTAATACCAATTTATTGACTACTAATACAAATCAAGATAATGTTGAATGTATTTAGTAATAATGGATAATCATGTTATGAGTACATCATTTATAGTGTATATATTGACATAATTTAGTGTCCATGATAATAAATTACCTGCTTTCAGATATAAAATGATTCGAAATGGAAACAAATGGTTGATAATTTTAAAAAGGACCGTTCTGTTACTTCCGATGCTCATAAGTTTAAAATAGTAAGTTGTACCTTTAATGGCACCGTAAATCAATTAATTGTATTCAACACAATTTATTAGTAAATGGTAGTAATCAATTCATAATAGGACATGTTCGTTGTAGTGTTCTGCCTTTTCGCCGAACTTTTTTTTGGCCGAATTTCACTTGCTGAACAATAATGAATATGAATTAGCAAAATGTTGTATGATAACGTTTTATTTGGTAGAATTGTTTTAAAGCTGATTATTATAATGACTCAAAACTTTTGGGATACTTATCATTTGTCAAATCTATCACTAGGCCAAGCAACTATTAAAAGAATAACGTTTCGTTAGTAAGTATATTAACAACAGAAATCTCATATGTGACTGACTCCAGTTAGGTGCGACGACGAGCGAAGCGAAGAGGAGCGTGTTAGATCTACCATGAGCAAACAGTGCACGAAGCCGAGCGAGCGAAGCGAGCGTGCCGCCGTAACGGCCGGCGAGTGCCAGAATCGACTTTTTAAAATAAAAAAAATATCCTAAGCAATAAGTCTAATGAATAAACTATTGAATTAAAATAATAATAACTACCTGTTTATAATTTTCCCACAGTGAAAATGGCATCCTTACGAAATGAATACTACGCAAACTAAACCATTCTATACTCGAAAGGCGGCATTTAGAAAAGTGACTTTATAAAAACAGGCCAAACGTACAGTTGGTAACTGAGAGAAATAAAACAAAATCTTTTGATAACTTGGTACATGATCATTCCGCGATGTGAAATTACGCGAAAAGTTTGTTGGGAACTGATAATCGGCAACACAATTTTAATTTTCAGCGTTAATTTAGAGAACCGTTCGTTGTACTAGGGTAAATAAATCGGGGATAAATTTTCCAAATAATATACTACAGCTACTGTGCATTGTAAGTTTTTGGAACGCGGATTTTAAAACCGTCCTAACCGCCGCCACAGAACACTATCTAATTTTAATCAAATATAGTGTTTTTTTATCAATAAACAACTAATACAAAGAGCTCAAAGAGGACCCTGTGTGTTAACGACGAGGGACCATCTTGTTCCTTTAGCTGTCAACACAGTAAATCCTCCTTTTTGTAAAGGGTCGGCAACGCGCATGTGACACCTCATTAGTTGCAGGCATACATAGGCTACGGTAGCTACTTACCACCAGGCGGGCCGTATGCTTGTTTGCTACCGTCGTGGTATAAAAATAATAATTACCTGAACCTTTATTTTAAAGAACGGAGACACTATTAATTCAATGAAATAAGTATTGAGTATAACGAAGTAATATTTATATTGCTAAAACGGCAGAATTATTATTTTAATATAGGTAATTCATCCTTTATCTATTGAAAACAAACCCGTGCTTCTACCTGCGTGGAAAAAAGGTTCGTTCAAATTAACCGTTAACTAAATTTCAACTCTATGGACTCGCAATAAGATTCAACATGACTAAAATTCCCTAAGCTACCACATGTATTCATTAGTAGCTCTTAAACGTCTCGACTCGTATCTCTGCCACTCGTCAAGGACGTTTCGAGATCCGCGTGTATTTAAGGAACGTTGCTTCGGCTACCCGTTTACTCGTGGAAACGGATCTTAATTACACGTTTCTTTATTACACGTGGGAAACGGGCCAGAAAACCGTGTTCGTGTTACTCAGAAACGGATCTTGGAAACGGGTACCCGAAACCCGGAATCGACCGCGAGCCCTAGTTCGAATCCTGGTCAGGGCATTTATTTGTGAGTTTATCACGAGTATTTGTATTTATATGTATAAATACTTAAATACATAGAAAACATCCATAACTCAGGAACAAATATTCGTGATAAACACACAAATGCCCTGACCAGGATTCGAACCCGGGACCTCCTGCTTCGCTCTTGCTGCATATATATCTATTATGTATATCGTCGCCTAGTACCCATAACACAAGCCTTATTGAGCTTACTGTGGGACTAGGTTGATTTGTGTAAGATTGTCCCATAATATATAAAAATAGTTGATTTGTCGGCACTATAGTGGAACCTATTTATTTATTTTTATTGTATGCCGGACGTGGGCCTGTTCTGCCAACGCAAACGGTCGTAGATAAGGATGCAACTGAGTGGTCACTCGAGCGGCAGCGACGGACTGCTCGTCCATACAAATGAAAACGTATGGGAAATGAAAACAAATGAAAAAAATGGCAAATGAAAACGAGTGGGAGTGACCACAGTGAAGGCAATCCTGACGCCGAACGCTCGCCACAGAGATGGTACGCTATGTGTGACGAGAAACGGACAGTGGGCAGGCATCCCGACAAATCTGGATCTGATTCAAACCATATATTGACAGTTTTGCCCGCCTATCATGGCATCTGCGTCCCGTCTTGTCTCTCTGTCCTTCCGCAGCTCAATAACCATTACTACTAAAAAGCTGTGCTGGTCTGTGGTTAAAATGAATTTTAAGAAACTAAAGCTGAAGGCCTACCGCGAATCAATTTCGTTATCTGTGTCTCTTTCGCTCGAATCAGAAAGTGCGGCAGAGAGAGAGATAACGACATTTCGATTTTGGGGGTTCGCGGTAAGCCCGTAAGCCTGGCGTGTTGTGGTTCTGTTATCAAAATACATAAACACGTAGTAGACTTGACCCTCATATCTATCAGCCGCATGTCAGGCGAGGTGAAGTCACAGCCTCAGAGATTAAAGTCCTGCGCAAGCGCTGACATTATGCGAGACTCGTGTGTCAGTTGACACTTCGGCAGTTGCCTCACCGACGGCGAGAAAGCGACTGCACTCAGTAAACAGTCAGATAAACTGACAGCAGCTTGAAAACATTTTTTTAGGTCAGACATGGTTATAGTATAAGAGCCCACGACACTGAACCTAGTTCGATAAGTCTCCTAGATGAGATATATATAATTAGTCACGTTTTTAATGGGGGAATACGAAATGCCAATGCTGCAATGCAAAAAAAGTAGCGATGTATTTTTTTTTTAATAAAGAATCCGGTTTCTAGTATGATAAGTCTCCTAGATTTCCTTTGTTCCTCGAAGCAGGGGAGGGGTAGGGCTACACGATAATGCGGTGCTGCAAGCCCCCGTGCGTGGCCTTGTCAGTGGCAGCAGCATCAAAAGTTTGCAGATGTATGCCAAAACAAAGCGCCATCTCGCGGTATACGATATATATAAGTACAAACGAAGAGAAAAGGAACATACAGATTATTCAATGAGCCCTTCAGGAGGACAAGGTATGGCAATAACTAGCCAATTTCAAGGATGGTTCGGCTTTACAACAGCATCCCAGACTCCAGGGGTTTAGACATATTTAATAACTCAGCCAATCAGTTTAGATCCGCAATTTTGTATCCTCTAAACTCACTGGGGTCTGGGAAGTGATTGTAATGCTTTAAATTAATTTCTATAATAGCCCACCCAATAAAGGAAAACTAAGAGGAAATAATTCGTGTATAGCCAAATTTTGGTGTAGTTGTAGGCAAAGGTATCTTACACAACATACTAAAAGTACCGGTGGATGGGGGTGCCGCTAGCGGAAAGGGGGGGTTGTAAAGGTCCCTAATTTTGGTTTTTCGTAAATAACTCGGTAACGGTAGCTCATACGAAAAAATGTTATATTGCTCAATTCATCCACATCTAATTTTCTATAAAAAAGATTCTCTGCAATTTTTTGCTAGGATCAATGTTTAATGAGATATCGAGGAAATACGATAAACACTTTTTTAAACTTTCGGAGCTAATATTTACGAAAGTATTAGTTTTATCCAAAAGTGGTTTCAGAATACCCTTATTTTTTTAAAAAGACCTATCTAATGATACCCCACACATTAGGGTTGGAGTAAAAAAAATATTTACCCCCCACTTCATGTGTACGTGAGGTACCCGAAAGAATAATATTTTTTCACATTTTGTTTTAAAACTTTGTCTGCGTAATTAAAACACATACTTATACGAAATTTAATTTCTCTAGTACTAGCCATCACTGAGCAGGGTGAGGAGGGGTCCTACCCTTGGAGTTTCGGCATGTCCGTCTGTCCCCGTCTGTCCGTCCACGGCTTTGCTCAGTGATGTTTAGTACTAGACGTCTAGACGGACAGATGGGGTCAGACGGACTTGGCGAAACTATAAGGGTAGGAAGTGAGGTAGCAGGGTGAGCAGCCTGCTCAGTGATGGTTAGTACTAGAAAATAAAAAAATCGTGTGAGTATGTACTTTATTCACGCCGGCAAAGTTTTAAAACAAAATGTGAAAAAATATTATTTTTTCGGGTACCTCCCGTACACATGGAGTGGGGGGGTAAATATTATTTTTACTCCAACCCTAATGTGTGGGGTATCGTTAGATAGGTCTTTTTAAAACAATAAGGGTATTTTGAAACAATTTTTGGATAAAACTAATACTTTCGTAAATATTAGCTCCGAAAGTTTAAAAAAGTGTTTATCGTATTTCCTCGATATCTCATTAAACATTGATCCTAGCAAAAAATTGTAAAGAATCTTTTTTATAGAAAATTAGATGTGGATGAATTAAGCAATAGAACATTTTTTCGTATGAGCTACCGTTACCGAGTTATTTACGAAAAACCAAAATAAGGGACCTTTACACCCCCCTCTCCCCGCTAGCGGCGCCCCCATCCACCGGTACTTTTAGTATGTTGTGTAAGATACCTTTGCCTACAACTACACCAAAATTCAGCTATACACGAATTACTTCCCCTATCAGGCAGTTAAGCGTCTTCGTTTGGTGAGCTATAAGTACCTACTGTACCTACTATCTATACATATAATAAAGCTGAAGAGGGTCGAAAGTCTGTACATGGAAGATAATCGAAAAAAAGTTGGCTGGGGATACTTAGAATCGATAACAGAACACGTTCCAACAATTTTTAGAATTTTTGTCTGTTTATCTGTTTGTCTGTTTATCTGTTTATCTGTTTGTCTGTTTATTTGACCGCGCATCACGTGAAAACGGCTGAACAGATTTCGATGAAATTTTGTATAGAAATAGTTTGAGTCCCGAGAGAGGATAATATATAGTTTTAATCCCGAAAATCAACCCTGGTGGGGGTGAAAATGGGGTTGAAAGTTTGTATGGAGAATTTTTAACCGCTGAAACGATTTAGATAGAAATGAGTATGGAGATAATTTGAGTCTCGAGAAACGTCATAGGATAGTTTTCAAACCCTTCTGGAGGTGAAAAGGGGGTTGGAAGTTGGTATGAGGATCTTTTTACCGCTGAACTGATTTAGACGAAAATTGGTATAGAGATAGTATGTTTTCCTACCTAAGTAGGAAAACATATCAAACGTTTTGTGAAGCAGTCAGATTAGGATTTATTTTTCTTTATAATTAAACAATCGGTACATTATCCGTCTCTCAAGCTGTTTTGATATGTCTTCTTGAAGAACTACGCATTATTTTGTATCTTTAAGATCTAATAATGTATTACTGTTTTGATAAAAATAAGTCCCGTCGAGTTTCTTTTCGGTCATAATACTTCTTGGGCCAGAGGTGTAGGGTTAGAACCGGTGGTAGTTTTGGAACGAAGTTCCTTATCGGACGGTTCGCGGATGGGGGGCTAGGCGAAAAAAAGTCACGTGACCGTCACGAAAAAGCTTCACGTCACGACAAACGCGACACCCATACGATTGAGAAACATGTAAAATGGAATGAAATAAAAAATATATAAAATAGAATAAAGTGAAGTGAAGTGACAAAGTGATAAAAGTGAAAAAAGTCGAGAACGTAAAAGTGAAATTTCAAGTATTTCAAAAATTTCAAGTTTCAAAAATTTCAAAAATTACAAAAATTTCAAAACTAAAAAATTTCAAATATTAAAAAACTTCAAAACCTACAGAAATTTCAAAAATTTCAAAAACTTCAAAAACTTGTAAAATTTCGAAAATTTCAAAAATTTCTAAAATCTCAAAAATTTCAAAAATTTCAAAAATATCAAAAATTTCAAAAATTTCATAAATTTCAAAAATTTCAAAAATTACAAAAATTTCAAAACTCAAAAATTTCAAATATTAAAAAACTTCAAAACCTACAGAAATTTCAAAAATTTCAAAAACTTCAAAAACTTGTAAAATTTCGAAAATTTCAAAAATTTCAAAAATCTCAAAAATTTCTAAAATTTCTAAAATATCAAAAATTTCAAAAATTTCATAAATTTCAAAAATTTCATACATTTCAAAAATTTCAAAAATTTCAAAAAATTTTGAAATTTAAAAAATTTCAAGTTTCAAAAATTTCAAAACTCAATAATTTCAAAAATTTCAAAAACTTCAAAAACTTTAAAATTTCTAAAATTTCTAAAATTTCTAAAATTTCTAAAATTTCTAAAACTTCTAAAATTTCTAAAATTTCTAAAATTTCTAAAATTTCTAAAAGTTCTAAAATTTCTAAAATTTCCAAAATTTCTAAAATTTCAAAAATTTCAAAAAAATACAAAAAAAATTAAAACAACAAAATTTACGAAAAAGTCGAAAATGAAATAAAATTAAATAACTAATAATAAAAAAATATTATTTATTATTATTTTTCTCTGACGTTCATTAGTGCAATGTAATGTGCTTACCTTGAAGTATGTAATTACCACAATTATTGCAACCAGTAACGTAACATGAGTGTATTATCCGTGACAGTGCGGTAAAAACGTATGAAAATTCATTACCTACGGTAACGTAATGAAAATGTGCCGGATAGTAAACTGACGTAAGCGCCGCCAAACATCCCTTAATAAACGACCTTTTGAACGGATGTTTCGTAACAGGGCGGCATCTACGAAACTCTACACTGAGCATCGCCCGACATGCTCTTGTCCGTTTTTTTTTGCATTATTATCCCGGAAATCACCCCTTATGGATTACTAATTCCTCAAATAGAAAAACAATTCACAGATTTCGTGCCTCACACGACTATCGAGCACATTGGAAATGAATCTACGGAACTCGAAAAAATATTGTCGCTGAGCGACGAGAAAGTCGGGATAAGGAAAATGTTATAAAATAAAACTACGACGTTGAATGATAATTATTTTATTCTTAGATTAACATAAGTATCCTCGACATAACGCCTGTGATCCAGAGTTGGGCAAAAATTAACGTGATTGAAACTTAAGTTAAAAATGAGAACGTTACTCAGAATCATATGAACATGATTACGAATTCAATCATGAGCTTTCTAATCTGATTGACCACCGACATGAGTAAATCATGTCGATTTTTAGTTTCACTCATGATTAGCTGAAGTGATTACATTAGTAAGACGGTATGCTTAGTTAAACTAACGATTTAGTTGGTTAGATTTTGATTACATTTTGCGTAGCTACTAGCTCCTTCACTTTTTTCCCTGACGAAACAGAGGCGGTACCTATGTGAGTATAATATACATTTAGGATAAATGGCTATTTGTGACAATATTTCTAAAGGTATCATTTGGCGGTTGGCGCTTACGTCTTAAGTTATATAGTGCAGGTTCCATATTGAGCAATAAAAGCGTAAATGCCAGTGGCAAATGTTACCTTTACCAAAATATCGTCAATTTTTTTGTTAGTTTTTGGTATGATGAATGAATGCTCCCATTTAACTTTGAAACAGCCTGTTCGGTTTTATTGCGATTTTCGGCTACAGTTAAGGCAGCTATCACACAGCTGCGGTTTTCACGTGCGCTTTTCATTTTCATTCTCATTCTCATTCGCTTTCTCATTCTCGTTCTCATTTTCATTTTCATTTAGGATAATGAAAATATCTACATATGTATCTGGTTCAATATGTGAAATTCAAAACAAACGCCTTATTCAAGTAATAATATAAACCAGCTTAAGAACACTCTAATCATACATTCGTCAATCACATTGATCAAGTTAGTTGATTAGCGTTAATTTAGTTTCAATCAGCGCCCGTCGTTAATGATTTACTCATGGCGAAATTACTTGATTGTTTTGTGTTATGATTTAATCAGCGATGATTAGTAATCGATCACCGATTTTAATCAAGTGTGCCCAACTCTGCTATGAACAAACAAATTGAAAAATTTCCACTCGCATATCGAAGTTTAAATAATTGTCGCCGTGGCGCCTAAGTATACATATTTCATTTTTAGATTAATAAGCAGGATATAATAATGTTCAAAGTACAAGAAAATTATTACATTACAAATCCGTAGTCAACTCGAGAAATGGTAGCCACATAGCTAAATAATTTTTAAGCAAAAAAAAACCGACTTCTTCAATGGGGGAAGCCGGTGAAGGATTATTGTCGATGGTGCACTCTATACAATTAAATAACTTGGTTAACAAACATAGCGAAGAGGACAAATCGTCAAACGTGAACTATGCGTCGTTAAAGAATTCCTTTCTCATTTTACATTTCACATGTTTATGGCATCAGCTGCAGTCCCACTTCATCAATATGTCACTGTTTTCAATGAATATGCTTGATTTATGGATTTAAATACAAAAATCACTTTATGTATGTATGCCTTTAAGATTTGAGAAGTTTCCTCGATTCCTCCTGGATCCCATCATCAGAACTTAGCTTGACGAAAATTTGTCCTGAGAATCTAACTTGCTTAACAAACATAGCGAAGAGGACAAATCGCCAAACGTGAACTATGCGTCATTGAAGAGTTCCGCTCTGATCATCATCAGCAGTTCCACTTCATCAAATGTCACTCTTTTGAATGAAAATGCTTGATTTGTTGATAAAAATACAAAAATCACTATGTGTTTGCCTTTAATATTTGAGGAGTTCCCTCGATTCCTCATGGATCCCATCATCAGAACTTGAGCTTGACGAAAATTTGTCCTGACAATCTTACTTGCTTAACAAACACCGACGTGTGTTCGATAAGAGGAGGAATCGCCAAACATGAACTATGCGTCGTTGAAAAGTTCCCTTCTGATCATCATCAGCAGTTCCGCTTAATCAAATGTCACTGTTTTGAATGAAAATGATTGATTTGTTGATAAAAATCACTACTTGCCTCGATTCCCCATGACGGAGTTATGGAGTAACAAACATAAAAAATAAAATTGAGAACCTCCTCTTTTGAAATCTTGAAGTTACTTAAAAAAAAAATTATGTGAAAAATGTCGTTCTGACTTTTATCAAAAAGGTTAGGCTACAGGGCAGACCCTTAACCCGATCGTCTTTTTTTTAGGCTTAAATTGTAGCTGACTAAATTGTCCAGAGGAGTTCTTCTCAAATTTTTGATATCTCTCTCCGTTTCCAAAATATCGAACGCCAAAATCAAAAATTTGGAAAAAATATTTTTTTTTTTTCACTATTCCAGCCATAACTTTTGTCTTTTTTGATTTTCTCGAAAAATTATTTTTGCATCTTACAGCTCTCGTAAATATGAGTCTTTTGAGTCATTTTTGAATATCATGTCTTTACAACTTTCCGAGTTATAAGGGGATCGCACTTTTTCGTGAAATCGGGGCCTATACTGGAACGAACGAAAAGACATTTCCAATGTCAAAAACATTTCTGCATTTGTGATCCCCCTCCCCCCATTTCAACCGCGCCTGTTCTTACCTTTCATGCTTAGACTGATTTGACGGGAGGATCGATTTGGATGATATTTGCCGTGGACATGAACGTATAAATACAAAAGTGGTCCTGTATCGTTCGATATACACCTATGTCGTTTAAATCATGCCAATAAAAGTTAATAGGATAAAAAAAAAGTATTCATTTTTGAGTGTAGTTTCATTTAGTGGTAATTGTAAAATATTTTACCAGGACTACTGTCCTCTAGCGTATCCATCTGTCAACTTTACTTCAAGTTCCGTCTCCAGGGTAGCGGGAGAGAAATTAGGGGTTAATTAGCCGCTTACTGACACAGACCGAATTCCACGCGGGCGGAGCCGCGGGCACAGCTAGTAATAATATATTGGGATATAAGTCTAATTTAATATATGTTTAACATAATCTAATTTTAATTATAACTTCATTGTTAAAATTCTAACCTAGTTTAATAAATCTTTGTGTAAATCTTTGATGGATACCTGTGTAAGCTGTGGTCACCTATAAGTGGCTATGCATCTTTGCATGATTCTTGTATCTTGTCTGTACTATACCTAGATGTTTTATCCGTTGGTGATCCTTAAATAAATAAAATAAAATATATGGTCCCCGTAGTATAAGAGGTTTGCGTTTCGGGGGGGGGGGGGGGGGGGGGGGCAATTGTCCCTGTCGTCGTCGTCCCTCTGTATCCGCGCCTGTCCATAGATTGGATACGCGGTAGCTGCTAACCATCAGGCGGCCTGGCCGTATGCTCGTTTGCCATCGTCGTGGTATAATTTTTTTTTTCTATAAGAACACTCGTCCGTGAAGAAATCAAATCACTGCTTCTCGCTAAGCGCTGTCGGTGTGAAAATTTCCTTTTTTTAATGTGACTCGTGTAGATTAATGGCCAGTAACTAGACCAATTATTCAGTCTGGTCTGTTCTAAGATCTAAAGAAAAAACTCACGGTCAATGACACGAACGATAGGTAGATAGATATCTAGATATCTATCCTAGGATAGATAGCCATGGTATGTATCATCGACATTCATATAAATCATATAATAATAAATAATAATAATAATAATAAATATTATGGGACAATCTTACACAAATCAACCTAGTCCCACAGTAAGCTCAATAAGGCTTGTTTTGTGGGTACTAGGCGACGATATATATAATAGATAGATATAGATAAATACTTAAATACATAGAAAACATCCATAACTCAGGAACAAATATCCGTGATGAACACACAAATAAATGCCCTGACCAGGATTCGAACCCGGGACCTCCTGCTTCATAGGCAGGCTCACTACCGACTAGGCTAGGAGGCCGTTAAATATCATATCTAATCGATTTATTCAATTCAATTTATTTTATTTCAGACAACACAGTCTCATACAGTTTGTTTGTTCTTGCTCTTTATTGCTCTTTTATTTAGTATAACTAAATCTAACCGTTTGAGTAATTTTTCATATTTATGTAATTTTAGCCAATGTATTTACCAATTATTACAGCTCTTAAAATAGAGCCCTGTGATAGACACACAGACGAACAGTAATTAAGGTTCCCATTTTAATGTACGGAACCCTGAAACTGGATTGTTTACATGTATAAAAAAATTAAACACATATGTTATCGGCATAATAGTCAAGTAGCGTGAATGCATTATCTACAATTAAAAAAAGATTAAAATAAACGGTACAGAAGATAGCCCTTTAAAGACTACCATCTGTACGAATTTCTACAAAGCAGTGTAATTGCCTAATAGACGTGACGTCAGTCAAAACAGCAGGAACGAGGTCAATGTCTTACTGATAATGTTTGATAGGCTAAAAATAGACGACCACCCATAGGCTCCGTTATACTTAAGTATTCACATCAATATATGCTGTATCGCTCGCTCACAGGCGCGTCGTGTATAATTCGCATCATAACCGTCTATTTGAGAAAAAGGCGAGGTAGTATGCTAAGCTAGGACTATTCAATTGCATTGGTACTAAATTACGCGATCATGTGCCGATACTAGTTACGGTTTTATGGCTTGATAATTAATTAATTAACCTTACATTCCGACGTTTTGACACAGGTTCAATTGGTCATGTTCACGGGCACAGTGCGAATGCTAATGTGTGGTGACTGCCAGACGTCTTATTAAGGCGCTAGGCGCTGATTGTGGCCGAAAACTGTTACTTTCTAAGGGATATATCTCAATAACGGGTCATTCAAAAATGTTATTAACCATTTCACGTTCAACATTGTCATCGTTTGAATTACTCGTGTAACGTATAGTTTCTCCGTTATGTAAATGAAACGAAATGTCGTTTTACGGTTAATTTTGCTTATATCTAGTGAACGGCTCATTCGATTTAAAATATTGTTGAACTAAAATATATGTACTACAGAACACTACAAACTCAACGTAGGATATTTAAATTGATTAAATTTCCTTAAACAACTTGATCATAATTCCACATTTCGTGCGTTATTAGCTCGAAAACGGCATTGCTGGCAGTCGTGAGCTAGCTTTGAGACGAGGAGGCTGTGTCGCTCGTCGCTCCGTGCTTCCCTTGTACTACATATACTTGTGCTTGGCCCGTGAGCAATAATATCGGACTTACTGTGCCTAAAGACTAAATAACTGCAGAGGGTTCATGCGGTGCGGATATAACGTGTCTTCCCGGAATCAATAATGTATAGATGTTTTATCTTTTAAGATAATGTACTCGTATGCATGTTTATGTAAGTTCGTATATAAAGTGTATTTTATTTAGATTATAATACAATTAAAAAACTAATGAAATAAAAATGGAGAAAAAACAAAAATCATGAATCTCACATTGCTCTGAAAACAAATTTGGTCATGTAAGTAAACTAAAATTATCATGTTTTAGTAGACGCATGCATCACGAAAAATAGGCATTAGGTGTCGAGTTGCGGAAATCTGCTAGTACTGCAATACAATAGACTAAAAATTAATTTAATAAAAAACTCCAAAGAACCGAATTTATTTAAACATATTTATTTAAGAATACCGTGTTCTAAACGAATGTAATATGCGTTTTATTTTAAGATTAAACACAATCTTTAATGTTATACTTTGTACTAATTTCTCAAATCTAGAAATTGCGAAGTAAACTGCAAAGGATTGCAGATAAACCGGCCAAGAGAATATCGGGCTATGCTCAGTGTAGGGATCCGTAGTTGCCGGCCTGTTACAAGACATCCATTCAAAAGGTAGTCTATAAAGAAATATTTTGTGGCACTTACGTTATTTTACCATAGGCATAACTCAAAAACGGCTCAACCGATTTTATTCCATATAGTTTTTATTGAAAATACGTGATAAGTATTTCCCACGGTTCAAAAATCAAAGAGCATTTTAACTTTCGAAGCTATTATTTAGGAAAGTATTCGTTTTATCCAAAAGTCGTTTAAGGCATATTCTTCTTGAAATACCTATCCAACAATGGGTTTCAGATACTTATTGTTTTACCACTTTGTAGGCGTAATTAAAACACATAATTACTCATACCAAATTTCAGTCTACTAACTAGGTATCACTGAGCAAAGCCTGATTGAGAATCTAATAAAAAATTGCTGATA